>CM076581.1:1569970505-1570337947 GCA_034641835.2 Pinus albicaulis
GAAGCAATCAATATCATGAGTAGACAAATCATGGATAAACTAAAAATTCCTAACCTTCTTTTTAAACCCACATTATTACAATTAGCAAACAGATCTGTGATCAAAACTGATGGGGTAATAGAAGACATTCCAGTGTCCCTATATTCTTGGGAGTATCCTGTGGATTTTATGATCCTAACTCCTAAGAGCAATCTAGGAGGGAATCCTATTATATTAGGAAGACCTTGGTTAGCTACAGCTGATGCTTTCATTAGTTGTAGATCCAGTGATATGTACATCTCTGATGGTAGTTAAACCAAGAAATTTACCTTGTATCCTCCAGCAAAAACAATTACGGAATTAGATGATACTCAATAGATAGAGGATGAAGAAGAATTACAACCTCTCTTCACAATTTCAGAAATTAGTGAAGATAGCCAGATTCTGAATACCTTGGAAAACTTTGAATCCTCTTCGGAATAAAAACATGAACAATTTCAAGAAGAATCCAACATTGAGTTTTTATCATCAAGACAGATGTCTCTCTATTCCATGGATAAATTTGGCAGCTCTACAATTGAGATATTTTCAAGCAAAACTTTAAACATAAACAAGAACCTAGAGAAATCTCAACAAGTAGAGCTAGTCAAGATATTACAGAGACATTCTTCTGCATATTCATGGGAGTACACTGATATGAAAGGGATAAGCCCCGAGAATTGCACTCATCACATCTACATAGAGGAAAATTGTAAACCAATCAGACAACCTCAAAGACGAATGAAACCAAATCTTAGGGAAATTGTTAAATAAGAATTACAGAAATTGTTAAATGTCAAATTTATCTATCCCATTTCAGATAGTCAGTGGGTTTCTCCTTTGGTAATTGTGCCAAAGAAAAATGGTAAATGGAGGGTATGTATTGACTATCGAGAATTAAACAAAGCTACTCTTAAGGATCATTTTCTCCTACCTTTCATAGATCAGGTGTTAGATACATTAGCTGGAAAAAAGTACTTCTCATTTTTAGATGGGTTCAGTGGTTATAACCAAATTCAAGTAGCACTTGAAGATCAAGACAAAACCACATTTACTTGTCCTTGGGGTACCTATGCTTACCGAGTATTGCCATTTGGATTATGCAATGCACCTGCAACATTTCAAAGGGCAGTACTAGGAATTTTTTCAGATCTAATACATGATTGTGTAGAGGTATATATGGATGATTTCACAGTTTATGGAAACACATTTGAAGAAGCTTTAGCAAACTTGGAAAAAGTTTCAAAGAGATGTAAAGAAGCAAATCTTTCACTAAGTCATGAGAAGTGTTTTATGATGTTTTCCGAAGGAATTGTTTTAGGACATCATGGCTCTTCAGTGATGGGATTAGAGTTGATGAGTCAAAAGTTGAAGTCATCTATAACTTTATCTATTCCAAGTTGTCAAAAAGATGTTAGGAGTTTTCTCGGATTTACAGGATATTATCGAAGGTTTATAGAAAAATTCACCAAGATAGCATCTCCACTTTTCAAATTACTTACCAAGGACTGTGAATTCAAGTGGAATCTTGATTTCCAATTAGCCTTTGAGACCTTGAAAACAAAAATCTCTGAAGCACCTACTTTAAGGGGACCTAACTGGAAGTTACCTTTTCATATTTCAACATATGCCTCAGATACAGCTTTAGGAGTAGTAATGGGAAAAAAAGACCTGATTCCTTATGCCATCTACTATACAAGTAAAAATTTGACTCCTTCAGAGTTAAATTATACTATAACTGAAAAAGAGTTTTTAGCTATTGTTCATGCCATAAACAAATTCAGACACTATATAACAGGCTATGAAACTTTTATTCACACAGATCACTCTGCAATTAGATATCTAATGAACAAATCAATTACTAATGGCAGAGTTATAAGATGGTTATTGCTTTTACAGGAATTTAACATTACCATTATAGATAGGTCTCGAAAACAAAACACAATAGCTGATTTCCTATATAGACTCCAAAAAATCAAAGACAACACCCCAGTTGAAGATCAATTCCCTGATGAATATCTTTTTGCAATTTCTACTCAAACTCCTTGGTTTGCTGACATTGCTAATTATTTAGTTTCAGGGAAATTTCCTTCAATAATGAATGCAAGAGACAAAAGAAATATCATTTATGACAGTGCAAAATATTCATGGGTTGCTAATGAGTTATACAAAACAGGTCCAGATTTTATCATTAGGAGATGTGTTCGAGAAGATGAGATCCCTGAGATCCTCAAGGCATGTCATGATGAACCTTGTCGCGGACACTTTGCTAATAAAAGGACAACTTATAACTTCCTTCATTTAGGATACTATTTTCCATCCCTTTTTAAAGATGCTAAAGAGTATGTCAAAAGGTGTGACAGTTGCCAAAGGGTAGGGAAACCTTCTCCTTTAGGTGAGATGCCATTGCAGCCTCAGGTACATATTGAACCTTTTGAAAAATGGGCTTTAGATTTTGTAGGACCTATTAATCCTCCATCAAGACAAAAGAAATATATATTAGTTTGCACTGATTATGTTACCAAATCGATAGAGGCCAAGCCATTAATTTCTGCTACTGAAGCATCTGTAGTTAATTTTCTTTTTGAGGATATTTTTACTCATTTTGGTGTCCCAAGGGAAATTGTTACAGATCAAAGAGCTCAATTCACATCAAGGCTAGTGGAACAAATGATGGAAAGGTACAAAATCAGACATAGAAAATCTACTCCCTATCATCCACAAGTAAATAGTCAAGTCGAATCTACCAATAAAGTCATTGAAGGGATCCTAACAAATACTGCTCATTTACATAGAAGATATTGGGCAGACAAGCTTCCTGAAGCCTTGTGGGCCTATAGAACTACATGGAGAAGAACAATAGGTCATACTCCCTATGAACTTGTTTATGGAAAACAAGTTTTTTTTCCCATAGAGTTTCAGATTCAAACTTTTTAAATGGCAGTTCAACTAGGACTTGATCTAACAGAGACACAAAAGCACAGATTGGAGCATATTAATGAATTGGATGAGATTATACAAGATGCAGTCTAGAAAACAAGTATAGTCCAACAACAAAGGACTAGATGGCATGATAAGTACATCAAGGAAAAGAAGTTCAAAGAAGGTGACTGGGCTCTCTTGTTTGATTCAAAGTTCAAATATTTTCAAGGTAAATTCCAAGCACATTGGCTTGAGCCATACGAAATTATGAGAATTTTTGACAATGGAGCAATAAAAATCAGGACAATAGATGAAGAGAAGGTCACTTTTCTTGTAAATGGTCATAGATTGAAGCTGTATCATAAGCCACTTTCAAGAGAATAATTTTTCAAGAGATTCGAGGAAAACAGTGATGTGAAGCTAATGAAGAAGAATTTTTCTTCTTCATCAACTTAGTTGAAATTTTCTGAATTCAAATTAAAAAAATAAAAATAAAAATAAAGTATAAACATGAAAAATAATCACTAATTAGCATGTTTATACAGAAAAGATAAAGTGAAAATCAGAATCCTTCTGGCACTTTAGCTTTTCAAATTTGTTCTTTTTCTACAAGCAGCTATCACAAAATCATAATTCTCACTCCATCATTCATTCCATTGATTCATATTTCATTTACTCCACTCATCCATACTTCATTCACTCCATTCCATGGTCCACCTCATTTTCATCTCATATTTTTAAAATTTGATCTCTTTCTGCAATTGAATATTACAAATCATAAGTTGTAGACTACTTTTCATATTTCATTCCACTTTACATTTATAATCCATTTCATTCCATTACATTTCACTTCACTCATGCTCCATTACACCATATTTCATGATCCATTCTAATTAAATTCATACAACATTCCATTCCATGTCTCAAAGCTCCTACAGGTATATTTTGTAGTCAAACATTCTGCAGCTAGCTAGACATTCTGCAGCCAGATATCCTGAAGGCAATTATCCAGCAACCACTTGCTCAACAACAAATTGACCCTGCACACCTATGTCAATAAGAAAAATCAAAGGGATTATGAAGACTAAAGAATAAATGACTTTTGAAAGAGGACAAAGCATATCAAAACCACAAAAATTAAAGGAAAGGCAAAAGTAAAGTTGTAAAATTATTATGATGAAAGAATATGGAAGTTATAGTATAGTTAAGTCATGTATGATTCAAAAAGTTGTTTTGATTACTCGTGTTGATCATTCCTATTAAACATATCATAAAAAATTTGGACAAAATCCCTTCCATTCTCCCATTTCAAATCATCATTTAAAATTTAACGGTTAAGTACTGAAGTGACCTATTCGGTCACGTCACTAGCCGAAGTATTCAATGATGATTTTGAATTTCTCATGAGATATTTCTCCGGTATTTTCTTCCATGATGGCTCTCAAACTCATTAATTCGTGTGAATTACCCTCACCAAACTTCACTCATTCTATAACCTCTTCATGTCATCCTTCCGTAGCTAATTCCTATTGCATAAACAGAGAAGGCACCTTTGGGGTAAAAGCAACTCTTTAACAGCCATTTTTACCGTGGATAGAAGAGCAGTGAATTGAAGGTTGAGACGAGAAGCCATGGGTCTCATAGTAAGGTCCGAACTAGTCGGAACCAAATACTTAGAGGGTTACCCACAGATTAGAGAAGTGCTACAATAGGTTGGGTGGTTACAATTTTTGGAAAAATTCAATGGTTTTCATAAAGAGGTAACTAAGACATTTGCACGGTCCTTCAATGGAGCAGAATTTGAAATAGGAGATGTAAAAATCACTATTATAGAATATTTCATTGTATAAGCAGCAGAATTACCCAGGCAAGATGAACGATGGTTCAAAAATAGGGAATTTCATAATGAGGCATGGAGGCAAATGCTCAAAACACCAGGTATGGATACTTCCATTTTTAAGAAGGGAATTCCTAGCTCAGCACTGAAGAATAAATGGCGGAATATGTTTCTCATTTTGAAAAAGTTTATAACTTGTGAGGGAAGGTTTGGCACCCTCTATGTTTATCATATTCGGTTAATGATGCATTTCTTAGATGAAGAAATCAATTTACCTTTTTTCCTACTTCATAGTCCAAAAATAATGGCCTCTAAAGTTCAAAAGAGGGTTCAATTCCTGGAAACCACTTTGTACCACCATGGCCTAGTTAAAATCCTAATTGAACATCACTTGAGAAAGGTAGGAGACAATTGGGATGAGTTTCTAGTGAGGAATCTGTTGGGAAAGATACTGAGAGGGGGGGGGGTGAATCAGTATCTTGATCTGTCAATCAAATTTTTACTTTTCTTTTCTCAAAAACGCATACGCTACTTTACAGAACAAAACTAGCTTATATACGCGAATATCCTTAAGGAAACTCGTGTATGCTCATATCTCTTATTATGCAGATAATCCTTATCTTAGATTATTGCATCATTCACTTATTAGATGTTAGTAAGTAGTAAACATGTACAACAAGAACAGAATAAATCAACACACATAAGCATCACACATGGACACCAGGATTTTAGGTGGAAACCCAATTCGGGAGAAAACCACCGCTACCGTCGTCTCAGTCTTCAATATTTATTATAAAGAAAACATCTTACAACTATGTACTAGCGCAGACTCATACCAGCACGCAGGCACCCACCTGCAGAAGGCTACAACCTTCTCTCGTTTACCAGCCTCTCCTGGAAGGGAGCCACAACCCCCTGCTCTCGTTTACCAGCCTCTCCTGGAAGGGAGCCACTACCCCCTGCTCTCGTTAACCAGCAATCACTGGAAGGGAGCTACTACCCCCTTACTGAAGGCTTCGACCCTCAGCACCACTGCAGACCACGTTTCATCAATTTTCAAACTGGATCAAACAACTTCAACTCAACCCTTCATTTTTCAACAAACATACTTTTCCCAATGCTTCAAACAGAACAGTGAAACCACTGTAACCAGAATATCAGAGATTACACAAACTTCATAATAGATATGCAGAAACACATTCAACCATGAGAAAACATTAGTTCAAATACCATACACGCTTTTATTTAAACAGACCCGCGTATACACGCTCTTTTCATCAAACGAACCTGCGTATACATCTATGCATTTTTTAGTAAACCCTAACTTCCCATACGTGCTTTTATCAGATCAGATCCATGTATAAACACGATTTTTCCACAACCAACTCGCGTATAGATCTGTAAATGAAAGCTTTGCAAAACAGACCAGATCTATAAGCTTACCCAGATTTCTTCATTACCTTCGGCAGACTTTGCGCCAGATCTTCACCAGTTCTTCTTCTGCAGATCATCTTAGAGATTCATCATCATCAGATCTAAGGATTTAGAAACATCCATGGGTGCATCATAGATTCAGATTTATCAGTCAAGAACAAATTTCAATCATGCAGATATACTTCAAAGTGAAGTATTCATTCAATACCCAGACACATGCACACCTTTGCACAATGATCTTCTTCTCCTTATATAGATTAGCCTTTTTTAATGCCATGAGCCAAAACCACACCACTTCCGATGGTATTCCTGGACGGGATCAAACATATAATCAAGCGCTCAATACAATGGGTCAATACCATGGTAACACCCCTTGGTATTCTAAATTTGGAGCACAAAAGGGCATACGCAACTTGGCATGTACTTTTCCGCGTGCATACGCTACTTCACTTTAATAAATTCGTGTATGCATTGTGACATACTTTTTTCAACATTATTCTAGCACTTTCTGAATTCCTTTCTTCTGCTACTTCTGAACTAATCTGTAGATACATCAGATTTACATTATTAGCAACTCATCAAGTCAGTTTCCATCACGAATAACTTCATTAAGCAGGTTCCATCAAAGTCAACACATTGTATCACATTGCCAACAATCTCCCCTTAACTCATCAAGTAGGTTGTCATCAACGTTATCAAGTAGGTTGCCATCAAGGACAACACTCTGCATCATATAGCCAACAATCTTATTTCATCAAGTAGGTTGCCATCAAGTACAACACATGCCAACATAATCACTTTGAAGAACCCAAGGAATCTCCATCTGAAGGCAAAATTACAAGAAGAAGTAGGAGAAGGAAAATTTCTAAATCTGTTGAAACTAAAACTGGTAAGTCCATACAACAGGACAGTGAGGAGAAAATTTCTGAGAAATTGGCTGAAATTAAGAAAAAACTTAAAAAGGAGAAGATGATAAGAAGGTATGCCAAGGAGAGAGGTGAAGGACTATCTCAACCAAGACGAAGCCACAGGCTTAGAGGTATATTGAAGAAAACAGAGGTTAGACAAACGGGAATCATAAACATTGAGGATGAAGAGACACCAACTACTAGATCACCTGAGTACCAGTACGAAGAGGATCTTGATGAAGAAACTCCAAATATAGACCCAACACAACAACAAATCTATAATTATGTTGAGTCATTGGAAAAGAGAGCCTCAGAAAGTAGAGGAAGAACTCCTAGCCCATTAGAATCTGCAATTGATGTACTAAGAAGAGACAAATATGAGTTATAAGTACTCAATAGGAACATAAAGAATGAAAATAAAATTTTGAGGGAGCAGGTTAAGCCAAAAAGTGATATGAATACAACTCTCTCTCTGCAAATGGAAAAGTTGTACAAGGCTAGTGAGAAATTGAAGAAGAAAAACAAAAATTTGAGCAGGGCACTTACAAATTTGAGATTCAATTTGGTCATAAGGAAGCCTAGGAGGCCATTGAATATCAGGCAAAGCAGAAGAAGGAGCTTATATGTCCTATTAGAAGTCTCGGAATACATGAATTGATTGCATGAGGACATGCAAAAACTTTGCAGTGGGGGTATGTTGAGCCCCAAAGATGTCCTTTTCTTTCACCCAATTTCACTTCATTTCCTTTGTCCCTTATCAATTACAGGCTTAAATGATCAATAGGATTAATTAAAGTCACTTTAGGAATGTATACAATGACTAAATTGCTATATTTTCGTGGTTTTTTTGTTGTAGTAATTTTTGACTAGACTCAGCTACAGAATGCAGCCATTCTGTAGCTAGTCGCCTATTCCGCAACTGTCTTCATGTTATCATAGGTTATAGGTGTCACTTCAAAGAAAAATGCATATGGTTGAATTCCAAAACACTCCCCCATCATTTCTCGCTCTCTATGAAGTCTGAGCAAGAATCTATAGGTGGTTATGCACGTGGAAGAGATCAAAACTAAGAAGCAGATTCCTACCAGGACAGGAACTCTACAAATGTCTCCAGCAAGAGTACGAGGCTTCCACAAGAGTTATAATTTGATTTTAACTGGGAAAGGCACTTATCCCTATTTCCTCTCAAGGGTAGTTATGTATTTATTTTATAATAATGACTTGGGAGACTGAGAGACAGCTAGCTAGATTGATGTTTTGTTGTTAGATCTCAAAAGTCCGTAATACTCTGTTTCTGAAGAATTTTATCTTTAATGAAAGACATTCAACTTCATTGCATGATCTAAGGAAATCTTGAGGATATTTGTATGCTAATACGGTGGTATAGGGCCCCTACTACCCGAGAAGCTCTATGCATATTGTTTAGATAAGTAACTTTAGCCTCGTTTCATTCCTAGTTCAAGTAGTTTTCTGAACTTTATGTTTTTATGCTCACTGACATCAATTGTTACAGCCAGTCTTGCTCTTATGAATTGTTCCAAAATATCACTAACACCGAATGAGATAGAGATGTAGTATTTCAGTGATTAGTTGCACTTTAGTTTAGTTGTAAAACTCTGGAGGTTAATGGCACTCTAGTTCAATTCTGTTCACTGTATTTCAAGTTTGATTGGTTGCACTCTTGTTTAGTTCTGTTTAATGTATTTCCAGTTTCATTAGTTAGTTGTATTCTAGTTTTGTTCCATTAGACTTCAAGGCCTTCATTATTTACAAGCTACTCTTGTTATTAATCTCTTCCAACACATCATCATATGGACAGGAATTAGTGATATCAGTTCAAGGCCTTAACTATTCTGCAATCTCTTATAATTTTACAAATAGCCCTTTTTCCAAAACTATTCCAAAAGATTTATAACTTTTGAATGAGGCTTAGTAGTGACAATTTAAGTTGCAGAATGGATTAATTTTAGTGTCATAGGATAATTTAGAATAGAGTCACTCACTATGTTGCAAACTATCTTTTCCAAATGTGTTCCAACAAATTTCTAGCCATGGATGGGATTTTCTCTGTGATATTGTAGATTGTTGTTTACTTAGAATAACCTCATTGCATTAAACTTATCATTTTCTCAAGTTATTCCAACATATTTATAATGAGTGAATTGGAATGAGTTCATGTTATGAGTTATTGAGTTCGTGTTATGAGTTATTGAATTCATGTTATGAGTTATTTTTCTTGTTAAAGTTTTGCATTTTCTATTCTCAAGTGCCATACATAGTTTAGAATAGGTTTTGCTCTGTTTTAGTGTGACCAAAAACTTCTCTTTACCAACACTTAGTTCTTTTCCTCTTAGAATAAAAACACAAAAAAAAACCAAAAACACTGGAAAAACACTAAACACAACGTAGTGAGAAACAAATACCTAGGCACATATAGTGCACTTCACTTCAATAGTTTACTAACCCTGGTTGACAATTTATGACATCAATTTAGGAACACTAAGTTGAGTAGACAATTACCAACACATAATATCATAAATGCAACTATAGATACATTCGCAGCATAAAAAAATAGTATAGAAGTATTCGCAGCTTAAACAGATACCATAGACTCACATCAACTGTAAACATAATAGATCCAAATAGCACACAGAGACTTTCACTATACTTCACATTCATTAACATTCAAATCCACTTACAACCAAAACCAAACCACGCACATAGCCTAGTAGGGTCCGCACACAGTAGGACCGAGGATCTGCACGCACATAGCGAGTAGGAGTCTTCATCTATTTATATCGATATAGCCTACCATATCTTATGGTCTGCAAACCGTGGTTTGCAGAATCTAGGTCTACCCTTTGACCCATTATAATGCATTTGGGGCTTTGACTTGCCCCAAAATCCTTATGTTAGACTAACTAATACAAAAGTTATACAAAATTTTCCAAAGATATACAAAATTTGCAGCTTAGGCAACCTCATTTCAATAGGCCCCCAACACAATCTTATGACTCGTCCCAAGTCACTGTGGTCGTGGGTTCTCCATCTTCGCTTGTAGGTGCTTGATCACCTCAACCAGTGGGGGCAGCACACCTTCCCTCTGCGCGGCAGCATTCTGAGAAATCTCCACCAATTTTTGTAATGTTGGACCCTTTGTAGCAGTAGTGACGCTCTCCAAAGTTCGACTCAATTGCTTAACTGCAATGTCAAAATCCTGAGACAGCTTAAGGACCTCATTGGCCCACGGCTTGAGGTGATCACTCAAAGTATTCTTCCGTTGCTGAAGGGCTTCCATGTCATCCCTGATCGCATGGCTAGTGTGCAGTCGGGCCAGGCACTGAGCAGGGACTAGAGTGGTTAGTGTAGCCTCCATTTGGTCAAACTCTTCTTCCTTCTAGTGCAGTGCTTGGTTGATTTCATGGAGGAGAGGGTCACACTGCACCTTGGTCCATAGTTGCATAGATGTTTCCAACAGTTATGCCCCCTAAGTGATTTGACCTCTAATGACATTGGTGGCCTCTGTAACCAGTGCAACTCGTTGAGCTTGTACCTCTAGTTGTGTTTCTGGCTATAACTTGGCCTATAAGGCTGCAATATGTTGTTCTATCTCTGTCTTGACCACCTAGATCTCGGTCCTTGATGCCTTTAGCGCTACAAGCAACCCCTCAATATTGGCCTGGGGGGTGGCAGAAGCCGGGATATCTTCAGTGACGTCCGCAGAGAGCCTACTAATTAGGTGCTCCAACTCTGTATGATGCACGACAGTGAGGGTACATGCAGCCTGTGCTTGAGATACTTCAGCAGATTTTTCTTCAATTGTATGTGCAGTTGTACTGAGATGCTGGTGCACTTGATGGTTTCTATGTTGGATCTCTTTGAACATGGATGCATGAAGGATCTTCAATGGTTCATGTAGAAGGCGAGTGAGATCCACTTGTACCTCTGTGTAGGGCTGGACTTGCACTTCTAAGTCGGGTGGACTCAGTATGAGGGTTTCTCTTGGTAGAGGGTAGAGGCGGCTTTCCGTCGTACTAATAACTGCACTGCTTGTTGCTGGGGTCGACCTAGCCTTAATCATACTGGTTTGCAAGGTATCAATTTTGAGTTGTAGAGCCCGAAGCTCAGCCTGGAGTGTATCAACTGTGGCTTTCTCTTGTTCTTCTAGAGCCAACTATTTCTCTTCTATAGCCAGGGTGACCGCATCTACAATCTGCTCTAGGTCCTCTTTTGTCTGCATCACTCCTGTGTCATGTTTCAGCCGTTGATCTCGTTACTTCTTCTGTGGCCCTTTAACAGGGTCACTAGTTCACTTCGTACCCCGAGGGGAGTCAACACCTCCTGCCTCTAGACCTTCTGCACCTAGGTCCTATTGAGAATCCTTCTACGATGTCATTTCCATGCCCTTCCCAGTACTCTTTCCCTGCTGCGAACCCTTCTGTGATGCCAGTTCCACGCCCTTCCTAGTACTCTTGCCCTATCCTCCGGTTTCTTTGGTGGTGTCGGGCGGGGTGACCTTCGTGGTGTTCATCCTTGCAGTGTCCTTCGTACCTGATTTCAAGCTAAGTTTCCAATGAGGAGGCCAAGTCATAATTAGGCGGTCATTGTCCTCATCACCAACCATGTATGGGAGTGAAACACATGCTGGATCCTTGGGGCCCCTTATATGTACATTTAGCATGGTTAATTGAAACAATGCGATGATTTTGTACTTATCATACAATTTTGGTGACAAGCATGGCCGGGAATTGATTTTTGTTGCGAGCTCACTCTCAAATAGGACCTAGAAAACTTGATTGTCCTCAATATGTTGCACATCCTTTGAGTCCCACAAATTTTCATATCATTCCCCATCGTACATATCTGGGGTGAGCTCAGGGAGGACCAAGTCTTCAAGGGCTTCCCATGTGACCAACTTGATGAGAAGCAACAGCCAAGAGTAGTACAATGCTCGTCCCTGATCCTAGGCTTCGTGTACATTCGCTAGAAAGTCATTGTGCAGGTACTGGGACCAATTGTAGAACACCTCCTTTTCATATTGGCCCACTAGCTGAATTACATATGCAGGGATGGTGGCAACCTATCTTTTGTGCATCATCTTGCATGCCAGCAACAAGGTACCCATCTGTGCACCAGGGTTTCTGATGGTGCTGATCATGAACCCCCAAGTGTTCTGCTCCACATGGTAATCCTCGTGCACCTTTTCAATGATCTTTTGCTCATAATTTTTGCCGACGAGTAGCATAGGGTCTGGCCCTTCCATGGGGAGACTAGTAATATGGTGAATAAGTGCGACATCAATGGGGATTCAATCCTCAATCCATAAGTTTCCATCATGGACCAGGGTAAGTAGCTGACGCACAAGTCGGTCTGTGACATTGTAGTGGCCAAAATGAGGCATCCTCAGCAGGTTTAAGAGCCCAGAACAATCTAATCCATGCACCCATGGCATGGGGAATATTTTTATCCCATCATCTTCCAAGACCCTTTCGAGATATAGTTCCGGTGCTAATTCAGGGAAGGCCTCCAAATTGGCCAGGTCGTGGTCATCTAATTTTACCTCGTGGAGTTTTCCAAAGGGTTCTCCAATGATGGGGGGCTCACCTGGAGTCAGTGTAATTTTCATATAGATGCGCAACCATCGATATTCTTAGGCATGCATGTCAAGGACCTACGAGGCCAAACATAGGGTAGTAGCCAGTTGATCGATTCAACAATCTGGGCTTCTTGAGTGAGTAGGGGTCTCTTCAATGGGTTACGTGACCATGCCTGGGGCACCGCTCATGGGGACTTCACATTTAGAGGAGAGGTGTGGGGCTTCATCCCAGCCCATTTTGCAGGTTTCCTCGACCCTTGAGCCTTTTCTTTCCCCTTCTGCTTCCCCTAGCTTGATGTGGACATAACCTCCTCCACTTCAGAGTCAACTTCCAATACTTCCTCAGATTCTCTCTCCGTTGAGGTCACGGGCTAGTAAGGTTCAGCTAGATTAGATGCAGTCATTCCGGTGCGAAAAATGAACTCAAGGTGGCTACTATCTAAGGGGGAAGGACACTCAGACATGAACAAGGCGCAATAGTCACGAACTCCTAAAAAACACAAACTGCTCAAGATATACGGAACCCTCTTCTGAGCTATCCTTCTTCTTTTATAGCCTTGGAGATCAACCAATGGTTGGGTGAATATTATCAGGAACTTACCATCAAGTAAACAGTAAAAAATATTTGGAAATCGCGTCATTAATTGCTGGTCGTGTGTTCCTTTCAACAGTAAAATTTGATTTTTACACAGTTTTACTGTTCCAATGGCTTTTTTTCGCACCTCCTGTGCCCCCAACGCACCCCTGTGCTCCTATTGTACCTTCTTCACTCTCAACATACCCCTGCGCTTCTAGCACACTTCTCCGAGCCTCCAAACCTACGATCAATCCCTGCGCATACCACGATCCTGCCTGCAATTACCTCCCTTTGTGCACGTATTCTACCCCATACAACTACTCTGACCATATATTCATTTGATCCGATATGGTTTGAGCCGATTTCCATTGACATATCCTAGTATCATATCATCATGCAGGGTAGCTAGCTACCCAACTCCTCCATCTATGATTTATTTTACCGTATAGGGACCTAGCCAGTGCTGACGAAACTTCCCCAGGTGTTTCACAAATTGGCTGTCGTACAACAGGACCAATTCGCCCTCCGAAAATTTATTTTTCTGAATATTTCAATCATGCCATGCCTTATCCCGAGCCTTATGAACATGCTAATGGAAATTAGAAATGAAATGATCTTCCTCCAATGCCACAAGCTGCGCTAAATGTTCCTCCATGATATCAAGCTCTACCATGTGTGTAAAGGCTATGATACGCAGGGTAGGAACAATAAAATCCATGGGCATAATGGCCTCCTTACCATAAACCATCCGAAGGGGTATTTTTCCAATCAGTTTCTTGCAAGTGGCGCGATAGGCCCAAAGAACTAACGGGATGCGCACGTCCTAGTCACTGTGATCAACATTACAGCCCTTGGTCAGTGCCTGCTCCAAGATCTTATTAAAAGCTTCCATAGCTCCATTTTCCTGTGGATGATACGGGGTGATGTTCGCGTGGTGGATCCAGAATTATTCAGTCAAGGCCTATATTTTTTCATTAACAAAATGCGTACCTCTATCGCTAATTAAAATCTTCGGAGAGCCAAACCTGGTCATAATCTGCTAAAAAATTGAAGTGTGCAACGATATCTGCAGTGCAATCCTTCACAACTTGTGCTTCAGCATATCTGGCTACATAATCAATTGCAGTGATGATGTAGCACACACCTGTCTTCTTCCCTGGTGGGTTGATGGGCCCAATGAAGTCGATGGCCCATTTTTCAAATGCTTGCAGGGCCATCTGTGGTTGTAGGGGAATTTCATCTCTACGCTATGGCCTTCCCGTCCTTTGGCATGTATCGTAGGCTTTGCAATAGTCGTGAGAGTCACTATGCAGTGTAGGCCACCATTGCCCATCTCTCAAGATCTTCTATGTCGTCGCTTTCCTTGCATAATGTGTTCCTGCTATGCCCTCGTGAGCTTCTGCTAATATGGTGTGTCATTCATGCTCCAATACGTATCTTCGTAGCACTTCATCAGCTCCCAACTTATATAAATGGCCTGTGATGATTGTAAAATCCGTTGCGCAGGTTACCAATTCTTTCTTCTGTTGTACCGAATACTCTTCAGGCGCCCTCCCTGTAGTGAGGAACTGAATGATATCGACGAAGTGTGCATCAACAACCTTAATTGTGAATAGCTACGCATCTAGCAATCCTTCTTCTAGGTTGGTGGGTTCCTCACCGCTCTCAATTCGGGATAAGTGGCTCGGCCCAGAATTCAACCTTCTCGGCTTGACAATGATCTCAAATTCATATTCCTGGAATAGTAGCAGCCACCGTCATATTTTCCCTCCCAACACAAGCTTATTCACTAGGTACTTCAAAGCCGAGTAATCTGTAAACATCTTGAAGTGCCCTCCTAATAGGTAATGCTAGTATTTTTGCAGTGTGTAGAACATGGCCAACCCCTCACGTTCAGTAGTGGAGTAGTTGCGCTCCACAACAGAAAGTTTCCTACTAGCGAATGCAACTGGATGGTCAATGTGTCCGTCTCTAGGCTGCGTAAGGACAACTCCTAGGGAAATTCCCGACGCATCTACATGAACATGGAAAACCTTTGCCCAGCCAGGAAATATGAGAATAGGTGCAGAGACCATCTTCTCTTTGAGTAGCTCGAAGCTCTTTTGACACTCGTCATCCCAAAAAAGCAAAACATCCTTCTTTAGCAATTTTTCCATAGGTGTTGTGATCAGCATGTATCCTTAAATGAACTTCCTGTAGTAGCCTGTATGTCCGAGGATAGAGCGCGGATATTTCTCAGTTGTAGGCACTTCCAGATTGATGATAACCGCTATTTTTGCAGGATAACCCATCAATCCTTGTCGACAAACTATGTGGCCGAGCAAGATTTTGAAGGGTACGCAAACTATGCACTTCTTGATATTCAGGGAAATTTAGTGCTTTCTACATGCATCCAACATTAGACTCATGTTTGAGACATGCTTCTTTACCAACCCGAAGACAGTCCAGTCATCAAAATATACCTCCTGAAACTTGTGGATGAACTCTTTGAATATTATGACCACCACTCGCGAAAAGATGGCAGGGGCATTCTTGAGCCTAAAAGGCATGACAGTGTACTTAAAAGATCCCCATTCAGTAGAAAACATGGTTTTGCCCTGATCTTCAGGTGTGATCCGAATCTGATGGTAGCCTGAGAACCCGTCCATGAATGAATATGCTTCCTGCCCTCCCACACTATCAAGAATTTCATCTGTAAATGGCGTAGGGAAGGGATTATGTACGCAAGCATCATTCAATTTTCACAGGTCAACAAAAATTCGTATCTCTCCCTTGGTATTTTTCTCCCAAGCCACCGTAGGACTTACCCAATCCAATTGGTCGACTGGTTCGATGATACCTGCGACGAGCATTTTGTGGATTTCTTCCTTGATTTTTTTTTTTGTACTTAGGGCTCAACCGTTAAGGGTGCTACATCATAGGGCGCGCATCTGGTTTTAAAGTGATGCACATGACTCCTAGGTCCTATGTAATCCCTTTGAGTTCCGAAAATTTTGTCGAGAATAAGTTCTAGTATTGAGGAGTTTTGCAACTTTTCCTACAGTATCATGATCCCAGTAGTCCCCAATTTAAGCCAGCTTAGGTTGCTCCTCTATTTCAATGTTGACTTCTTGCAGCTTCAAAGGCTTAGTGGCATTGATAGTCTGTAATGGGGGTCCAGCAACTGCATGTTCTCCCTTTGAATCTAGGATAGAGACATTTCACGGGTCTTCATTTCACTCCTCCATCGATAAATTGTGGCAGTTGACAATATCTTGCATCTGCGTTTCCCATGTTGGTGACCCATGTGCTATGCAAGGACATGATTCGTCATATACTAAATCATCAATATCTTGCAGAGCTTCGTCAAGTGCCTCCATTCCACCTACCAACCCAAATTTCCCTACAAACTCGTCCTTCAAATTTTCCTAGTGGTGGGTGTGCTCGTGTAATTCTACGTCTAAATACCATACGGTTGGGATTGGCCCCAAGTCATGAATGAACAAGTGAACCCATTATTCCATAGTTTCTTTGCACCATTTCTCCATCCATGCAGACAAGTGCTCGCGCGGGTCCCCTGGGCCAAGGAAAGTCTTTATGCGTAGGGGAACTGGAGGTTCAAACTATAAAACCATCATGTCGCGACATTCCTCCCAATCCTGGAACGCCCCCTTATGCGTGTCCCACCACCTCGTAGGGGTTGCGCGCATGGCTAGATTAAGGGTCCATAGCCTTTGTTCCCATGGAACTTCAGCTTCAAATGTTCGTAAAAAATCCCTAATACTACCATAACCATCAAAGTAGGGCAGTTGTCTTACCTCTGAGGAGATGAATCGGAAGTCCTTTGTGATTCTAAGACATCGCAGCGCAGATACATCATATAACCGATTTTAAATTTTTTTTATCTCCCCGTCAGAGTCAGAGAAGCATTCTCTGTCCTTTTCGCAGAAAAGTAGACCATTAGCCATAGGATTGATCTGATCTTCATTCCGAGTGGTTAACTTATAGATGTGATCCACATCCTCTTCTTTGTGCACTGGTTCTGTATACCGCTCTCCTTCCGCAGGGTCTAGGGGGACTATCACCCTTGTACCCTCATTCTCAAACACCATGCTTCTTTTTTTTAGGTTGATAATACCCCCCATGTCTATTTCCCAATCCAATCCTAGGAGTGCAGGATAGGGGTCCACATCTTCCACAATCTGAATGACCTCAAAGTCAGCACAGACCTTAACTCCTGTGATATCTACCATAATTTTTGACAGTCTTCCCAATGGTATGATTTCTGCTGGTTGGCCATGCGCAGCTGGATAGTGGACCATTCCAACTTAGGTTCTCCCATTTTCTGCCAATTTTTCTTGGGTAGTATGTTCGCATATGATCCCAGGTCCAAAATATCTTGATTTATTTCATAGTCTCCAATCTGCATTGTTAGTCGCATTTCCCAACCAGTTCATTTCTTCTGCTTGTAAAGTTTGTGCACATCCCTAACTACCGGGGGCGGGTTAGCTCTCTTTGCACATTTGTCTATTAGTGCTTTCAGATTCTCTACTACCTTCTGGTTGTGTAGCAGCTTCATACATGCTTGTAGAAATGGTTTAACTTCATCGTCTATTCTTAGGTTTGTTGGAGTTTTTGAAGTAGGTGCCTCATCCTTAGTAAAGTCTTTGTGATCTACGACAAAGGTTTCATTTTACTTTTGTAGGTACAAGATTTCCTATTTGACCACTGCTTTATGGATAAGAGGTCCATATTCAGCTTTCTCCTTGGCTTCTCCATTAGCAATGCCATTGCACGTTATAACATTAATACTTGGTCCTTCATCATGTAGTTACGACTTAACCCTTTGTACATTCAACGTAGGTGTCTGCTGTTTTTCCTGCATTTTTGTTATTAGAATTAGACAGTCTTCAATCACATGGTCCATTTGTGTACAATAATGACAAGATTTCTGCACAGGGTTCGGACAGTCACTCACAAAGTGCCCTATCTCCACACAATTGTAACAGATCAATTTTCCTCTTCCCCGACTTGCACCTCCACCCCTTCCCCACCCCCTTCCCCTAGCTGGGGAGCCTCCTCTGCTTGAGGGAGATAGTGGTGAAGAAGGGTCAGCCTTTACCTTGTATAGGTTTCCTCGATCTATCATCAAGTCATAGGTTTGGCAATTATGTTCATCATGAACCATAGAGAAGAAAAATCGACACCATTGTTGCTTCAATTTTGGAACGTAAGCACCTAGACGGGGACAGTGGTTTCTATCATGTTTCCCAAAAAAATGAAAATCAGCGCACCATAACATCGGGCTACTTGGCCCCACAGCCTCTTTAAGGCATAGTGGGCTAGGTCCCCCAACCTGCATTTAATCTGCCAGCAGAGGACACTAATCCTTGGTATGAACAGATACCCTGCATCTTATTCACCATATGTCTAGACTAGCCTCTTTCCCCCATTCCTTTCATATATTCTGTATTTCTATGTGCATTACCTCCAACTGTCCCTATATCTGTTGCACCCCAAACTGAACATCATCCCTCGGCGTAGCCTCTAGCTTCATATCAATCTCCAAAGCCTTCTATTGTGTTGCAATTCACTATTGACCCATAGGTTTGCACAGGTGAGGTAGCAGCATAGCGATAAAACATTCCTTGTGCTACCTATCTTCATACTAAAATTCCCTATCTCTGATAACATTTTTCAACTGTTGATCAGCTTCCCATACCGATTCAGTGGGTCCCTGTCTAAAATCTTTCAAGTTGACCACTATCTGAGAGTAGGATTTAGGCTTCTTAAACTGTTGTTTTAACGTTGTCTTAATCTCCAGAATGTATGGATCTGCATGTTGTCCTACGTACCCCATATAGCAATCCAAGGCTCTTCCTTCAAAGGAGAGTGATAGCTGCGCTCTCTTGACAGCGTCGGTAGCCACATCCTACACAGCCCATATTGATTTTGCGACAAATCCAAATTGGTCCATATCTTCATCTCCTACACCCTTGAAGGTAGGTATCTTCATGTGCGTGGCCATATCTTCTCTGGTGGCAATGGAGGTGTGGGCGAGTTCTTCCCCTTATGATGACTTGATGGTGGTGTAGCTGGAGGGCTATCCATAGCCAATTCTTTTAATGGAATGCATATAGATCTATCTCCTTGATTAGTGCGATAGTACTTACCACTTCGTGTGGTACTCTCTCCCAGATCAGAGGTCATTCACTCCGAGTGGCTTCACAAAAAACCTTTTTCACACACTAATATTTTGATTAACAAAGGCAGTGTTTTCAAGAAATTACCTCGGAAACCCTTGAAGAACCTCCACTTTGTCTCAGAGTAGGACATGAACTGATCGACTGCGAATTCTATCACGAACCCACCCACCACACTATCTACCTAGTGATCTACAGTACGACTGATCGTATTTTCAGTCCTTTCCAGCTGTTGAATCAATTTTGGTGTCCACTACCTCACTTGATCATCCTTCCAATAGGTGTGGAATTCTACGAGCCTTGCCAACCACTCTTGAAGCTCGTGCGGAAAATTTACAAAGAAAATTTCATAGACTTCAGTGAAGATGTACTTGTTCTTCCACTTCTCACCCATCAACTTTGTGTTGTGATTCTCCTTTACATCAAACTCTTGAATCTATGTTTCAAACCTATTTTCAATTTCCACCCTCTCAAGCCTCCAAGGACCTTGTGGCATTACTAGATTTCTCTCTCAAAATTCTCCCAGTCTGGGAAACAGAACCATTTGTTGGCTTGAGGGGTCCTGACCCAGGTTTGGAGGTTAAGGTTTTCCAAAAAACCCCTATACTACTGGACCTTTCGACAATGACCTACTTGTGTAGGCCAAGGTCTCACCCAAAGCAGTATGGGAGGGTGCTGGAATCAGGTTTCCGCGCCCAGAGAGAGAGTAGGTAAGTCGAGGTAGATTTGTGTTCGCAACTTATTGGATTCGCACAAAGTAAGTCTATTCACATGATTTTATCAATATAATCAGTTATTAACCATAACAGAGCTATTACCATTCACATATCTAATGACTACATTCGCATCCATGCGCGTATCAACAATTACTAGCCCATAATATCATAAATGCAGCTACAGATACATTCGCAGCATAAACAGATAGTATAGAAGTATTCACAGCTTAAACAGATACCATAGACTCACATCAATAGTAAACACAATAGATCTAGATTGCACATGTTAGCTCCCCGTAATTTCAGTAGATTGGCAAGACCAAAACTGTAGAGAGCACATTGGAACAACTTTGGGATTCTAGGATCTAGCCCTCTTGAATCCAGAGAGGGATCTCTCTTATAAGTGCAAAGATTGATTTATCTTTAAGGCTTTTGGGTATGATATTAGGCTAGTTATTAAGAACAAGGGTTTTTGTTTGTTTTGGTTGGGAAAAGATAAATGAAGGTGAAGGAAGTCTAAATGAAGGGTGAAGGTGTATGGAAGTGAAGGAATGATTCAACTAATAAGATAGGCAAAAAGAGGCTTCAATCCATTGGGCTATGGAGTCATAAAGGATTTAATTGAAACTTCAAGTCCACAAAGGTTACCATGGGGCAAGTCATCTACACCTCAAGATATCTTAGATTAAGTGATGGAATGGAACATCAAAGTGTTGAGAAAGGGTGGAAAAAGCTAATTATTTCAACAATGATTTACTAAATTTCCAAACAAGAAAAGCCTTTAAAGTAACTATTTGAAGCTAGCCAAAGGGCAGGGCTAACCATAGACTTATTTGGACAAGCTTGTATTAAAGCTAACTTATCAAGCAAACAATATAGTAATCCACATGACTAATTTCAGAAAAGATGAAAACATTAAAGACGAACATAAGAGTAACTTAAGATCAAGTAAGATACCATTGAAATCTAGACTTGACTTCGGCATACTCTAAGAGAAAATTTCAAGACAAACTATTGGAGAAGAAACTAGAAGATAGGGCAAACCATAAACTTCCCTAGTTCAGTCTTTACTTAGTATGTAATGAAAATTTCTTTCAAGAAAAATGTTTAAAGTTTAGATAGTAAGAAGTGGGAACACCTGCATTCCTAACTGCTTGGACTATATTAAATCATTCTTAAATACACAATGGATGAAAACATAAAGATAAAGCTTAACAATAAGACCAGGGTACCTTTAACAGTAAATCCTAACTCTATATTTGTTGTTCTTTATTAGAGAAAATGGACAATATGAAAAACATGAAGGAAGACAATTTACAATAAGAAAAAAATCACCATTAATGTAGACCAAGATCCCATAGAATTTGGCTCATATATTGATGTTCAAACTAGTACAATCTTCATGTCCAAAGGTCTCAAAAACTCAGAAAATTTTCTCTTCTCAACTTATGTATCTTCAATTACAAAACAGAGCTTCAGCAGCTTCAGAAAACTATTTACATGCTACAGATACCCAGAGACCAACCTATATCTCATATTCTACAGAAGTATTTATAGAAGAGATGAGGAGGTGGGATGAGTGAAAAGATCTCCAGGCTCAATTAATACATTTTAATTCTTCTCGGCCTTTGAGGGGCTCAATGGAGAAGATTTCAGATATTTCCTTTATATTAATGGGTTTTTATTAAGTATTCGATCTTCTTAGTGGAGTTTGTTGACTTTAGAAATCTTCAGGTAGGGTTTGAAATAAATCTAGCTGATTTTAAACAAAATATCACTGATAAGGCAATAACTCTGCCTTCTTTGATTTATGAGGCCACAGGTGGCACTTTAGGTAGCTGGAGAGGATTTAATTTTACTCTGATGTGGCAGAGGAGGTTCTTCAGATTGATAGATTTCTTTGTTTTATCCTAAAACACCTTTGATTCACTTTAGATTTGTGTTTTAGGTTTGATTAGGCTTAATATTTGTCTTTCTAATCTTCACGATGTCTTTAACTGTGGATTAGGCTCTTAGTCCACTGAATTTATGCCTTAATCCTTAAAACTAGGTTTAAACCTTTAATTCTTCACTTTCGCTTTGATTGAATGCTATGACACTGATACTCTTTGTCTATGGTGTTTGATGCATTTTGATTGCTTTTGTAGGCGTGCAGAGGTGGTATAATGGCATCAGTGCTCATGAGGCACTGATAAAACACAATTTGGAACCCTGCAGAAAGATTTCCTTTATGAATAAAGGCCTGGGGGATCGTCATCCCTGGCCCTTGATTTCCTTTTAAAACAATGGAAAATCTTTTTAAAAACCTGCAAAATACACAAAAGTTATAAAAATCCTGCGTGGCTGAGTAAAAACTACTTTGGAGGCTTAGGTGAGAGCGTGGTCATTGGATGAAAGCATTCGACGGTGAGGATGGCTTGTTGAGATCAACAGAGAGGCGTTTGGGTAAAATGAGAGTTTTGATTAAGTCCAGATCGTTAGATTAGATTGATCAAAGACCGAGATTAATCGAGAGCTCATAATGTGGGGGAGGAAAAATTATAATGAAAATGGGAGAAATTATAAAGAAAAAGGGAAAAAACCTTTTTCGGCGACGAAAAAGGCTTAAAGGAGATTTGGGGTCGCAGAATGAATAAGATCCATTGATCAGGTTGATCAATGGAGATCAACGGTGGAGATCCTTCGGAGTTCATCGCATTGGGGGAAATAGCGATGGGGGGGATAATGAAATTTCTAATGTGATGGGAGTGATAATGGATTTGAGCGATGCAATGGCATCGCATCGGGGATTTTTCGATATGCGATGGTTAACAAAACGCTGGGGAGAAAACTTCCGATGCGATGTACTAAAAATGTAAAACCTTGCAAATGGGTAAATACACAGGAAAATAGGGAAAATGAAATGAAAAGGGGGTGTTGGTGGTGGGACCAGGAGTATGGAGAAGGAGACCAGCGGGTTTTAAATGAGGACCGTCGAATCATAATATAGTTCAATGGTAGGAAATAAATCGGGAATCGATGATCGGAGGAAACCAGACACGGGACTTAAGTCTTGTGTTTTGCCAATGCGATGGGGGAAGGGCAATGCAATTACATGCCAACCGTCTGATCTGGAACCAGATCAATGGTTAGCACTCAATTGGGGAGCGATGGAGAGGGGCAACGAGGTGCGATGCAATTAGCACTAGGTCATCCGATCAGAATGGTAAATCAACGGTAGAGATTACAGTGGGGGAATTATAGAATAAAAACTCAATCGCATCGAAGTTTTTCTTTAAACAAAGGAAATGTGCTCGTTTGAAAGTTTCGATTTGTGATTAGCGCCTACAGGCTTAGCACCTGGTCCTGGCGCCCGGGTCATATGTGGGGAAGTGGTTTAGGGGCTTAGCCGAAAGGGGCTTAAGGCCTAGTTCAAAAAGACGATTTTTTATGGTTTTTTAAGGATTTTCAAAGGATTTTGGGAGTTATGATAACGTTTAAAAAGGAGTTTCAAACTTGATTAAAGGGGATTTATGAAGGAAAATGAAATAAACTGAGGGAAAATCGAGGAATTTTATGAGGAAAAAAGGGAAAAAATGGACGTTAATCATGAGTGAAAGAAGGGGTAAAATGAAGGGAAAAATGGGGTTTTAACAGTCTTTTCTCCTTAAAAACAGCAAATTTTCCAGGGTAAATGAGGGAAACAATAGTGAGGATTTATCTTAAAGGATAAAGATCATCATAAGACTTCAAGAACTCATAATTTGGTCAAAAAATTGTTTCTTGAAGGCTATAAAAAAATTTAGCCACCATTTGATATAACAAATTTTATAGGTGGTTAACAACGGCTCCAACTTGAGATGGTAGCTCCTTGGAGGTGCCAAGAACCTCAGACTAATCCTCTGGAAGTTGACCAATGCCTCATCCATTTAGGCTGCAACTCTTCTTTCTTTTTTTGGTCTTCTTCTGATCTGACAATGTTAGCAGCCATCAAAATCAACGGAATTCTATCAAAACAAACTTTCTACCTACCCAATCCTAATGATCTAACATTTTTTTCTTCTTTCAGAGTGCATTTGGATTGGCTACTCTTTTTACAAACATTTTATTCTTTTGAAAGAGAAACACTAGTCTATTTCTACTTCTTATTTCTCCATGAACTCAAATTAAGAAGTTGAGTTCATAAGCTTCTCTACCTAACTACTATCTGTTGGGATTAGATTGTCCAACAGATTTTTATTCTCTAATTTCTAAAAAAAGAAATTCAAAAGTATACAAGTTAGGATTGAACAATCTAACTTGTTGCTGATCTATGGCATAAAAACAAGCTCCAAAGAGATTATTATTTGCAGAAAATTAAATCAAAATGGTGAAGGAATAAGATCTTAAAGTTTTAAGAACATCCTTCTCTATTCTTCGGCTCTGTTTTTAGGCTTGTTTGAGCTGTTTTTTATTTGTTATCTGGTTCAAGTTTTGGGCATATCAGAGCCATTTTACTTCTATCCTTGGCTCAAGATTTGATCTAGTTAGAGCCATTCTTTCCTTTGGAACTTTTAGGTTCAGATTTTGAGCTTGTTTGAACCTTTATTTTCCTATCCTAATCCACCTAACTGATAAGCCAAGATTAAGTTGTTTGGCAGATCTATCTCACTAACCCATCAGCAGTAAATTTAAAACTAATTAGTCATGATTAGGCTGAATGAATAACTAGAAGTGTGTGTCTTAGGAGTGGCATTTGGGCTTGCACACTTTCAGAATTTGTTTCTCTTTTTTGGTATGGGGCTATACCTTTCTTGTTTTCACTCTTGCCCTTCTTTTCCATCTTCTATTGCTTTTGTATTTTTCTTTTTCTTCAAAGCAGAAAACAACATCTAAATAAATTTTTAAAGGATGAGATTTATTGACATTCCTATCTAACCTATTCTATCTTGGAATATTTACATCTGTATATGATACAAAAGTGCCAATGTAGCCAGTTGAGTAGTGTAAAAAAGAAGAAACTCTGGCTGTTTGTCAGGGGTATCCATAGTACATTTTGAAGATTAATCTTCAAAACCAAGACTATCATAGAAGGTGACAACTTTTCATGCATTTGGCTCTTGCAAAGGATCCATGCTTGAAAATTTGAGCCAGTTGGGACTTCCATACACTCTTCCATAAGATCAAAAAAGAAAAGATGAAGGTTATCTTCTTTTTGGCCCTCCATGTCTGGTAGATTGTCTACTTCCAAGACTTCAGCTTTGAGGACTATCTCTTTAGTACGTTGCTTGGAAGCATCATCATTCTTGACCTACAAAATAACAAGCAGTGAAATTTCTTCTTTCTCTAAATCTATGCTTGCTTCTGATATAAATTCAGGTTCTTTGAATGGCAGATTGATATCAGTGATGGGAGAAGTTTCTTCTTGAAAAGATGATTTATCCTCGGTAGGAAAATCTTCTATTTGTTTTTCTCCCTCAAAGGCTTGCTAGTATATTTTATTTTTTGGGACAGCTAGTCTGAATTTTTCTTGAATTGTATATTGCTTTCTCTCCCAAGGTCTCAGACATGTACTAGCAACAAGGGCTAATCCACTAGCAAACCTGTTTTGGTCTTTAGGAACAAGGATAAGTTGGAATTTTTTGAAATTTTTTAACAAATCCATGGCATCATCCTTATAAGGTATAAGTCTGGGATGTTTAACCATAGTTTCATCTTTCACTTGCCTAATTACCAATTCTTCATTTCCATGAACTATTATCTTCTGGGCTCCTGATTTCTTCAATAAGTGGAGTCCCAAAAGAAATGCTTCATACTCTACTATGTCACTTGTGCATTGAAAGTTAAGTTTATATGAATAGGCTTCAGAATAATTGTTTTCTGTATCATAAAGCCATATTCCTGCACCTACACTGGTTTTAGTACATGACCCATCAAAGTTCATATTCCAAAGAGGACTAGTTCCAATTTTATCATTAATTCCTTTAGTATCTTCTTTGTCTAGAGTGCCATTAGATTGTTATATGGAATAGGCACTATGTTCATGATTGTCTTGTTTGGATGATGGTTTAGAGGGTAGTTTTTTTCTTAGTATTTGATCAATTTGTTCTTCTGTCAAAGGAGAGATCTCTCTTTGAACATAAGAAAAAATACAACTGCCCTCTTTCTCTTGATCTGCAAAATAACTTTCTAAATATTTAAAACAAATTTCTCTACGTGAATGAGCAAGAGTACTTGTTTTACAATAAGTTTCAGAGACTGAATGTTTATTAATAGTCTGATCTATCTCTTTTTTTTTCAAAGGGGAAGATGTTTCTATGTTCCTTTGAACAGAAGTACAAAATTTCTTTGTCTCTTGTAAAGGCTGATTTTGAGGCTGGATGTTTTCTTGAGCCTCTTCTAGGGGATCTTGACTTGTGCTTGCAGGGAAGGGAAAATTTGAGGGTTTTCGAGTATTTCCTGATCTTCTTCCATTTTAAACAACTCTTCATGATTATTAGGATACCTAGTTGGAATACTAGGTTCATGAGTTGTTTTTTCTACATTATCCGGATGCCATTATTTTTGTGCAACTCCGAATAAGTTATAACGTAGAGGGAGAGTCCCTAGATATGATAATTCTCTTTTCACATTAGATTCTATGTTTTCTAAGTGGCTATTTGTTTCCTCAAAGCACTGCTGACTATTATAATTTTGATTTTGTTTGTAAAGATCTCTTAACCATGAAACACAAGTTATAGGTAGATAATTAGGAATTTCTTGGAAACCTTCCTCGTTATCTTCTATAAAGTCTTGATCATCATACATGTTTAGCTCATTATCTAGGTCTTGTAAAGGTTGAGATTGTTCTCGTTTTGGAAAAATCATGGGCTGCCCTAGATCATCAATATTTAAATCAACATCACCTAGAAGGGATGATGAATAATTATTTATGTTGTTAATGATATCTTGAGGAATGTCCTTTGTTTCTAGGTTGATTTCTTCCTCAATCGATTCATCTATATTCTTATAAGTTTTTAATAGAATATTAAACTCATGAATGGCCGTTAAAAGGTCTTCAGGATGTATTACTTCCAAATCTTCATCATTGTCTATAATGTGTTGGGTGATGTTTTGTAATGGATCATAATGTATTTCACTCCATGATAATGATGTAGTATTTCCTTTATAATTCTCATAAAACACATCTTCAAGGTCTTTTAAAGAAAACAAACTACCAGATCTCAACCATTCATACCAATCCCTAGCTTTTCCTTCTAATGTTAACATGAACATTTTCATTAGGCAATATTCATACCATTCAACCTTTAATCTCCATACATGTATGTGAAATTTGATAAGATGTAACAATGTGTTATCAAACTTTTCACCCTAGAAAACAGGAAGGTTATCATCCCAATTCACCTGGGGCATATTATGTGGAAACCCAAGGATATGAACTCTACTCATTGGGGCATATATTCGTTGTATCCTCGGAATCATGTTTGTAAATCAAGAAGGAGGTCATTGTGTCTGTTTAATCATTTCAAGGTCTTCTACTAGTGGAGTCATTTCTTCTTTTGGGAGTTATAGAGTGTGGAGTCTCCAGGTGGATGATTTAAATTTTTCTGCCCACCAACAGTATGATTGGGTTTGCTCAATGCATTTCCAAAGGAGTCTTATTAGGACTGGAAAAGTAATAGGCCTATTGGAAACCAGTGGAGTCACCAGGTGGAAGTTTTTTGCTTTTTTAGAGGTAAAATGTTTTATGGTCCACCACCATATACCAATCTAAAATGTTTTGGTTTTTTTATAAGTTTTTTATGGTTTTTTGGAAGACTAATGAGTCTATAAAAGCTTGCTAAGCAACTATGAACTCAGAAATCCCCAACGAAGTCACCAGAAATGTTAGCTCCCTGTAATTTCAACAAATTGGCAAGACCAAAACTGCAAAGAGCACAATGAAACCAATTTTGGATTTTAGGATCTAGCCATCCTGAATCCATAGAGGGATCTCTCTTATAAGTGCAAAGATTGATTTATCTTTAAGGCTTTTGGGTATGATATTAGGCTATTTATTAAGAACAAGGGTTTTTGTTTGTTTTGGTTGGGAAAAGATAAATGAAGGTGAAGGAAGTCTAAGTGAAGGGTGAAGGTGTATGGAAGTGAAGGAATGATTCAGATAATAAGATAGGCAAAAAGAGTCTTCAATCCATTTGGATATGGAGTCATAAAGGATTTAATTGAAACATCAAGGCCATAATGGTTACCACGGGGAAAGTCATCTACACCTCGGGATCTCTTAGATTAAGTGATGGAAAGGAACATCAAAGTGTTGAGAAAGGGTGGAAAAATCTAATAATATCAACAATGATTTACTAACTTTCCAAACAAGAAAAGCCTTTAAAGTAACTGTTTGAGACCAGCCAAAGGACAGTGCTAACCATAGACTTCTTTGGACAAGATTGTATTAAAGCTAACTTATCAAGCAAACAATCCAGTAATCCAGATGAATACTTTCAGAAAGGATGAAAACATTAAAGACGAACATAAGAGTAACTTAAGATCAAGTAAGATACCATTGAAATCTAGACTTGCTTTTGGCATACTCTAAGGGAAACTTTCAAGACAAACTGTTGGAGAATAAACTAGAGGACAGGGAAAACCATAAACTTCCCTAGTTTAGTCTTTACTTAGTATGTAATGAAAATTTCTTTCAAGAACAATGTTTAAAGTTTAGACAGTAAGAAGTGGGAACACCTGCATTCCTAACTGCTTGGACTATATTAAATCATTCTTAAATAAATTGTTGTGAAACCAACTCAAAAAAGAGAAGAAAAGAGATATCAATGCCTTAGAAATAAGCCACTTCGAGGGGGCAACCTCCAATACATTACATGAATGAACAATTCTTGGATGATACAAATGAACAAAACCTCCTTCTATATATAGGAGTCCATGGGGCCATAATATAATCTTAGTGGGGCCACAATGTAATCCTAGCCGACCTAACAATAATAATGTAAGGGCACAATAATAACAATATGGGGGTTACAGGGGTACAATAATAACAATAAGGGGGGCTACACTAACATAATAAGGGACTTAACATGCCCCTCTCCTTCAAAAAAGTGTTGTCCTCAACGCTTGAGTAGCTCTGGGTGCTTCTGTATAAAATTCTCATCCTCCCATGTAGAATCTTCAGTGGGTAAGTTCTTCCACTTGATGAGATACTCTGAAATTGATCGATTCCGTAGTTGTCGAGTTCTTGTTTCCATGACCGCTTCTGGTTCCAATATGATTTTTCCTTCCTCATCAAGTTCTGGCAATATTGTTTGAGCTGGAAGATTTTCTCCTATAACCTTCTTTAAGCATGAAACATGGAAAACTGGATGTACTCGCGAAGAAGCAGGAAGCTCCAATTTGTATGCCATAGTACCAATCTTTTGCAACACCTTGTAAGGACCATAGTACTTTTGCGATAATTTATTATCCTTCTTTGCTTGCTTGAGGGACATTTGTTTGTATGGTTGTAGCCGTAAAAATACCCAATCTCCTACATCAAAACTTCTCTCGCTATGATGTTGATTTGCCTGTTGTTTCATTCGATTTTGTGCCAAATTCGGGTTATCCTTTAAGAGTTGGAGAACTTCTTGCTGATGCTCGATGTGATCTTCCACTGCTTGAACCTTCGAATTTTCCCTTAAAGATGATGTGATCGATGGTGGATGCTATCCATAAAGTGCCATAAATGGGGTCATTTTTGCTGCAGTATGGAAGGAAGTGTTATACCACCATTCAGCGAGAGGTAACCACTTGACCCATTGTGTTTGTTTATCGGATACAAAACAACGAAGATATCCTTCCAAACATGTATTTACTATCTCAGTTTGACCATCAGATTGAGGATGATAAGATGAGCTATGAGGATGATAAGATGAGCTATGAGCTAATTGAGTACCCAAACAAGAAAATAACTCCGTCCAAAAATTTCCAGTAAAAATGGGATCTATGTCGCTCACAATAACCCTTAGGCTTGCATGTAGCTTTTGAATTCTGTCCATAAATGTAGTAGCAACCGTACTTGCTTTAAATGGATGAGATAATGCACAAAAGTGTGCATACTTGGTAAGTCTATCAACTACCACCATGATGACACTCTTTCCTTCGGACTTAGGTAAACCCGTGATAAAATCCATTGAAATCTCCTCCCAACGTTGACTTGGAATGGATAAAGGTTGTAGAAGTCCCGGGGTCTTAATTGTTTCCACTTTATTCTGCCGGCAAACCAAACATTCCGCCACAAACTTTTGAATATCAGATTTAAGGCCATCCCAAAAAAATTCTTTCTTCACCCTGTGGTAAGTTTTTAAAAATCCTCAGTGTCCTCCTAAAGGAGAAGTGTGCAATTCCAGAAGAATCTTTTGTTTTAGTTGGGAATTCTTACAAAGATATAAGCGATCTTTGTACCATAAGGAATCATTTTCCAACTAAATGTATCAGATGTACTAGGATCTTGCTGCAACTTTTGAATGAGTATCCATACATCTTTGTCCTTCTTCCATTCATCTCTTGCTTCAGTTATCCAATCTGGCTGGATAATAGAAATGGCACAAAGCAATGCTTCCACCTCTTCATTCTTTCTTGAGAGTGCATCTGCAACAACATTAAGCTTTCCTTTTTTGTAGATTATTTCAAAGTCATAACCCAACATCTTTGTGACCCATTTTTGCTGCTCTTCTGAAGATAGTCTTTGTTCCAAAAAGTGTTTAAGACTATCATGATCATTTTTTACCTTGAAGTTTCTTCCCATTAGGTAAGTTTGCCATTTCTTTAGTGCATGCAGTATTGCTAACATTTCCTTCTCATAAATAGGTTTCTGTAAATACTTTCCTTTGATTGGACGATTTTCAAAAGCAATGGGTCTTCCTTCTTGCATTAAAACAACACCAATTCCATTTCCTGAGGCATCACATTCCACAACAAAGGTTTTTGTGAAGTCTGGCGTAGCTAAGACCGGTGCTAGGCACATTGCCTCTTTTAGATGTTCAAAGGCCTTAGTTGCTTCAGGAGTCCATGAAAATGCATCTTCTTCAATAATGTTGTTAGAGGTGCTGCTATTCTCCCATAATTCTTAACAAACTTGCGATAATACCCTGTTAACCCGAGAAATCCTCGCAACTGCTTTATGGTTGTGGGGACTTTCCATTCCTTAATGGCTTTAATTTTGTTAGGGTCTACTTTAACACCCCTGGGTGGGATATAATAGAACCCAAACATATTCCACCTCTGTACTCCAAAGAAACATTTGATGCTTTTATATAATTGTTTCTCTTGGTAATAGTTTGAGCACTTCAATAACATGCTCAACATATCCTTCCAAGACTTGCTATAGATTAGTATATCATCAAAAAATACTAGCAAAAATTTTCTAAGGAAGGGTTTGAAAATGGAATTCATCAACCCTTGAAATGTAGAAGGTGAATTGGTAAGGCCAAAAGGCATGACCAAAAATTCATAATGAACCTCATGAGTTCGAAATGTTTATTTTGAAATATCTTCAGTCTTCATTCTAATTTGATGATATCCCGAACGAAGATCCAACTTGGTAAAATAAATTGCTCCATGTAATTCATCCAATAATTCATCAATCACAGGAATGGGAAATTTATCTTTAATGGTGAGCTTATTGAGCTCCCAATAATCCGGACACATGTGCCATGATCCATCCTTCTTGTGTACCAATACTACAGGAGCAGAGAAAGAACTTTGACTAGGTTGAATTATACCCGCCTCTAACATTTCTGCAATCATACGTTCAATTTCGCTCTTTTGGAAGTAAGGATATATATAAGGCCGATGTTTGGAGGAACACTTCCCGGAATCAAATGAATAGCATGATCATGATCACGAATAGGTGGGAGTCCTTTGGGAGTTTCAAACACCTTGGAATGATTGTCCAAGACTTGTTGGAGATCTGCAGAAATAGATGATTTTGATGTTGGAACTTCTAGTGAGCATAATTGTGCAATTACGCCTCGTTTTTCTTTCTTTAGAAGCTTTGTCATGACATTAGAGCTTATTATCCTTCCTGGCTTCCCCGCAATACCCCGTAATTCGACTTCCTTTCCTTCTGAAAAAAATTTCAAGAAAAGTTCTTGAAAATTAAAAGCCACCGTCCCCAAAGATTGTAACCATTGTACTCCTAGTACAACATCAACACCTCCCATAGGAATGGAAAGCATTGGACTATTCAATACATATTCCCCCATGGTTAGCTTGATATTATGGTATTTTCCAGAGCAATTTATAGTTCCTCCATTTGCAACCATCACTTGACATTCTGGTGCTGGGTATAGGAAACAATTTAATTCCTTGGCTACCTTACAATGAATAAAATTATGGGTGCCACCTGAATCAATCAACACTATTACCTTTTTCTTCTTGATATGTCCTTCTATCTTGAGAGTTTGAGGAGTGGTAATTCCTGCCAATGCATTACACGATATGGTCGGACTCATTTCTTCCTCTTCTAGGGTTGGTTCTTGGTGTATATCCTCTTCTTGTTCATTTTCTTCCTCTTCACAATCTATGTAAAATAATTTCTTCTCAGCACACTTATGACCTTTAGTGTATTTGCTATCACAACTGTAGCAAAGCCCTTTTGCTCTTTTTTCTTCCAATTGTTGTGGTGTCAACCTTGTAGATTGTGGAAATCTAGATGTAGCCACACTTCCTTCTTTATAGAATTGAGTAGTAGACTTTCTTGTTGCCATAATTTTACATTCAACTTTTCTTGCCAACCTGAATGCCTTCTCTAATGAATCAGGTTCCAGAACACGAACTTCATGTTGAATGTTATCCTTTAAACCGCCTAAGAAGAGATCAATCCTGTGGTCCTCTGAAATATCAGTTACCCTTATACTCAATTTTTGGAAGTCCTCAATGTGCTGCCCCACTAAACCCTTTTGTTTGAGATTTATCAATTGGGTAAAGAAGGTGTTGCTCTTTGTATCCTCATAATGTGCTATCATTTCCTCCGTAAAAATTGACCAAGTGACAATTTTTTGACGGGAGCAAAGCCATTGATACCATACAAATGTATTTTGTTCTAAATGTAAAGTTGCAATGCGTACCTTTTGTGTGTTTTGCACGTTATGGAGATCAAAATATTGCTCCATCTGTAGTATCCATGTTACAGAATCCTTTCCATCAAACTTCCTCATATCCATTTTTGGAATATGGTGGTTCTTCCCGCCAACATTAGAGTTTATGAAATCACGATTAACATTTATTTTGTTCTCATCATGAAGTTCTTCTACTATATTTCCGCCATTAGGAATCATTTCTTGTTTTAAGCTTGTCATCAAGCCTTCCATGTATGCTTTTAGATCATTCTTCATGTTTTCCATGTTGTCTTTCATGTCATCCATCTTAGCTTCCATGCCCACTTCCATGCCATCCATCTTAGCTTCCATCTTAGCTTTCACACCATCCATCTTAGCTTCCATGCCTTTCTTCAAACCATCCATCTTCACTTCCACACCTTTCTTCAAAACTTCCATTTCATTTTTTGCTGCTCTTTGCGAGAGTGAAATTTGTTACACTTGTTCTTGTAATTTTGATAGATCATGTTGCAATTCTTCATCTTCATGAGTCATGGTAGAGCCTTCTGAAGGCTTGATGGGTGTTGAATTCTTTTAGGGGCCATTTTAGAATTCAATATTGATATCTATTCTACAATATGCCCTTGGAATCAATTCAACTTGATTCTTCAAACAAGACTTATGCAATTTGGGAAAAAAAATACACACCTTTTACTAGCTTTTAGGAGCTCGATATTGAAATTGAATTATCTCTGTATTTGAAAATCTTCGATATCTGAAATTCAGCTCTGTAGTAGATCTCTGAAGCTTCTTTCAAATGCCACAGGTCTGACCCGATTTGGATTCTCCAAGACAAATTTGTGTCCAATCTCCCACAATGACCTAATTCTGGACTGGTTCAGTAGAGCGAACTTGTACGAATTGCCACGTGTCACTGTTTTGTCCTTTGTCTCTGAAATTGATAGAGAAGAAACTTCAGTATGTGTACTTGCGACCACTTTTTACGGCACTTCAATCCAATTCCCAGAGAGAGAGTTATTGAAGTTTTCCCACGATCACCTCTTTGAGATGAAATTCAGGAGCCTGAAAAAGCACTACCTTCCAAAGATCCTATCTCCAAAAATATTGCGAACCAAGCTCTGAAATTTTTTGACGAATTTCCTCAGGATTTCAGCTTCGCACCATATGAATTTCAGACTCTGAAACTTCGTACAAAAAAATTTATAGCGCAATTGCCACGATGACCTGTTTATGAGCCTGAAAAAAATACCTAACTTCCACAGATGATATCTCCTCAAATATTTCGAACCAAGATCTGAAATTTTTAGACAACCTTCCTCAAGATTTCAGCTTCGCACCCTAAAACTTTCAGCTTCTGAAGCTTCGTAGAAAAAAAGTTATAGTGAAAATGCCACGATGACCTGTTTGGAGCAGCGAAACCCTAGAATCCCAAACCTCTGATACCAAATGTTGTGTAACCAGCTCCAAAGAGAGAAGAAAAGAGATATTCACGCCTTATAAATGAGCCACTTCGAGGGGGCAACCTCCAATACATTACATGAATGAACAATTCTTGGATGATACAAATGAACAAAACCTCATTCTATATATAGGAGTCCATGGGGCCATAATATAATCCTAGTGGGGCCACAATGTAATCCTAGCCGACCTAACAATAATAATGTAAGGGCACAATAATAACAATATGGGGGTTACAGGGGTACAATAATAACAATAAGGGGGGCTACACTAACATAATAAGGGACTTAACATAAATAATGGATGAAAACATAAAGATAAATCTTATCAGTAAGAGTAGGGTACCTTTAACAGTAAATCCTAACTCTATATTTGTTGTTCTTTATCAGAGAAAATGGACAATATGAAAAACATGAAGGAAGACAATTTATAATAAGAAAAACATCACCATTAATGTAGACCAGGACCTCATATAATTTGGCTCGTATATTGATGTGCAAACCAGTACAATATTCAAGTCCAAAGGTCTCAAAAACTTAGAAAACTTTCTCTTCTCTGCTTATGTATCTTCAATTACAAAATAGAGCTTCAGCAGCTTCAGAAAACTATTTACATGCTACAAATATCTAGAGACCAACATATATCTCATCTTCTACAGAAGTATTTATAGAAGATATGAGGAGGTGGGATGAGAGAAAAGATCTCTAGGCTCAATTAATACAATTTAATGCTTCTTGGCCTTTGAGGGGCTCAATGGAGAAGATTTCAAATATTTCCTCTGTATCAATGGGTTTTTATTAAGTATTCGATCTTCTTAGCAAAGTTTGTTGACTTTAGAACTCTTCAGGCAGGGTTTGAAATAACTCTGGCCATTAAACAAAATATCACTAATAAGGAAATAACTCTACCTTATTTGATTTATGAGGCCGCAGGTGGCACTTTAGGTAGCTGGAGAGGATTTAATTTGCCTCTGATGTGGCAAAGGAGGTTATTTAGATTGATATATTTCTTTTTTTTACCCTAAAACACCTTTGATTCACTTTATATTTTTGTTTTAGGTTTGATTAGGCTTAATCTTTGTCTTTCCGATCTTCACGTTGTCTTTAACTGTGGATTAGGATCTTGGTCCACTGAATTTATGCCTTAATCCTTCAAACCGGGTTTAAACCTTTAATTCTTCACTTTCACTTTTATTGAATGCTATGACACTGATACTCTTCGTCTGTGGTGTTTGATGCATTTTGATTTCTTTTGTAGGCGCGCATAGGTGGTATAATGGCATTAATGCTCACGAGGCACTGATAAAACACAATTTTAAACCCTACGGAAATATTTACTTTATGAATAAAATCCTGGGGGATCATCATCCCGGGCCCTTGATTTCCTTTTAAAACAATGGAAAATATTTTTAAAAACCTGCAAAATACAAAAAAGTTATAAAGATCCTATGTGGTTGGATAAAAATTGCTTTGGAGGCTCAGGTGAGAGCGTGGCCGTTAGATGAAAGCATCCGATGGCGAGGATGGCTTGCTGAGATCAAAGGAGACGCGATTGCATAAAATGAAAGTTTTGATTAAGTCCAGACCGTTAGATCAGATTGATCAACAGCCGAGATTAATCGGGAGCTTATAATGTGGGAGAGGAAAAATTATAATGAAAATGGGAGAAATTGTTAAGAAAAAGGGAAAAAACCTTTATCAACAGTGAAAAAAGCTTAAAGGAGATTTGGGGTCGCAGAATGAATAAGAGTCGTTGATCAGGTTGATCAACGGAGATCAACGGTGGAGATCCTTCGGAGTTCATCGCATCGGGGGAAATAGCGATGGGAGGATAATGAAATTTCCGATGTGATGGGAGTGATAATGGATTTGAGAAATGCGATGGCATCGCATCGAGGATTTTGCGATATGCAATGGTTAACAAAACGCTGGGGAGAAAACTTCCGATGCGATGTTCTAAAAAGGTAAAACCTTGAAAATGGGTAAACGCATAGGAAAATAGGGAAAATGAAATGAAAAGGGGGCATTGGTGGTGGGACCGAGAGTACGGAGAAGGAGACCAGCAGGTTTTAAATGAGGACTATTGGATCATAATATAGATCAATGGCGGGAAATAAATCAGGAATCGGAAATCGGAGGAAACCATGCACGGGACTTAAGTAATGTGTTTTGTCGATGTGATGGGGGAAGGGCGATGCGATTACACGCCAGCCGTCTGATCTGGAACCAGATCGACAATCAGCACTCAATCAAGGAGTGATGGAGAGGGGCAATGGGGTTCGATGCGATTAGCATTGGGCCGTCGGATCAGGATGGTAAATAGACAATGGAGATTACAGCGGGGGACTTATAGAATAAAAACTCAATCGCATCGAAGTTTTTATTTAAACAAAGGAAATGGGCTCGTTTAAAAGTTCTGATTTGCGATTAGTGCCTACGGGCTTAGCGCCTGGTTCTAGCACCCGGGTCATATGTGGGGAAGTGGTTTAGGGGCTTAGCCGAAAGGGGCTTAAGGCGTAGTTCAAAAAAACTATTTTTTATGATTTTTTAAGGATTTTCAAAGGATTTTGGGGGTTCCGATAAATTTTAAAAAGGAGTTTTAAACTTGATTAAAGGGGATTTATGAAGGGAAATGAAAGAAACTGAGGGAAAATAGAGGAATTTTATGAGGAAAAAAGGGAAAAAATGGAGGTTAATCATGAGTGAAAGAAGGGGTAAAATGAAGGGAAAAATGGGTTTTTAGCAGTCTTTTCTCCTTACAAACATCATATTTTCCAGGGTTAATGAGTGAAACAGTAGTGAATATTTATCTTAAAGGATAAAGATCATCATAAGACTTCAATAACTCACAATTTGGTCAAAAAATTGTTTCTTGAAGGCTATAAAAAAAAATTAGCCACCATTTGATATAACAAATTTTATAGGTGGCTAATAGCACACACATACTTTAACTATACTTCGCATTCATTAACATTTAAATCCACTTACAACCAAAACCAGCCCACGCACACAGCCTAGCAGGGTCTGCACACAATAGGACTGAGGATCTCTGCACACAGAGCCTATAGGATTCCTTACCCAAAACAACCCAAAACAGATGTAACTGTTCACATGTAGCATCAGTCTTAATTCATGCCTACCTCTAGACTCAAATTATTCATCTATTTATATCAATATAGCCTATGCTATCCTGTGGTCCGAAAGCCATGGTTTGCGGACTCTAGGTCTAGCCTTTGACCCATTACAATGTGTTCAGGGCTTTGACTCACCACAAAAACCCCTGCGTTAGACTAACTAATACAAAAATTATACAAAATTTTCCAAAGATATACAAAATTCGCAGCTTAGGTAGCCCCGTTCCAACAAAGCTGAAAATACAAGAGACTAGACTGACTCACACACAACTTAGAAGCTCAATGAAGAGGTGGCTAAACAAGCAAAAAAAGACACCTAGAAACCCTAGGATGACGAACCACAATGATCAGATGAGTGACAAACAACTGAAAAGAATGAGACAGGGAAGTCAAAAACAATCTAAGTGGACTAATCCAAGAGGGAAATACCAATCCAGAGGCAATATGCATTGGAAAAACTCAGGCAGAAGGCCCAAATCTAAACCTACAGTATTTGGCATGATTGTTGAGCTGTAATCCACGCTGAACAGGAGAAACCACACCTGTAAAACATGCAACTCGTGCCAATCGACGTGACTATTAAGGAAATAGCAGCGCTAAGCTAAAAAAACAAGGAAAGGAGAAAATTCAACTGAGGAAAAGCCAGGCTTGGCACTCTAAGACTAAGTATGATGGCTTGAAATATTCATACAAGCAAAAAAAAGCAGAAAAGCGGAAATCTGACCAAAGTCAGATAGACAAGCAAAACTCTAAACCAATCAACGAGAAACGAAAGACACACTGATCCCTAGTATGGTCGCCAATTTGTCAAGCAGGTGAATCCCCTCTATGGATAGAGGTGATCCCTCTTGCCCTAGGGTGGGTCTAGCAACAAGGGAACATGATGGAGTTTTGGATTCCTAGCTTATAAATGAAAGACGAACTGGGATAGATACTCTACCTCGATCCAACGCTTTTGCCGTGACTTGCAGCAGCTATCCTCCGATATTTGTCTTCACACGTCATGGTCCGTCAGTGATGATGTCTGTGTATCTACACAAATATCAAGTGAAAAATGACAACATACAAGAATATATTTTCACTTACAACTATTCGATTGGTCAAGGAGAATCAAACATTTTTCATATAATTGAACAAAAAAGTGGAACCAAAAAACCAATCATGTATTACTGATAGAGAAAATAATTTCACAACCTTAATGCCTTGACGTTGCAGGCCTCCTTCGACGAGTTCAATTGGGCATGTCTCCAGCATTCATTCGGGATCAGATTCGATGAGGCAATGGGCTTAAAATCTCTCTGAATTATGTATTCCTCTTTGCCTTATTCTACACACTAGCTATAGTAATGATTGTTCATCTAGCTAAATCAATGTGAGAAGGAAGAATTTATAGGAGAGGAGGAGGTGGTTTTGGATCCCTCATAATGTGGAGGAGAGGCCTATTCCTTTGGGGGATTTCAGAATTATAGGAAAAAACAAGCCAAAGGGAGGAACTTGATGTTATTTAGTCGAAAAAACCATTATTACTCTGCTCATAAAGTTTTTAATCATGGAAACTTCATTTCTATTTTAAAAAACTTTCCAAAAATAGCTCCGCGCGAGTTCCCTTCTGAGACAGAGCACCGAACGGTGCGGGGCCCTGTGTTAATTTCTCCATGGGTATGAGGCCATAATTGCCTACCAGCAGTGACCGAAAATCACATGTTTTTGAGGGTGTGTTTGAGGAAGGATCAACGGAGAAATTTTTCTTTTCATGGCAAGGGAAGCAATGAAACTTATGGCAAGGTATGAAAGTACACAGAAGTCACTGAAATGGTCCTCCAATGTTCGAGATGGGGATTGCAGGGGCAGTGAAAAAAACCCATGTAACAATGACTGAAGGCCAAAATGTGCGACACGAGAGAGGAAAAAAACAATGAAGGATGGAGCAATGTAGTGGGGTACAAAGGGACTCAGGACAAACTCCATGGATGCAATTATTACTCAACTTGGATGCTCTAAACAAGGGTGACTCGATGATGCTACCACATAGAACGGGCCTGGTGGGGACCATAAAAAAGTGAGTACAAGATGGTTACTCATGACGAAAATCAACACGAGCATGGACAAGTATGAAGTAAAACTAGTTCCCCAAGTACAAGTGTTGCAAGTAAAGAAATTCGTTTTTGAGGAGTGGTGAAGTGACACTTATTGGAAAAAATGTGCCTAGGTGAAGTATCAAATCAAAAAAAAATAAAGGATACCCATTTGAGAGATCAGTGAGAGATTTCCAACGGTGCTAATGGTTTGTCAAACTGAGCTACGGTTTGGTCACAGATAGTGAAAGAAAAATTTGGGGTTTCTCTTTTAATAAGGCATTTTCCCTCCAATTTGATTCATTTGCAAGTGTAGCTATTGTGAATGTAGAGAGGAGAAAATACCCTAAATCTTGCAGCGATTGTAGCGGAAAAACTGACCGTTGGTATCAAGATCCGTCAGTTTCAAGTAAGAGGCCTAACCCTACTCTTTCAATTCAGTGGATTAAAAGTTCATTTTAGGCACCCAAAGCTCAGGAAAATACCCTTGCTCTTCTTCACGGCCGGGTCACACTTTTTGGGGAATTATCTGCAACCTAGGTAGTAGGTTTTAGGCAGAAAAATGTGACTTGTCCCATGAAAGACCTGAAAAGTGCGACCTGTTAGAGAGGGGGATTTTGGTGTTATGTTTTAGCTGAGAGCTGGGATTTTATGGTTGTGATGCAGTCTTTCCTTTCTTTACACTGACAAACATGATGGTTTTGTGCAGATATGGTGGAGTTGAGGATCAACTAGAGAGAGAGAGACATGGACACATTACGGTCTAATATCCGAGAGGATCATGGTGTCCGTGTTGCATTGGCCAAGTTTGGGGTCCTAAAGTTTGTGGAGAATCCTTTGATGAGAGCTTGAGAGCACTTGTTGGCCCAGATTGTCAGCTATTTGGATCGAGATCATGAGATATTCATGTTGTAGGGGCACCAGATCGAGGTGACTGTCTATGATATATATTTCCTGACTAGTCTCCCACCACTTGGGATGGTTGTTACACCATTTTTTGGTCATCTAACTTTTCATCATTAGATGGACCCAAGTACACCATGTAAGACCAGTTTTACCCCAAGTAAAACTGCTTTCACTATGATTAATTAGGAAACCCCAAAAGGAATAATTAATTAAACCATAATTTAATTATTATTCCCAGTCATGTTTAACCCAAAAACAAAGAAATTAATGAGATAAACCCATAGTTATCTTATTATTTTCTAAGAATAATTATTTAATAATATTCCTTGTTAAATATGACCAAATCAACCACCATTAATCAAATAAATCATTATTTATTTGATTATATCCCAACCACTTCCTTAAAAAGATAAATAAATCATTTATTTATTTATTTTCACTAATCAAGGGATTTGACCCAAGTCAAACACCCTTTCCCTCCAACAAATAATAATAAAATATTCCATAGAGGTGGATCTAGATGTGATTAACATTATTTTAATCATGCACCAAGATCTAGAAGGACCCAACATTTTGTTATAAATAGGAAGGTTTTCCCCATCATTCTTCACCTTTTGTTGCATATTAGATCACTCTGGATCTATACACTTGGTCTCATTTCTGCCATTTTGCTCCCATTGAGCTCTACCTTCTACATTGGGTTTTCTACATCTACAAGAGAGAAAAAGCTTAGATCTGAAGTGCTGAGGACTACAAAGAACCCATCCCATTGAGGAGATCTGGATACACCTTCTTGTTTCCTCCCAGGTGCCCTGTAATATAAAAATTCATTCGAAAATCGTGTTCTTGTCTTGTCTGTTGGATGCATGGAGCAAACTCTTTACTTCACTGCTTAATATCTTTCCATTTATAGATCTGTTTGTTGCAGCACTTTAACTACTAATTGCAGATCTGAAGATGTTTTGCGGCCATTATTGTTGTTAGGGCTATTAGTTATGCGTAGCTAAAGTGGTTCTTTTTCGTACGCTTCGACAAAGAATTCATACTAACAAATGGCGACTCCACACGGGTTTTAAATTACGACCGCTGTCGTTTTTCATATTCCTGCATATCCAGCTACTTCAAGCCCTAGGGCTTCTTTTTTAGCTGCTTAGTTTTTCTCTTTTCATGTCATTTTTCTCACATAAAACCCTAAAAACCTAAAATTTCTAACTTCCGTGTGTTTCTGGCCCTATTGCGCAGGTAAGCGACACCAGCCGCACCTGAGACGGCAATTTTTCAGAAAATCTGCCGCCGAAACAGCCGGAACGGGGGGTCGCACCTTTTGGCCCAAAACCTGCGTGACACAGGCCTTGTTCCTTTGCTTTGTTTCTGCTGTCCTCAACTCGGATCGAGTCAGAACACCGCGACTGCCCTTTTTTTGACATTTTTACCTTAATTTTCACGGGTTCTGTGCCGGCCTACGCCGGGGTTTTCCAGCCTCTGTCTCAGCCCGCCTTGACCAAGATCTGATCTATTTTTACTCATCTAAGTGGGAACCCAGCCCCTTAGGGCTTTAGTACCCTCCACTTTTGGTGGAAGAGTTTCAGCTGTTTCAGCCGTCGGTTTCAGAGCTTCAGCCCTTTCTTTTTCCAGATCTGTGACCTCACTTCCAGATCCATCGAAATCAGCCTCTTTTCCTTTCAAATCACCTCTTGTCGTTTTGTTTGGACCTCCCCTAAAGGCCTCTGCCTTGCCCCTCCCGGCTTTTTGCTGATTTCCCTTTCTTTCCAGCCACCTTGCCCCTGTCTCTTGGCTGTGATCTGCACCCCTTATCTGCAGCTTTATCCTCCGGATCTCTGTCCCCTTTGACCCTAGATCTGTTGAGCTTCGTTTGTGTGTGTTTCCATAGTTTTTCCCTTTCTTTTCAGCATAGTTTTGAGAGACCCACTTTCTTGAGTTTGATAGATGCATATGTAGCTGTTATTTTTCTGTTATTTCAGCATTTTTATTCTGTTCTCTGTAGGTTTATTTTCAGCTACGTTGCACACTTTTTTGCTCTCAACAACGGAAAGGGTTTAAAAAATTAAAATTAACGCACACCACACACTGACCCTAAGTGAAGAAGCGCCTGGTTTACACCGCCTGGCAAAGACTCTAAAATCAATCGTCACTGCACCTTATCTGCCCTTGACCTTCTTGATTTTGTCCCTTTCTGCCCTTGTCGGTTTCCTTCTTTCTGTCATCATTGCGCCCCCAAGGCGCCTTTCCCGGAGACTTCTTGGCCTTCATCCTCAGTTCCCGGTTGATCGACCTGCTCCGCACCGTCGTCGTCGAGCCAGTCCACCTTCGAGTCCACACTCCGACTCCTCTCCTGATTCCTCAGGTCCCCCTTCTCCTCCCGGTTCTCCCCCTTTTACCTTCACCATGTCTGGATCAGGACCCACTGCTAGCGGCCCCAATACCGGCCCTCCTTCTAGCGGAACCGTCACAACCACTACTCCGGCCACCCCTGTGCTGCCGTACATTGCAGGCCTCAGCCTCCCCGATTTCCATCAGTTGATTAATGACCCCATTCACCATAATACTACCTGGCCCGCTATGCCCACCAAGCTACCCTCTGATATCCCTAAGTTTGAGGGCCTTAATGGCGGAGACCCAACCAATCACGTCCGGTCTTTCCACATGTGGTGTTCCTCCAACTCCATTACCGATGACTCCATCCGTCTTCGTTTGTTCCAACGCACACTTACCGGCGAAGCTTCTAAATGGTATGTAGAACAGGCCACTTCCTCCCATACCACGTTCGAGACTCTTGCCCAAGCCTTCTTGTCGTACTTCCAGCTCCCTCTCCGATACGACACTGGTACGGAGCTCTTGACTTCATTTAAGCAATCCTCTTACACACGCCTTTCTGCCCATGTTCAGGAATGGCGACGAAGACGGAGCTTATGTCGAGCCCCTCCCTTTGAAGATCGGGTTTACATGGACTGGTTCCTTCGCACCCTCCCATCTCCCATCGGCAAAGATGTCGCCTCTCACTTTCCTCCATCTGAAGAAGCCGCCCTCCAAATAGCTTTAAAATATGACCTGATCTACGCTCAATCTGGTTATGTTTATACCGTTCTCCCTGACATCCCCAGGCCCGGTGGCGCTAACGCCCCGGGGGCATCTCATTCCGCCGACGGTATTGTTGGATCTCTTTCCCACCCCTCTGCTCACCCTCCTATGAGCCCATGGCCTCCCTCAGGGAGGGGCCAGCACCTCTAGCACTCTGCCCCCTCCCGGCAACATGTATCCAGGATACGGCATGCCTCCTCCTTTTGCCCAACCTCCTGCTTACCTCAATGCTGCCCAACCCAACCCTTACTTTTATCCGCAGCCTGGTGCGCCAACTCCTCCAGCATATGCGCTTCCGCCTCCCTTGCCTCCTCACCACATGCAACAGCCCTTACAACCCCCTCCAGGGCAAGTATTTGCACAGCAGGGTGCGTTTATTCCCCCTTCTTCTCAAAGAAGGCGGAGAGGCAACCAGAACCCATCTGCCCCTGGTAACCGAGGACCCAATTCTGGTCAGGACCCTAACACTAGCAACCAGCCTCAGGGCATTCCGCCCGGGCCGGACAGGCCGCTTCGCACAAACAAGCCCTGTTCGTGTTGCGGTGTTTACGGTCACTACACTCACGATTGCCCTCTCTTACCCCAGATGCGACAGATGTGGGAGTCTCAAGCCACATTGCGCGGACAGCACCCCTCCCCTCCCGCTCCTCCTAATGTGGCCACTACCCAGCCAGCTGTGTTCACTGATCCTTTCCCTCAACAGGGATTCGTGGCTACCCACCCCCCTGACAGCCATGCCGCCACACCCTCGTCCATTCCTGGTTCCTCTGACTACCAGATCCTCATGATGCACTCCGATCCGTCCCCTTCCGTCGACCTTCACCTTCAAACTCGGTCTCGCCAGTACCCCAAGCCCCCTGCTCAGTCTGCTCCCGAGCCTCCATCTTCAGGTTCTACAGAGCCTCTTTCGACATCCGGTGGCCCCTTACACATCCCTCAACCCAAAGTTGAGGTTCACCCAAAGATTCCAAAGGGTCCCTTACGCCGAAATGCTGCCTCCGGTCGAGCCGCTCAATCGTACAATATAGTAGATGATTTGGCACAATCCCCTGCTGCCATTTCCACACTGGAACTCCTCCAGTCGTGCCCTTCTCAACGGAAGGCTCTACTATCTGCCGTGGGCGCTGTTGATCCTGCTGATGACCAAATGATTGTTTTCGACGCCACTCAATCGGACCACCCTCCTCTTCCTCCTTTCGTTGCTTTCCAAATCCCAGTCAAAATCCGGAACGCCACTGTATCCCGGTGTATAATTGATGAGGGGGCATCCACCTGTGTGATGTCCGCTTCGGTTTGGAAGCAACTCGGATCCCCTGAGTTGGCCCCTTCCACGATCACCCTGCGAGCGTGGGATGGTCATGCCTCCCAGCCTATTGGCCTGTTTCGTAATTGTCCCATCACCCTCGCCGGTAAGACTGTTTGCGTTGATGTCGAAGTCATTGACGCCCCTCTAGACTACAACATCCTATTGGGGCGAAGCTACACCTATGCCATGTCTGCTGTCCCATCCGCGGTCTTCCGCAAGATGTCTTTTCCACATAATGGAAAGATAGTCACCATTGACCAGTTATCGTATCATGAGCCGCCGTCTCCATCCGCCTCCGAGACGACCATCTCTTCTGTAGCCAACAAGCAAACCGTCGATTCTTTGACCAGTGTCTCCCCCGGCGTCTATAAAGATTCCACCCTGCTTGGAACTTTTCCTCACCTTCCTCCCCCTCCTGTTACTGATCCCAGCTTTTCGAATGTTTGCATGATGCAATCGTCTCAGGCTGCCCATAAACGGCCTGCCTTGGCTAGCCCGCACCCTCCTCCCCGCCCTCCGCAACCCGCTCCTAGCCATCCATCTCAGCCAGCCGGACCTCCTCTTTCTGGCCCTCCCCCTACAGCTGGTGCCCCCGAACCTCTTTATCCTCCAGGCTCGGTCCCCCCCGGCCTTAACCATCTTGGCGCCGTACCTCCTGGTCATTACCCTGCTGGACAGATCCCCTTCTTGGCTCCCCCTCCCGGAGTATATTCCGTCCCCGTCATGGCCACCCTTTCTCTCCCTAACTTGACCTTGGGTATTCCGGTTTGGTACCTTGACCCCCCGGCCGCCACCCCCCCTGGTCACCCCAAACCTTACATGGCTTTGACACCGGTTCAACCGGTCCCCCTCGCTTCCTCCATAGCCACTGTGCCCCCAGCACCTCCACAGGACCCTTCTCCTGTTGGGTCGGCTCCCGGGAAGAAAGGCAAAGCCCGCAAGGGGGCAACCAAAGACCAAACCACCACGACCAACCTGGCTCCTTCTCCACCCCCAAAGCCTTGTGCCTTATGTGATGTCATTGGTCACGCCACCCATGCTTGTCCCGAGTTACCTCGTATCCGACCCATGGTAAACTTCGCGTTCCCCGACACTACGGTCCCTGAAACTCCCACTCCTTCTTCGACCGTCCCCAAGAACGCCAAGACTCTCAGCACCAACAAGCCTTGTGCTTTGTGCGGTGTCCATGGCCACTACTCCCATTATTGTCCTCACCTGACACATTACCGCGCCTCCCTTGAGGTGATCCGCGAGTATGAGGTTGAACAAAATCAATCCGCCTCTCCCATTCTCGCGCAGTATGCTTCAGGCCAGCCTGAGGATCCCCCCGCTCCGATCCACATCCCCCCCCCCTGATGTTCAGATGACGGAGTCTACGGTCACCATTCTTTACCTATCCTCCTCTGCATGACACCCGGAGCCTAGCCCGTCTGCAGCCTTCCCCATTGTGTCCGTTGATACCCGAGATCACTCCACTTGTGTCTCCGTTGACCTCCGCAGCCCGAGTCCTCGCCATGTTTCTGATAGCTCTCATACATCACCTTGTGTGAGCCTTGATCATCCTGCCCTTTCCCCCTGCCATTACTTCTCGATGACTTCTGTACCCTCACGCTGCCATCATTTCCTTTCATCCCCTCATTTATTGTCTTGTCACACCATTTTGCAGGACCCCCCGTCCACACCCTTTATCGGTTACGCCGATGGTGCAAGTCGCTACTCCAGGAATCTTGCCTCGGCAAGGTGGGCCATCTTCACCCCCTTGCATGACCTCGTTCTGTCTAATGGGGTATGCATTGGTTCTGCCACCAACAATCAGGCCGAATATGATGCAGTGCGTGGCCTATTAGCTGATGCCCTCTTGCATCGCATCCGCCATCTGCACGTTCGTTTGGATTCCATGCTTCTTGTAATGCAACTAAATGGTGTTTATCGTGTGCATAACCCTGTGCTGTTTAGATGCTATTTACGAGTGAAAGTCTTAATACGTGCGTTTGAAACCATCACTTTCAACCATGTACCCAGAGACCAAAATCACTACGTAGATAGTATTGCAAACCATGTTCTAGATTGGCATTTATCACACACAAGTCATACAAGACAATAACATTAAATCAACCATCACAAGACGATGCATATCCATAATATGTGTGGCAAACCATATATTGATGAGTCCATCTACTCTGATACATACGACATGCCCATAGCATGTTCCAAAAAACTGGGGGCACCATACGCCCCCCCATACATATACTTACGACGTGCCCATAGCATGTTCCACAAACTGGGGGCACCATACGCCCCCCATATATATCCATCCGACATGCCCATAGCATGTTACAAACAAAATCCAAAAAACTGGGGGCACCATATGCCCCCCCATACATTCTAGGGGGCACCACTTGCCCCTACACACATCCGAGAGGGTACCATATGCCCCTATATCTGGCCAATACACGACGAACGCCCTGATCCGCCTGGATCTCTGTCCGAAGTGTTCCCAGATCCCTCTCCCTCCAGTTGACCTGCAACTCTGCCATACCTGCACAACCACATTCTTTTTGTCAGGGTACAGATCGGGAACACCATAACCACACACCACAATCCAACTCCCAGCCATAAAACAGCACCAAACCCCCCTTATCTCCCAGGTCACAGTTTTCTGCCATTTTCTGGACCAGGTCGCACTTGTTGCCCTAATACCTGCGTCCTGGGTCGTACTTTTTGCCCCAAAAAGTGCGACCCGGCCATAGAGATGAAGGAGGGGCTCTTTCTGGGGGTTTTGGGCCCTCAACTGCAAATGTAATCCATCAAAATGCAAGAGCAAGGTTAGGCCTCTCGCCTCCAACTGACAGATCTCGAATCCAACGGTCGGTTTGTCCGCTACGTTCGCCGCAAGATTTAGGGCCTTCTCTCCTCTCCACATTCACCACGGCAACAATAGCAAATGAATGATTTTGGAGGGAAAACCGCCTCATTAAAAGAGAACCCCTGTTTCTTCTTTCGACTGCTGCGACCACACCGTAGCCCCGTTCGACGAACCGTCAGCACTGCTGGATAGATCTCACCGAGCTCTCAAATGGGTTTTCCTTAGTTTTTGGTGATTTGATACTTCACTCGGACACATTTTTCCACGAAGGATCACTTCACCGCTCCTTAAAATCGAATTTCCTCACTTACGACACTTGTACTTGGGGCACCATATCGCCCCCTTACTTGTCCATGTTCGTGTTGATTTTCGTCATGAGTACCCACCTTGTACTCATGCTTCTTTGACCCCCCATTGGGGCCTTTATTGTGTGGCAGCACTATCTAGTCGCCCTTGCTTAGAGCATCCGAGTTGAGTCATCATTGCATTCATGGAGTCTATCCTGCATCCTTTTACACCATACTATAGCCCTCCAGTCTTTTTTGCTTGGTTCCTCTCTTGTGTCGCATCTCATGACCTTCAGCCCCACTGTCCCCTGTCCCTTTCGATATTGTGTCAGTCGCTGCCATGTCATTCATGCCCTTTATGCTCTAACAAGAGAAGTCGTCCATTCGCCACTCCATCCTTCCCATTTCCACCATCATCATTAGTGTCAGTCTGTCCGTCGCTCTATTGTTCTTCTCTCGTGCCTTAGTTGAGGATCTCTCATTGCCTCACCTACGGCGGACCTCCTTCTGTCGACATCAGCACATTTATTCCAGAAGCAAGGTCTAGAGGGCGGTGTACCTTGGTTCCAGCTTCCACTTTTTGTTCGGTGCCTCGGATCAGGCAGGGGGATTTCTCACCTCCCTTTGACTTGATTGCTTCTCCAGCTCCTTTCAGCATGATCGAGATTCGTATACTGGACAGTCCAGTGACCCAGCAGCAGCTCTTGATGATTCCCGGGCGTGTGTGAGATGTCTCAGCCCTCATGAGGGGGTGGCCCTGCAGGTAGCCCCCACATGCCCGGATGACCTCTTCATTGCAGCCTTTGATGCCGCTCCAGATTTTGATGATGTTGGCCTTAGCCACTTGCAGCACCTCTATGATTTGCATGTACCAGTCAGATTTTGTGAGCCCTTCCCCATTTACAGGGGGCATTTGGGGTTGTATTTATCTCATGTACTCAGATGATATTGTACTAGTCCTGGCTGTTATCCCAGGCACAGCATGTATGTGAGACTCTTCATTGTATTTTTATCTGGCTCTTGATTATGCCAGCTGTACTCTATGGTTCGGTCCCTTGTTCATTGGACACACTATTCTTTTGTACTTTGTCACGGCGGGCATAGGTATGCCTCCCCCGCCGCCTTCAGCACAGGTACCCTCTCATAACAGAGACTTGTTGCACCTGCGAGTCTCGTCTCCTCGGGGTCTAGTCCTTCAGCACACTATCTACCTCATATTTCTCTCTCTGACATACCCTTTTGTTGTCTAGTGATTGTCTTCTTACAACGTACTTCGGTCATACGATTTGCTCCCGACACTCGCACGCTGGGGGGCAATCTGTTACACCATTTTTTGGTCATCTAACTTTTCATCATTAGATGGACCCAAGTACACCATGTAAGACCAGTTTTACCCCAAGTAAAACTGCTTTCACTATGATTAATTAGGAAACCCCAAAAGGAATAATTAATTAAACCATAATTTAATTATTATTCCCGGTCATGTTTAACCCAAAAACAAAGAAATTAATGAGATAAACCCATAGTTATCTTATTATTTTCTAGGAATAATTATTTAAATAATATTCCTTGTTAAATATGACCAAATCAACCACCATTAATCAAATAAATCATTATTTATTTGATTATATCCCAACCACTTCCTTAAAAGATAAATAAATCATTTATTTATTTATTTTTCACTAATCAAGGGATTTGACCCAAGTCAAACACCCTTTCCCTCCAACAAATAATAATAAAATATTCCATAGAGGTGGATCTAGATGTGATTAACATTATTTTAATCATGCACCAAGATCTAGAAAGACCCAATATTCTGTTATAAATAGGAGGGTTTTCCCCATCATTCTTCACCTTTTGTTGCATACTAGATCACTCTGGATCTATACACTTGGTCTCATTTTTCTGCCATTTTTGCTCCCATTGAGCTCTACCTTCTACATTGGGTTTTCTACATCTACAAGAGAGAGAAAGCTTAGATCTGAAGTGCTGAGGACTACAAAGAACCCATCCCATTGAGGAGATCTGGATACACCTTCTTGTTTCCTCCCAGGTGCCCTGCAATATAAAAATTCATTCAAAAAATCGTGTTCTTGTCTTGTCTGTTGGATGCATGGAGCAAATTCTTTACTTTACTGCTTAATGTCTTTCCATTTATAGATCTGTTTGTTACAACACTTTAACTACTAATTGCAGATCTGAAGATGTTTTGCAGCCATTATTGTTGTTAGGGCTATTAGTTATGCGTAGCTAAAGTGGTTCTTTTTCGTACACTTCGACGAAGAATGGTGGGAAACACGCAACTAGTGTTACCACAGGGGTAGAAAATTATGGAGTTTGTAGAGCGCCACTTTCGACCGGGTCTCCATGTGTAATATTCCCAATTTTTCACAAGATAATTGGAATATTAAATTTCTTAATTTTCATAATTAATTAAGTAAATAAGAGGGTAGATGGACCCACAAACCCCATACATGAATAAAATCCACTTTTTTTGTGTGTATGTGGATATTTCAGTTCTAGATCTACATTATTGAGTAGTGGAGTAGCTACTTAATGTGAAAAGAGTGCACATCATGTCTCATTAATGAGAAAGATGATGTAGGTTGAAGCAATCAACTAAGATCATGGAAGGAATTAAATGTAATATCATAGAGCATTCATGATGATATGATGGAGGAAGTGGTGCATTAATCCACACATGATGGAGATGGTGATCATTACATGCACACATGATGAAGATCATGGAGAGACATCTTAGTCAACATGGAGAACTATGTCCACATGTACAATGCAGTTATGAGGTGGGCCAAGGCATGGAAAGGTTCACAAACTATATAATGAAGATGAAGGCAACATTAGAGGAAAGCTTTGGATTATTGAATTTGATATATTTAGATCTGGATTTGTCATTTTACATTTCAAGAATGCTTATGCTGTTTAGCTAAGTCTGCAGTGTTGTTTAGCACAGGGTGTTTCCGAGCAGAAATCCCACCCTTACCCACAGGGTACTTTGAGTGCCTACTGTGGGAAGGTTTCTTATTGAGATTATTCATCATTAGGCATTAGTTCCATATTGTTCCTATTTTCTGCAAACCATATATCTTCAGAAATAACGCATTTCTACATCAAGGTTTGAGAAGAGGAGGTTTTCCTTCAGTATTTCAGCTGAGGAACCAGTGAAGGGTTCATAATTTCACTTTGTGCTTCAAGATCATCCTTCCAGTGCTTCAGATATATATCAGGCACCAGGTCATCCATCATACATCTCCCAATAGTAGTTTTTCCCTCAGAAATTGCATAGTCCAGTCTTGCAGATCCAAGGGAGAAGGGAAGTTGCTAGCATTTCACCTAGTAATCCAGTGGAGGACCATTCCTTCACATTGTGTGCATTATTTCCGTCACTCGTGTTACCACTCAGAAAAAATGAAGCATCATTTGACAAATTCCTAGAGGTTCATGTGTCAAAGGTAAGGTTATAGGATTCATTTTTCAATACTTGGTCAAGGAAAAAAATTTATTTTTCTTATTTAGCCTATCCTAAGGTCTAAAACCACCCTCATTCAAATCCCTTCATATCACATCAATCATAATTTTCTGAAATTTTTCATTTTCCAAGGCTTTAGCATCAAAAGGTTCATTTTAGCTAAGAGACCACACTTTCATAGTGAAATACATAGAGAAATTTCACTTTTCGCTATGAAACTGCTAATATTTTCGTAGTGAAAATGCCCAGAAATGCACTAGGAATGCTATGAAAGTAAGGTTTCCTGTATGTCATATCAAATTAGCTGTTAGATGTCAGAAAATGATTTAAAAAGGATAAGCTAGATGCCATTTGAGTCATTTAGGGTAATGAACAAGGTACATAGTCAGGACTGAAGTCATCATCACCCTTTTAAGCATGTATGAGTCATCATTATGTTATGAGTGGTCATCGAACTTCAAAATTTTACTAAATTGAGTCATTTTTCACTATCTATTCCTTCTTTGTGTGTTATTGAGCTCTGGAGAGATATTTCATAGACCCCAAGATGTGGGTAGTTTTTTCAAAGGATTGCAAATATAATTGATCAAGCGAGGTAGAGAAGACATTATCAAGTGAGGCAGAGAAGACTTCAAAGAACCATGGCTGCAAAAAGGAAGACAAATAAAGGTGGCCACCATCATAGATATGAACCATCATATATGAAACTGATAAATGAATACCCAATAGCTGTAGAAGTCTTCATAAGGATAGGATGTTTATAGTTTTGTGAAAGACTACAAGGTTTCCATGTACAGGTTTCCAAAGAATTTACCCTAAAATTCAATGGAATGTCAACTAAAGTGGGAATGTTGAATCTCACTATTACACCAGAGATCATTGTAGTAGCAACAGGGATTCCAAGAGGACAAGAAAAATGGTTCAAAGGGTTCAAGTTCAACATGGAGGAATGCATAGAGTTTATCAAGCCACAAAGCAGTGAAGTTGACCTTACAAACGCCATTCCAAGGAGCTGCATGAAGGACGATTTCTCAAAACTACTGCTCATTATCCAAAAATATTTCACATGTGAAGGAAGATATCATAAAGTCTATTATTACCATTTCAAGCTTCTCCTACACTTTGTTGGTAAGATATCTCTTTATTCCTTTCTATTTACACAGAATTTTAGCCAAAAATGGCAGACAAAGTTCAAGCAAAATTTGAAATTTTTCATCATGGCTCAATAAAATTTCTATTTTTAGATGAGTTACAAATATTAGGTAGATATTGGTCCTCATTTATGTTTTTTAGTGGTTTTTAAATGGATACCATTACCCCTAAGAGAACTCCTAAACCTAGAGGGATACCATCACCTTTAGTGGCAGAACAAAGTGAACTAGCAGGGGCAAAGCAAAGTGAACCAGTCATGATAGAAACAGAGGACTTGTAGAGATTTGATACACCCACTGTTCCACCTACAAAACAAAAGTAAATAATGAGAAAAACTACAAAACAAGAGCCCACAGTGAGTAAACAAAGTAGAAAAAGGGTTACAAGGAGTCAAATAGTGGCTAAAGTCAATTTAGAATACATACTACATGCCATTGATATTGAAGAGACTCCTATAGTCCAGGCTGAGGATATAGATGAAGGTGGACAAAAACTCAAGAAAGCTAAATCTACAAAGAAGCTAGAATTTGAAGGTGAAGATGCAGGTTTTATGTTCCAGGCTAGGATTCCCATGACAAGACATGCAAGAAAATTGTTTGAGAGTAGTAAAGAGGTTCATCCAGTCACTGATACAGTTCAACCACCACAATATATTATTGATCTTTCATCACCTGCATAAAAAGATCTAGTCAACAAACCAAAGAAAGGAAAGGAGAAATTCATTAAAAAAATAGAGTTTGAACTCTTTGAAGAATATTTGAGGTTAGCTAATCATGAAATTGCAGTTATGAAGAAGGAGGCAAGGAAGCATAATGTCCAAAAGGTTTAGTTTTAAAAGATGAAATAGGTTTGCGAAGAGCATGTTGACATTGTATCAAAGACCCTCGACAACACACAATAGTTAATCAAATTGACTATGCCATTGAGGAAAGAGGTGAAACATGTCAAAAGAATGAACCTACACTTAAAATATACTAACATAAAGATTAAGGATCAAGTTAAAGACCTCCAAGAACAACTATAATTGATCCATGAGGAGCTAGAGAAGAAAGGTCTAAAAATGATAGTAGTTGAGGAGCCAATAGCTCAACTCATCATCAATGAGGAAGAAACACCTCAAGACTCCTAGTTGGAGATGTTTTATGTTTTGAAAGGTAAATGGAATGTTGGAAACAAAGTTTATACAACTAGAAGGCACATTTTTGAAACTAAGAAAAAATCTAGAATTAACACAGTTTTCCACAGTTTCATAGTGTTTCCTAGGCTTGAAGCCAAGAAAATGCTACAAAACCACTTGTACTTTCTTTTTGCATTGAATGCCACTTTGGGGAGATTCCAAGGAGAGGAAAGGATATGGAGGATGTTAGGGTCCCGTGATTTGGAAGGTTGGCAGACCAAATGACAGGGTAACATGGAACCAAATTTGGAGTCCAAGGACCTAGCCTTCCTGGACTCAGAGAGGGATCTCTCTATTGGGTGCAAAGGGTGTGCTCTTTTTGCTCTAGGGTTTTGATTTTAGGCTAGTTGTTAGGTGTAGGGTTTGTTGATTGTTTTGGTTGGGTAAGATGGTTAAATGGAATATGAGGAGTGAGAGTATGTCAAAGCCATTGGGTTATGGAGTCAAGTGAAAGTCAAGAGAGTCTAAATGATTAAACAGAGTGTATTGCAGGGCTGATTTAGCAAGGTCAATGGATCCTTAAAGTGATGTATGATGGTGTAGTGAAAATCAAGTTGGGGAAAATACTAAGAGTTCTTACACATATATAGTCTGAAGAATAACTCATGAGGTAGGGCAAACCATTGATCTATATGAGAAATACTCAAAATGATAAACATATAGGATGAACATTCCAGTGAAACATAGAAGCATTAGAACTCCTAACTTTAGAAATTCACCTTCAGATTTTGGGAAAACACACAAGATTTAAACAAATAACTTAATTTATGAAGAGGGAACTCCTAAACATCATATTTCAAGCTATTGGGAAATATGAAATAAGTTGGCAAGCATGGACAAAGGGCAAGATCGAATGAGACCTCTTTATCTTAACCTAATCAATCAATATTCCACAGAAAGGCTTCAAGATAGGGTTTTTAGAACTTCAAATAAGTAGGGAATACCATGAATCTTACTTGTAAGCTAACATACTAACCATACATGAAACAAAAACAATTTTTGGTGGACCTAAGGAGCATTAAATAATTCCTTAAGATGGCCAAAAGAGAAAACACAAAGGCTATAACAAACGAGGGGACTAAGGTGCCTCAAAGAACATGTCTCAAACTATACTTTTCAGTTTAATAGCAGCTAAGAAACATGAAACATAATGATAACAAAGGAAAACAATAGAAAAATTAGGAAAACATCACCATTCACCAAGCTATGGAATCCTGCAAACAAGCTTCTCCTTCATCCAAGCAAACAAGCCATTCATCCACTTCACAAAACCAATTTCTTCTCCAAGCTCATGAAACCATGTATATTGCTCTTCAAGCTCATAAAATGCCAAAAAAATACATAGGGACCTCATGCTCTATTTATGGAGAAAAAGAGGACTAAAACCCTAAATGTGGTAGGAAAATGTCAATTATAGTCATAAATGTCATTTATGGACAAGAGACCATGCAAGGCCCAAGGCACATAATATTGCAAGAAATAAATGCTAAAATAACTATTTGCACCTAATTCTAGCTTAATTTTCCTCAAAAAGCTCAAAAATATCTATTTTCCATAAATGAGTGTGTTTTGTTGACTTTTGGTCTAAAACACACTAGGCAACCTCTTTGCGTAGCGCCACTTCAGTAGAAAATGGGGTCTCTTGCAGCTGCGTTTTGGACCCCTTCCCGACATCGGATTTCGCTCTGTGATGGCCCGTTGGAAAGCCTGATGAGTTTAATTTCTAGAAATGTTTGAGTTGTGCTGATTGGATTTCATTTTCCTGTACACAAATCAAATCTCCCAGCATTTTTCTGTGCACAGCGCCTGGTCTGAAAATGAGGCAGAAAGGTTAAATTTTTTATGTTTTTTGAAATTTTGAGGGTGTAAAAATGTTCCAAATGATCTGAAAATTGGTGAGAAGACCGTTGGTGATGTGAGAAGTCCAAAAATGAAAACTTTTAGAGCTGATGATGCACCAATTTTTTGCGTAGGGTTTAGGGTGTTGTGCTCCTAGGGGTCAAAATTTGGAAAAAAAAAAAAGTTGTCCAATTTGCCTCAAAATTTGTGGAGAGGTCCCTCAAGAGGTTTTGGACACCTGTTGAGAAGACTTAGCCAAAATTCCAAGGTTGCCCTAAACTTTGATGCTTTTTAGATCTTCAAGCTCAATGAGGGCCTTCTTCAGTTTGGCACATGCAAGCATGTTCTTCCTTGCATAATGCTTTGTCATGTTCTTTTGTAAGGTAAGGCCTCTCTTCACCTCCTTGAAATGCTTATGATCCTCTTTGTAATATTGGATGACACGTTGTGCCATATCAAAGTCTCTTTCCCATTCCTGAAGCTAAGCATCTTTCTCCAAGAGAAGAAATCTTGTGTTCAGCTCCTTTTCCTCAGTGTCACTGTCTAAATCAATGAATTGAGGCCATTGAGAAGTCCTCTTGATCCTTTTGCTTCTTACCTTGACTTGTTGCACCCTTGTCCATATTTTCCTTGCCTTTGTATTTTTTCTTGATAGCTGGAGGAGAGATGGCCCTTTTCCTTTTTGAGGAATCATACACATCTATTTTGCCTCTATGGTAGGTGCATGTGAGAGGAGTGATGAGGGTGCCTTGATCCTTGATGAGATAAAAATCCTTTTCATCTTCGTCATGGATTTCATGAGTGATTTCATACTCCATTGGGTCACTGATTTCTTGACCTTAAACCTCATCAACATCCTTGCTTTCCTCACTATTTTCTTCACTGACATCTTGGCTCTCAAATTGACCATCATCCTCCTCACTTGCCTCATTTTGGCTCTGTCTTTCACTAAGGCTTTCTTCCCTGTCACTGTCTGCACTATCACTTTGGATTTCTTGGTCATTTGGAGGTTGATTAGTGTCATGACAGTCATGACAGCTTTCATGACTGTCATGAATATTTCCTTGCTTTTCATTAACTGTCTCCTTTATGCCACTGCTGTGGTCACTGCCTTCATTTTCAAAGTTTGTTTCAGCTTCATCAATTATCTTCTCTCGGTCTTCAGTTTATCCATCCTCTCCCTATGTATTTTGATTTTCATTTTCTTCACTCATTTCAGCACTTTTTTCACTATGATTGGGCTCACTGTCATGTTCAAATTCATCATTGTCTTTACTATCTTGTAGACTCTCTTGCTGAATGTCATCTTCCTGGTTCCTTTCATAATCCTCTTGGCTGTCATCTTGATCTTCATCAACACTCTTTCTTGCATCTGGCATTTTTTTATGAGTGTCAGCACTGTCACTATTTTGTTCCTCTCCATCACTGTCTTTCCCATCAAGGCTGATATGTTCATCCTCTTCCTCTATGTCATCATTAATTTCTTCATCATTAGCCTCTTCTTCTACCCCATTGCTTTCTTCACTTTCCTCATCATCTTCTTGATTAAGCTCTGTATTTGTATCACTTTCATCTCCCTCCTAATTTCTGTTGTCATCACCTTCTTTCTCTTCCTCAACGGATTCTACCTCTTCCTCACTGCTATTTATTTCTTTAGTAATGTTGTCCTCTTCCTTATTTTCTTCATCTACCTCAGTTTCTACCTCATCTTCTTCATGGTCATCTGCTTGCTCCTCATTAGGGCTATTGTCAGCTCCTTCATTTGATACATTAGGAGAAGGGATAGGAGGTGAATATCTTTGTGGAGAAGGCATATGTGGAGATGAAGGAGGAGTGGAGGTAGGTGGATGTGAAGTGGAAGGAAAATTTTGTAGAATGAAGGCTTGGGGATTTTCAAACACATTATGAGAGATAAAAACCTCCCAAGGGATCCCTTGTTGCTCCAGCTGGTGTATGACAATCATTTTGATCAAGGAGTGGTGAAAAACGCTCTACTTTTGGTGGGCATAACTCCTCTTTTGGACCACTGAAGCCATTTTTTCAATGCTCTGGTATAGGTAGTATGGTAGGTTCAGTAACTTAATCCTGGTGAAGTGCATCAGAACCCTTATGTGATAAGAGTAAACCCTAGAGTACCTCCCTTCACAGGTGAAGTACTTGATAATTTTCCTCATCAACAAGGAGTACCTCCCTAGCAAGTGGGAGAAGGGGAAGACAACCTTGAAACCTTGCTGATAGCTAGGTTTTAGGTAGGGTTCAAAATAGTTCAAGTATAATTTCTTTTTTTTAAACCATCTCTCACCAAATCTGGAATTCCTATGGCTTGAGAAATGGATTCAGATGAGAGTTCAAATTTCACTCCTGCTAGGTTGACTTGGTGATTTTGCAAACTAAGGATGTACAACCTAGTCAAATCTGAATGGCTTTGGTCTTGCTTAATCTTCTCACAAAATTGATAACACCAAAAATCTTGACAACATGTAAGTATCATTGGAGAGGAGGTGATTTGAATGGTGTCCAAGGGTTCAAACCTATTAACCATTCCTCCCTTGTGCTTAGGCTTGGTAGGCTTTTTAATTTCATCAATGTTGGTATGAATCTCTTCTTTAGACATGGTGACTATTTTTCGGCACATAAGGCCTTTTTAAACTTTTTTGAGGGCCTTTAGGTCAAAGGATGGAAATGAGTGATGTGAGGACAAAATTGTGAAAATGAGGGCTAAGATGAAGCTTCCAAGGAGAGTGTTCAACTTCTTAGAGGTTGGTCTGCTGTCACTGAGTGTGTGTGTGTGTGTATATATATATATAACCCTTCTCTTTGCAAACCAACTTATGAGGCCAAAAATTTGATTTTTATGCAGCCTAGGGTTTGATCATATTAGGCCAAAAATTCCTTTCTTAATTATGATAAAAACACTTGGAAAGTGAGGGGAAAGAGTGACCAAAATTTTTCTGACTATTTCCAGAAGATTTGGAGGCAAAAACATTGATTTTTGAACATTTTTTGAGAAAATTGGGGCACACTCTGTCTGTGCGTAGCGCCTGCCCGACTGCACGTTCAAGTCGGGTCAGCTTGCAGGAGCGCATCACCGGGTCGGAGAAGGGCCAGTCGGGCTAGTCAGAGCACAACATCAATCAGCTCGGGTCGGAGGATGGGCTAGTCGGGCCTGTCCGAGCGCAATGCCTGGTTGATTTGGTGGGCATTCAGGCCTTTCTGGGCCTGTGCGTAGCGTCGGGCTCTAGGTGCGCTACATAGTGTTAAATGACACTGTAGCCACCTTATCTGTGTGTAGCACCGAGAGCTAGGTGCGTAGCGCCTATAGTTTTTCACTTGTTTTGCACAGAAACCCTTAGACTTCCTTCAAAGGTTCTCCCTCTTTTGAAAATGATAAATGAGGTGGGAAGATACTCAGAAAGATCTTTATAACCCTTTGAAAAATAAATTTGAAAGCCCAAACCCATACTTATAATGTTTTATTTCTCTTTATTTTTCTCATTGTGCCTTTTTAGCCTTTTGGTCTTGTAGGTGGAAAAAATGGCTTTTCTTTGTAGGAAGCCTTTAAATGTTCTTTTTAGACTGATAAACTTCCTGAAGAGGCAAAAACTATGCTCCCTTGGTGGGAGAAAAACCCTAGCAGTAAGCACCAATGACCTTTTTAATATTTAGGTGTTGTTATCACTACAAACATTCATTTGGAACTTATGCTTCTATCAACTTTTTCTGTAGGTAGCCATCCTTGACAGTTTGTAGGAGTGTCATTTATGGCATGATCGATCTCTTGCAGAATATTCATTTGATAGGGTGACCCTTATTGGAGGTTTTAATGCTCTATTGTAAATTAGTGGCATATTTGTTCTTTAGACCACTTTGACAATGATGTATGTCAAGTGAGAGGGGAAAGCTAGTTTAAACCCTTTTTTGTGTCTTTCATGGCCACTTCTGTGTATGCAGGTGCCTACACAACTTCTTCCTTTGATCACTGCCTCATTTGAAGTTGGAAAACTTATTTTATCAACAGTAAACTTGGGCTTACCATAATTACTTCATGGGGTAATTTTAACTCATGCTTGCCCTCTTTGAGGATTTGAAATTACTTCTGATAGTTGCGTTGAGAAATCAGACCCTTAAACTGATATTTTTGACCCTCTTGCTGATACTCTTCATCCCCTGTCTTTGTTTGGTGTAGGGGAGTTAATGCTTTTTTTTCCAAACCCTAGAAGGTAGTTTGAAAACCTTTTGAAACCATCTGCTGTGATGAAGGAGGCTTCTTTGTCATCATGTGACCATCTTTGTCTTTCTTGCCAAACTCCTAGGTTTTAGGGCTGCTTAGGAAAAAGTAAATAGTGTTGTCTTCTAAGTTATCAAAAACTTCACAAAACTCATCAATTTTTCCTAAAGTCCTTTAATGTGCACTTGAAGGAGTAGAGGAGGCCTTTTCCCTTGTAACCCTAGTACTGATTTCTACTTGGTCAGAACAGTTCTAAAACCCTGACTTTCATCAAACACATGCTTTCCACTTTCTTCTTGCTATGAATGGTTTTATTATGATGATTTTCTCTTTTACCTTACCTCATTGCTAATCTGATGGCTTTTTGACCCTCTTGCATAAATGTGAGTAAAGGGCTGCTGTCCCTTTGTAGATTCATGCCTTTAGGCTAAAAATTCCCTTGAATGAACTTTTTTATCATCTTGGACAAGATCACCTATCCTTTTCTTCTTTTGAATGTACTTTCTTCATATAGGAAAAACAAAGTTTGTAGGGCACCAAATCCATCCTATGAATTTGTGAAAACCCTAGGTGACCTAGTGAAGGCCTTCTTGGACTTGGTTTTTGGACTGAGACCTAGAACTTAGGCTTATCAAGTGTAAGATAGAGTTTAGGATAAACTGATGTATTGAAGATCTGAAATCCAATGTACTTGATTTATCTAAAGAGTCTATAGATATATTTTTAGACTATTATTATTTGAGAGTACTTTTGGAGACACAACAAGGTTGCTTGTTTGGTGGGTTTAAGTAGTAGTGGGGGGTTTTTTAGGCCAAACAAAATAGATGATTTGGGCCAAAGGTGAGAGAATATAGACAGGAAGAGTGACATAAGCCACTAATGGTTTTTCTGGGACTAGTAGGAAATGATAGACATGGTGAAAAGATGAAATACTGAAAAATTATCTCTAAGGATGATGAAGGCAGTGAGGTTTCTAGAACTCACAATGTTCAAGAACTTTGTTTCTAGAAATATAGGGAAAACATTTAGTCATTTGCAGGAAAAAATTGCTTATTACTAACAGAGGATGTGTCAAGGTATTATGAACACAATGCAGAAGGAAAGAAGTAGAAAATTTGATAGCAAAGGTCATTTTTTGTATGCTACGAAAGTACACTACGAAACTATCATACTTTCGTAGCGTGTTGTTTTGAAGGTCTCTGAGCAGGTTTTTGGGTATTTTTGGATAGGTGGATACTTTCAAAGGGTAAAGGGACCTTTCCAGCAATCATCCATGACTTGGAGACCAAGAAATGAAGATAAATCATCAGCCAAAACATTCGTTGAAGATAAGGACCTGTTTTCCTGAAAAATAGGGTTTGTTTCCAGATTTTGAGGAGGGTAACCAAGATGTCAAGTAGTGTTGAGTTCTGTAATAGCTCATTCAAACATGTGAATCATTAGTTTTCATATGTAAAACTGTTTCAAGGGATAAGGTAGTTGATGTAATAATTAGGTGTTTGAGTCCTATTAGGAAAAGGACTGTTTAATAGAATAACTTTCATTTTCTCATTAAAGTAGATGTTTTCTTGTTATGAAAGGTTTCATTAGGAAAATTTCGATGAATATATACAAGAGGTAGATCATCTCTCATCTAAAAAGGTCTATTAAAGAGCAGATAATCGAATTTGTAAAGGGCTGGAGATTTTATGGCAATTTTGTAACTTTATGTAAATTGATTGATATCAGTAATACAAAGGACATTTTCTTGACCAACCTAAGATTCTCATGGAGTTTTTAGTGCTTATCTAATCTATACTTTCTATCTGTACCATTTGTAGTGTTTTTCATCTTTAATACTCAGAATTCATAGGTGTATGCTCCGACTTCCTTTATTGATGAACTATTTGTGTTATTTCATGTTTCATGTGTGATTTACCTCCGCTAAAAGCTATTACCTGCCTTAGCTTCCATGTCAAGAGAAATTACCACTGAAATACTGATTTTTTTGAATCCATAATCTCAATGATTACATACTTTTACTCTTTTCAACCTACACACATCACAATCAAGTTGTTTTCCAAGTAGATTTAGCCATCTAGTTTCATCATTATAAAATATCATTAACCCGTTTGAGAGAGCCCTATCGGACTGAAGAGGCTAAGCTTCGTTACAATTTGGTTTGAAACAGTTACATGAATTTATCTGATTAGCAGCCAATCAAGTGCAATTTTTTGATAACATTTTGGTCCATCTGCCGAGAGCCTGAAGATTATACTTTCCGAAATTTTGAAGCTGAACTTCTGAAGGTAGTAGGAGCTCAGAAAATTGTTCGACATTGCATCTACCTTGGTGACTCCATTCAAAATTCATAAGTTCAAAGGTGGCTTTGAGAAGGAGATACACGAGGAGTAATCCTGACACAGATCCACCTACCATTGTGGACAACACAAAAACCATCTCCAAATGATTATAAATGATCAATGCAAATGGTCTCAAACAACTCTTTCTAAGCACTACACTGTTGCTGGCAAAAGCTGGCTACAATGGCCTTTGGAACTTTAATGAAGATTTTCTGCCTTAAAAATTTCTCTACAGGATCTGAAAACCATTTCATCAGATTTGGAACATCCGAATTATCTAGTTTAGACTATTGGAACTCTGAGAAAGGACTCTAGCTCCCCTGGTTAGGCCTCAAACTGTATTTGTCTCATGGTGGCCCTCATGGCTCCTTCATCTTCCCTGAAGCAAAATCTATTGAAGATCACCCCCATTCGACCTTAAACCTGTCCCAAATTTTTCAAGAGGCTGAAGAGACCCAAAATTGATTAAAATTTTGTCCAATTTGGTTCAATAATGAGGGAGTTATGACAAAAACAAAATTTGTCGAATGTCCCTCAAAAACCTCCTCCAAAAATGGAGGAACTCTAGTTAATGTCGAAAAAATTGGAAAACCAGTTGGAAATGGTGAACTCCACCCCAAAATTAGCAGTAAAATTTAATGTGGTGGTTAGACATTGTGTTCACATGCAGAAATTCCGCTAACTGTCAACTTTTTACGGATAAGCTTCAACCCGACTGATATGTGCACTGACCCAAACGCGTGCGCTGTGACCCAAACACATGCAGAGGCGCTCGACCCGAATGCATGCACTATGACCCAAATGCATGTAGGGTGACCCAAATGTGGGTAGGGTGACCTGAATGCGTGCAAAGTGACCCGAATGCGTGCAGAGTGACCCGAATGCATGTAGAGTGACCGGACCTTCCAATAACCAAAAATTTTTCCTTTACCCCTTTTTTTAAAAACCATTAGGTTTGGGGCCATGTGGAAACCAATGATTAGCCTCCACAAACCTTTAACAAAAATCACTTTTAACATATAATTTCTTGCTAAAATTTCAAAATTCAAACCAAGTCAAACAGTCATTTTTGGAGTTTACTGAGTGTTTTCAAACCTCAATAACTTTTGCATACAATCTTTGTTTTGAGAACCATTCACGACACCAGAATAATAGCGACGAGACATTTGTGGTCGTTTAGTTTTGAAACTCTTCTAAGAACTTTGAATTTTGGGCTATCATTCTGGTCCAACCTCTAGAAGTTATCAAAACTTTCATTTTTGAGAAATTTGCATAGCTAGGACATGATCTCCCATTGGACCAGAATGATAGCCCAAAATTCAAAGTGCTTAGAAGAGTGTCAAACATAAACAATCTAAAAGGTCTCGTCACTGCAATTCTGTCACTGTGAATGGTTCTCAAAACCGAGCTCGTACGCAAAAGTTATTGAGGTTTGAAAATGCCCAGTAAACTCCAAAAAATGACTGTTTGACTTGGTTTGACTTTTGACATTTTAGCAAGAAATTATATGTTAAAAGTGATTTTTTTAAAAGTTTGGTGGAGTCCAATCATTGGTTTCCATGTGGCCCTGGGCCTAATGTTTTTAAAACAAAGGGGTCAAGGCAAAATGTTTGGCTATTGGAAGGTCGATTCACTCTACATGCATTCGGGTCACTTTGCACACATTCAGGTCACTCTGCACGCATTCAGGTCACCCTACCCACAGTCAGGTCACCCTGCACGCATTTGGGTCACAGTGGATGCATTCAGGTTGGGCACCTCTGCACGCATTTGGGTCATAGTGCACACGTTTGGGTCACAGTGCACGTGTTCGGGTCAGTGCACATAGCAGTCGGGTTGAAGCTTATGTGCCAGCAGTTGACAGTTAGCGGCATTTCTGCATGCGAATACAAGGGCTAACCACCAAATTAAATGTTACCACTAATTTTGGGGTAGATTCCACCATTTTCGATGGTTTTTCCAACTTTTTTGACATTAACTAGAGTTCCTCCATTTTTGGAGGAGGTTTTTGAGGGACATTGGGAAAATTTTGTTTCTGCCATAAATCCCTCATTATTGAACCCAATTGGAAAAAAATTTAGTCAATTTCGGGTCTCTTCGACCTCTTGAACAATTTGGGACACATTTCAGGTCGAATAGAGGTGATATTCAGTAGCGTTTGCTTCAGGGAAGATGAAGGAGCCATCAGGGCCACCATGAGACAAATACAGTTTGAGGCCTAGCCAGGGGAGCTAGAGTCCTTTTTCAGAGTTCCAATAGTCTAAATTGGATAATTTAGATGTTATAAATCTGATGAAATGGTTTTCAGAGCCTGTAGAGAACTTTTTCAGGCCTAAAATATTCATTAAAGTTCCAGAGGCCATTTTAGCCAGCTTTTGCTAGCAGCAGTGCAGGGCTTAGAAAGAGCTATTTGAGACCATTTCCAGTGAACCAGTGGTAATTATTGGCTGAAAACATCATTCTGAATATATTTACAGAGGTTTCATCAATTTTTAAATACTTTTAGAGGTCGAAAACTCAGCAGATAAGTTTTCCTTGACCCTAGTGCCAGGGGGTGCCGATAGGTGATTGAGGCACAACCGGAGCAGCCAGAGGCCAGTTTTGATGAAAACAAACTCTATCTTGAATATTTAAGTCATTTTGGAACCAATTGAAATGGTTTTAAAACATTTTCATAACTTTTAGAGCTCTAGAATCTGATGTGATGTTCTGGGTAGCCTTGGGCAAACCGTGGAGGATAGCCTATTTGGGTAATGCAGTGCTCAATTTGAGAAATTTATTAGTTGATATTTGATGTCTGATGTGTTTTGGATACAGAAGTAGTGGTTTCAGTGACAGAAATATAATTCCGAGGGATTTTGTGCCATTTAGAAGCTCAGAGTAGCTTAGTGCACCGACAGAAGGAATCGTGTCAACAAGAGCCTAAAGCTATTTGCATAATTTAGATAGCCATTAGAGGGATATTTAAATGGTATTTTCAGTCCTTTGGATCATTTTTTTATTCACTGGAATTAAATATTTACTTTTTAATAAACTCGCCATAATCCCAAAGAGTTGAGTCATGATGACAAAGCTCAAAGGAGACGTAGCCCACGAGATTTCAGGTGAACTCCTAGATTAAAGTTGCTTTTGTGTTTGAATGATTATTTGTTGCATTATGTTGCTGTAATACATGTTAAATTACATCAATAAAAAATGAATTTAAGACACATAAATAGGAAAAATTCATACACCATTTTCAAGTAAATAATTCCACAAAATTGTCAAGTACAAGCTAGATCATTTTAATTAAAATTGAGTGGTAGGTTCCTGAAATATATACAAGTTATCCATACCATTTTCAGATCAGGTTGGTATCAAAGCATAGTTTCTTGCTTGACAGAGCACTTGGTTTCTTGATTTTATAGCTTGAAAGGTGTTTAAACAGTGTAAATGATTGACTATTTTATTGTTTGCAAACTGATTGTTGTTTGAGTTTGCTTGAGATTTGGGGATAGCTACTGATTAGCTAAGTCCTGGAGAGGACAAAAAAGGAAGAAAATGCGTTAAGGCATATTTCTTGCCCCAAGGAACCTCAAGGTCACTTTTCGGGCAAACCCTCTTGACTATTGTTTATTAAGAATCTCTTGGAGTTTGTTTGTTGTTTGGCTGCTTGAATAAAAGTTTGTCTCTACAGTGATTTGGTTAAAAAAGCTTTGTCATTTATTTTGAAATTTTTTAGAACTATGTTGAAGTTCCTTTTGTTCATTGAAATCATAATGACAACTTCTGCCAGTGAAGTTTCCTCCTTCACAAGATTCTTTGATGATGATATGAAGCGTGACTTTATTATATCGAAGGACATGGTGCAGATTTTGTTTGAGGATAAACGAGAAATCACTGAAATTCGTGAACAGTTGTTTGCCATGAAGGAAGAGAAGGAAGAAATTCTTCAAATATTGCATGATATGGAGATGCAGCTCCATCAAGCCCAAGAGGATTTGACCAAGAAGATGCATGAGCAAAATGTAATCCATTCAAATTTGTCTTCAGTTTCTTCATTAGAAAGATGTGTTGGTTCTTTCGAAAAACATACAATGGGAATAGGGTCCAAATTAATTATTAAAATGGGATATGAAGGCAAGGGATTAGGTAAGCATGCACAAGGCATGGTTGAACCTGTTCTTGTTGAGGAACGGCCCAAGAATATTGGTCTTGGTTATGTGTAGTTTAATGGTGAAGACTCCAAAGCCATGAAGGCATGTGATGCTAATTCAAAGAGAAATTTTATTCCAAGTTATAAGATGCAAATATGTCAAATTTGTTTCAAAGATGATTTCCATTGCTTTAAGCCTTTGTTGCAGCAAGAAGATGGTAGACATGCAGCTTATGGCAAGCATGAAATTTTAGATAGTTTTCAAGACAAGAATGATGATGTTAGTCTGCAAATGAAAGTTGTAGCCTCTACTAGTTCATCTCCTCAAGAAGGCAAAAAGGATGAACATTCAAAGTAGTAAAAGAGGTATAAATCTTCTCATGATCAATTTAATTGTGTTTCTGCAAGGCATGATAATTTTGCATGCTTAAATGGAAGAAATATTTGTTGTACATATTGTGGTCGATTTAACCATGTTGTTTCGAGATGTTGGATGAGGAAGAAAGCATACATGAAGCAGATGAGGCAAAGACAACTTTCAAATAAGGTGCATAATATTTGCACATTTTTCCAAAAGAGGGGACATGTTGTTTCCCATTGTTGGACTTTGCATCCAACTAGTCATTCAAAGCACACGCAACAAGAGGACAGAAATATTGCCACAAGTGGAACGATAGATTCCATTATCGATGTGAAAATGGAAGATTCACATGAAGAATTGTTATAGCAGCAAAAGTCGCCATGGAGGTGGCTTGGAAAGAAGTGGATGGACTTCTTAACACAGTAAGAAATACTCCTTCGTACATATGCACATTTTGGTTGTATGCATGTATTTATGTTGAAATGTTTGATGCAAGATTGCATATAAATGCGGTTCAGTTGAAGGAATTTCCTTGTTGTTGCAAAATTTCACCATGGAGGTGTAAAAGATGAGTATGATACTCACTTATATTGCAGCAATATTTTTAGTTCAGCTCTTTAGCCACCCACATGTTTTTGGGATTATGTACTTGTTGGTACTTGAAAGGAAGAGTTGAAGGTGTACATGTGCATGGAAGTTGTATGTGTAAATATCAAAATATAAATAGGTTCATTGTACATTTATACATGAAAATGTGTTTGTCAAGATGTATCATGTTGTTTATCGATTTGTGTCGATTGTGTTGCACATGTTTGTCGACTTGTGTTGATTGTGTTGCACACTTTTTACATTGATTTTGTGTCAATTTTATAGCACATTTTATGACGACTTGTTGTTGATGTCGCACGTTGCACGACTTATGTTTGAGCCACCTTGGATCATTGACCAAGGCAGCGATGTTAAACTACCTTAAACAAATTTCTCGCCAGAAATTTTCTGAGTGAGTGCAAGAAAGACAACTCTTGACAGAAGGACATGCATCGAGGAAGGGAAGTGTGAATTGCTTTCTAGTTGTGGTTCAAATTCACTAGTCATGCAAGGAAAGTGTTTGGAGGCTGAAGAGAGGAGGGTGCAATATTCTTATTCACTGTACAGATCAGTTTTAGTATTCTAGAGAGCTTTTGGGGTCCAAAAGCTTCTCATTTGGGAGGTGTGATCAGAACTGGATCATGGACCAGAATGATAGCCCAAAATTGAAAGTTCTCATAATATTTTCAAACTTGAATGATTGAAAAGGTCTCGTCATTGGGATTCTGGAGCCGTGAACGGTTCTCAAAACTGAGGTCGTATGCAAAAGTTATTGAGGTTTGAAAATGCCTAGTAAACTCCAAAAAAGGATTGTTTGAATTGGTTTGAATTTTGAGATTTTAGCAAGAAATTGTATGCTAAAAGTGAATTTTTTAAAGGTTGTTGGAGGCCAATCATTGGTTTCCACATGGCCCCAGGCCTAATGGTTTTAAAAAAAAGGGTTCAAGGCAAAAATTTTGGTTATTGGAAGGTCGGGTCACTCTGCACACATTTGAGTCACTCTGCATGCATTCAGGTCACCCTGCCCACATTCAAGTCACCCTGCATGAATTTCGGTCATAGTTCATGTGTTCAGAATGGGTGCCTCCGCACACATTTGGGTCACAGTGCACGTGTTCAGGTCAGTGCATGTATTAGTCAGGTTGAAGCTTATCCACCAACAGTTAACAGTTAGCAGCATTTCCGAATGTGAACACAATGAATAACCACCAAATTAAATGCTACCTCTAATTTTGGGGTGGATTCCACCATTTCCGATGGGTTTTCAAACTTTTTCAACATTAACTGGAGTTCCTCCATTTTTGGAGGAGGTTTTGAGGGACATTGGGAAAATTTTGTTTCTGCCATAACTCCCTCATTATTGAACCAAATGGGGAAAAAGTTTAGTCAAGTTTGGGTCTCTTCGACCTCCGGAACACTTTTGGACAGGTTTTAGGTCGAATGGAGCTGATCTTCAACAAATTTTTCTTTAGGGAAGATGAAGGATCCATTAGGACCAGCATGAGACAAATACAGTTTGAGGCCTAGCCAGGGGAGCTAGAGTCCTTTTTCAGAGTTACAATAGTCTAAATTGGATAATTCAAATGTTATAAATATGATGAAATGGTTTTAAGAGCCTGTAGAGAACGTTTGAAGGCTGAAAATATTCATTAAATTTCCAAAGGCCATTTTAGCCAACTTTTGCTAGCAACAGTGCAGGGCTTAGAAAGAGTTTTTTGAGACCATGTGTAGTGAACCAGTGGTCATTATTGGCTGAAAAACTCATTCTGAATCTATTTACAGAGGTTTCAAAATGTTTTAAATAATTTTAGAGGTTGAAAACTTAGAAGAGAAGTTTTCCTTGACCCTAGTGCCAAGGGGTGTCGATAGGCGATTGAGGCGAAACCGGAGTAGCCAGAGGCCATTTTTGATGAACCAAAACTCGATCTTGACTCTTTCAGTAATTTTGATTATGAATTTTCTATCCTACAAAGAGAAAGAGAATCCCCTTCACTTGCTGAAATGAAAAATGATGTAGTGAAGGTGTAGGTCAATATGATAGCAGCAAAAAAGTTCAAGATGGGAAATACTAAGTTGAAAGAAGAAGATAAGCCTTCCACCTCAGATGAAAAATTTGATTCTATGATGAAAACAATGGAAAAATTGATGGATAGGCTTGCCTTTGGTAATGCCTCTGCTCCTCCTACACAACATGAAACTCAGTTTAGAAATCCTCAGTTCAAAAGACCTTAAGAAAAACAAAGACAAAGTGAAAAAATAAATTAGCCACCTAACCCTCAAGTAAGGCCTCCTTTTCAGCAAAATTTAGTTAATGAAGAAGATCGGCCTGAAATACAAGAATAATCCATTCATTTTTTATATGAAAACATGTCAGGGATGTTTTTGACTAAGGAGGAACATGATGAGTCAGATCATGAAGTAAACAAGGGTGAGGAACCATCTGATTATCTTAAAGGGTACCAACATGCAATCTTTGAGATGCAGAAACAATACAATCTCAAAAACAAAAATGTGTCAATTACTGCAAAAAAAACACAGCCCAAGAAATATGCCCCCAAGGTTGCTAAAGTTAGGAAAGATACACCACCTCCTCCTCCTGCTAAAGAGACTGAAAAATTTTCTTCTGTTCTCAGTTTAGAGAGTGAGATCTTTAAGATCAAAATCCCAATACCTTTTGGAGAAATTATTACGGTGAATGAATATAAGAGTAAGATTTTGAAAATGATGAATTCCCAACCAGGAGATGTAGATATCCTAAATGTTCAAGAATACCATCCAACCATATACTTGGGTCCAAGATTAGAGGATGGGTAGAATGAAGAAGTGTCTCCTTTTTATTCCAACCTTAGTATTCATGACATGACATTGCATAATACCATATTGGCTTCAGGAGCCTCTCATAATCTTATGCCCAAAGGAATCATGGAAAGGATGGGATTGGAAATTACTAGACCATATAAGGATTTGTTTTCCTTTGATTAAAAAAGAGTTCAGTGCATTGGCTGAATAAAAGATGTTGTTGTTGGTCTTACACAATTCCCTGCCAAGACAGTGGTCATGGACATTGTGTAAGCAGACATTCCACCTAAGTTTGGCATGTTTTTATCAAGGTCATGGACAACAAATATCAAAGGTACAATGCAAATGGACCGAAATTATGCTACCATTCTTGTTTTTGGTGAGAAAATAAGACTTTATAGAGAAACAAGGATGGCTTACATGGTAAGTAGTAAAGATAAACCTCAGAACTTTCAAATATATGTTGTTGATACTGAACTTGCATCTGTTATTATTTTCAATGAATTAACTGACGAAGAGGAGGATGAAAAGAAGGCAGAAAATCAACAAACTGTAATTCAACAGACAGAAAATCAGAAAACAACAAGTCAGCAGATCAGTGAGGAGAAGGCAGAAGGTTGGTGGTTGTTGCACTTTGATGGATCAGCAGGAAGAGAGGGGGTAGGAGCAATAATTTGGATCATAACTCCAGAAGATGAAATTAAGTTCTTTTCTTACAAACTGAATTTTGATTGCACAAATAACATGGCTAAGTATGAATCTTTATTTTTGGGCTTAGAAATTTTGAAAAGAATGGGTCCCCAAAATATTTCTGTATGTGGAGATTTTGAATTAGTTATTAGGCAAGTTGAGGGTGTGTATCAAAACTAAGGATGTGAGAATGAGGGCATGCAAAATTTGATCATGGAGATGTTAGAAAATTTCCAAGAATATTCATTTATTGTGAAGACTAGGGACCAAAACTCAGTAGATGACTCCCTAGCTATTTATACAAGTCTATTTATCATTCCTATTCATTCCATTGAAAGATATGAGGTTGAAGTTTGATATAGACCTGCTATCCCTAATAACATTATCCATTGGCAAGTTTTTGAGGATGACCAGCAAGTCAAAAACTTTATAGAGCTGAAAGAAGAGTTTGAAAGTACACAAGTAGATCAACAAAACATGCTGGATGAATGAAAGGGAAATTCTAAAGTGTTACAGCTGAAGAATAAATCTATACCCAAAGGTATCATACCCCTTGAGAAGCTTTTTGATTAGAATTATGTGTTCAAATCTCCTAGGATACAAGCTGATGATGAGGAGGTAAATATTTGTAACCTTGATTTAGTAGCAATGCCAAAAATGATTAAGCTTTCAAAGTTTCTTTCAGTTGACATGAGACATAAATATATTGAGATGATGAAAAGTTTCATAGATGTTTTTTCTTGGAGTTATGCTGATTTGAAGAAGTATGATCCTACTATCATTCAACATACCATTCCCATTAAAGAAAATAAAAATCCTTTCAAGTAGAAGCCGAGGAGGATTAATCCACTTATCATGCCTCTGATTGAGAAGGAAATCAAGAAATTCTTTGATGCCAAAATTATTGTTCCAATCAGATTCTCAAAGTGGCTTGCAAACTTCGTTCCAGTTAGAAAAAAGAGTGGAGAAATCAAAATCTGCATTGACTTCAGAAACTTGAAAAAAGCTTCTCTAAAGGAAAACTACCCTCTCCCAAATATGGACCAAATTTTGTAGAAAATTGTTGGTTCCCAAAGGATGTCTATTCTTGATGGGGTTTCTGGGTACAATCAGATACTTTTGCATCAAAAAGATCAGGAAGAAACAACCTTTACCACACCCTAGGGCACATTCATGTATGCCAAAATTCCCTTTGGTATAATAAATGCAGGAGATACCTTTCAAAGAGAAATGGAAATTTCCTTTGCTGAGGAGAAGGACAATATGATGGTTGTCTATCAAGATGACATAAGAGTCTTCTCAAGGAGAGAAGAAGATCACTTGAAGCACCTAGAAAAGGTTCTGTTGAAGTGTAGAAGGTTTGGTATTTCTCTCAATCCCACTAAAAGAATTTTTTCTCTGACTTCAGGGAATTTACTTGGGCATATTATTTCTAAAGATCAGATTAAGATTCATCCAAATAGGGTTAATGAAATTCAAAAAGTGGATCTGCCTAAAAGAAGAAAGGAAATTCATTCTTTCCTTTGAAAGGTAAATTTTGTGAGGAGCTTTATTCCTAATTTTGCTGAGATTGTAAAAGACATAAGAAAGATGTTGAAGAAAGGATCTAACATCAAGTGGACAATAGAAGCAAAGCACTCATTTGAGGAGATTAAGAAGGAACTCACTCAAGCACCAGTGTTAAACAACCTGGATTTTTCAAAAAAAAATATGGTTTTTACATTTGCATCAGAAAATACAATTGCTAGAGTTTTGTTGCATAAAGGAAAGCAAGGTATTGAGCAGCCCATTTCATTTTCTAGTAGGAAATTAGCTAATTCAGAGTTGAAGTACACCATCTTAGAGAAGCAAGCTTATGTCTTGGTTAAGGCCATCAAAGATTTTAGAATTTACATTATGCTTTCTCATGTTATAGCTTTTGTTCCTAATGTTGTTGTGAAGCACATTGTAACTCAAGTTGATCTTGATGGTAAGAGGGGGAAATGGATTGATAACTTGCTGGAATATGATATAGAGATCAAGCCCACAAAATTGTTCAAAGGTCAAGGCCTAGGAAATTTTATGGCACAGTCAAACTTTGATTGTATTGACATGAATTTAATTGCAAAAATTTCAGAAATTTCAGATGAAGATGAAGAGTTGATTCCCATTGAAGAAAAGTACATCATTTCAGATTGGTACAAAGCCATTGTTTTTGTATTACATCATCATAGAGAACCTTTTGAGTTGACAAAGTCCAAGGAAATATTTGTGAAGCTAAAGTCTTTGAGGTATTGCATCATTGATAAAAATCTGTATTGGAAAGATACCAATGGTATTCTCTTGAATTGTTTGCTGGAAGAGGAGGTTGAAAAAGTGATTGAGTTTCATAAAGGACATTATGGAGGTCATTATTATTGGAAGGATACATCAAATAAGATTCTCATAGTAGGGTATTATTGGCCTACAATGTTTAAATATGTATACAAAAATATTGCTTCCTGCCATGAATGCAAGATTTTTTATGGTAAGAAGAAGCTTGTACGTTTACCCTTGATGCCTATCGATGTTGAGGCACCATTTAAGAAGTGGGGGCTAGATTTTATTGGTGAGATTAATCCATCATATTCAGGTGAATATCGCTGGATTCTTACAACAGCTGATTAATTCACCAAGTGGATTGAAGCAATCCCAGCTAGGTAAGCAAATGATTCAGTTATCATTTCATTTTTGGAAAATAATATATTGTCTAAGTTTGGCTACCCTATGAATATCATCACTGATGATGCACAAGCATTCAAATATAAGAAGCTTATTAGTTTTTTTCATGAATATCACATTTCACTTGGGCATTCTACTGCATATTATCCACAAGGTAATGGTCTTGTTGAATCTTCTAACAAGAGAATTGTGAGGATTATTAAGAAGGTGTTGCAGGAAAATAAGAATTCATGGCATTAGAAGATGAAGTATTCTATGTGGGTTGATAGAGTGTGCACAAAGAGATCAATTGGGACTTCACCTTATGAGTTGGTATATGGAGCTGAAGCCATCATTCCTACATCCTTGGGAGTGCCTGTCATGAAGCTGATGCAAGGATTACAGGAGGAACCAAATGCAATTCACAGGAGGATTAATCAGCTAATGGCTTTGCAGGAGAAAAGGGAGGAATTTTATAATATCAATTAGCAATCTCAAAACAGAATCAAGAAAACAATTGACAGGAAGTTCAAGGAAGAAAAATTTCAAATCCAAGATGTGGTTTTGAAATGGGAGGCCAGGATTGAAGAAAAGGTAAAACATGGTAATTTTGAGAACATTTGGAAAGTTCCATTCAGAGTAGTTGCATTTCATTGGAACAACACTTACATTTTGCAGGAGATGGATGGACAACCATGTGCTGAAGGGCCTGTCAATGGTAGGTTTTTGAAGCATTATTCCTCTTAAATTCTGCTGATCATTCATTCCATTGTATATATTCCATTTTATATGTTTTTCTTCTAATAAAGACAAGTTTATCATCAAGCTTGAGCCCGAGGTGAAGGCTATTAGAGTTTGAAGGAAAGCTTGGAAAATTTCAAAGTTTTTTATTTTCAGGAAGATGGATAGCAGCACTAGAACTAGAGGTTCTTTGGTTTACCATAGGGGCACACCATCCCACGTGGAACCACTTTTATCACTCATAAAAAATGAAGAATCATTTGACAAAGTCCTAGAGGTTCATGTGTCAAAGGTATCGTTATAGGTTTCATTTTTCATTACTTGGTCAAGGAAAATTTTTAATTTTTCTTATTTAGCCTATCCTAAGGTCTAAATTGTTAGTCATCAGTAATTTTTTGCCTTCATAGATGACTAAATGATTTCCCCAGATTTATATAAACAAAGTTCATGAACATTGTGAGTTCTAGAAATCTCACTGCCTTCATCATCCTTAAGATAAATTTTCACTATTTGATCATTCCATCATGTCAAGCTCTGCTTAGCAGTCCCAGAAAACCCATTAGGGGCTCATGTCACTCATTTTGTTTGTGTTTTGTCACCTTTGGCCCAAATCCTCTGTTTTTATTTTCCTAACCCCCCCCCCCCCACTGCTAACTGAGGCCACCAATCAAACAACTCTATTTTGTCTTCCAAAAATACCCCAAACATTGATGGTATAAAAACTGTCTCAGTAGGCTCTTTAGATAAATAAAGTACATTAGATTTTCGATCTTCAATACATCAGTTTATCATAAAATCTTTTTTACACTTGATGACCCCAAATTCTAAGTTTCAATCCAAAAGCCAAGTCCTAGGAATCTACCAATAGGTCACATAGGGTTTCACAGGTCATAGGGTGGATTTGGTACCATAAAAATATATGTTTTTCCTCTATAAAGAGACTACATTCAAAGAAGAAAAGTAACAAATGACTTTTCCCAAAATTGATCAAAAGGTAATTCAAGCAAGTTCTCATTGGCCTAGAGCACAAATTCTACAAGGGACAACTGCCCTTGCTCACATTTCTGCAAAAGGATCAAATGGCCATCATAATTAAAGAGAGGTAAGGTAATGGGGGAAATCATCACAAGAAGACCATCTACAACAAAGAGAAAGGAAGCAGGCATATGTTTTAGATAATTAGGGTTTTGTGAATAATTGGAAAAGCAATGTGCCAAAGTAGGAAATCAGTACAAAGGCTACAAACACCAAGGTCACCTCAACTCCATCCAGTGCACATTGAATATTTTAGAAATAAGTAATGAGTTTTGAATGGTTTTAAGAGAACTTAGAAGACAACACTATTTACTTTTTTCTAACAGCTCTAAAACCTAGGAGCTTGGAAATAATGACAAACAAGTCAGATAATGATGATAGGGCCTCCTTCATAAGAGCATATGGAATTTCAGGTGGCATTAAAGCTGCCCTCTAGGGTTTGACAAAGAAGCACTAATTCCACCTCACCAAAAGGACAAAATGACAAAGAGTATCAGAGCAAGGGCCTGACTTCTAAAAATTACAGTCAGAGACATTAAAAAGGATCAAAAGGAGGCATACATAAGGTAAAGTGCCAAAGGATAAAATAATTACTGAGCATGAGTTTACTATTGGGAAAATAAGGTGTCAAAATTCCAAAAAAGGCACTAAGGGATCAAAGGCAAAAGTTGTGTAGGCACCTGGAAAAACAGAATTGGCCAAGGGGAGACACAAAATGGTTTAAACTGATAAATTTTCCCACCAGAGATATATCACTGTAAAAAATGAGCAAAGGAACAAACATGTAATTGGTCTAAAAGCAGAGAAGCCTCCAAAATGGTTTCCTTATCAAAGTATATTCTGCAAGAGATAGATTAGCCATGAATGACATTTCTGCAGGACTTTCAAAAATGGCTACCAACAGAAAGATTGATAAGTTCAAACAAAAATAATGTTTATTAAAATGGTGGCACATATGATGAATAAAGGAGTTTTTAATGCCAACTGATAGGGTTTTCAAACCCAGAGGTTTTTCACTACTTCACAAAAAAAACATGACATAATGTCAGTTAAAGGAATGTCAGAATTCTTCTCTTTAGTTTCATCCACCAAGAAATCAAAAGAACAAAAAAAATACATGAATGAAGATTCCAAGGTAAAGGTACCAAAATTATCACAAGCTTATTGTTTACAGGTGTTGAAATTCATGAAAAGGATATAGTGAAGAAAACTTTCCAAAAAGAGAACTAATGTCATTGTCTGCCTTTTTCCTCAAAACTTTGTAAAAAGACCTTTTACTTTTTAAAGAAATGGTTCATGTTTCCAAATGTGGGCAAGAGGCATAGTTTGAGCTTGTTAAATAGTTTTTAAATTTGAAAGGAAACATAAAAATTCTCTAGCCAAAGCAAAAAACCATTTTTTCTAAGGGCTCTGCCACCTACACGATAAAAAGACCAAAACGCCAGTAAGAAGAAAGAAGGGGAAACAAACATTAGAAAAGTGGGTTTGGTATTGAAATTATTTTTCAAAAATAAGTATAAGGGTCTTCTTCCCCTCTTCCCAACTCATTATGGTCTTTGCAGGAGAGAAGGAAAGCCATTGAATCATTTTTTAGGGTTTTTTTCTGCAAAATTAGTTGAATTTCCAGGCGCTACACACAAATGGAGGAACTATGCACAGAGCCTTAGATGCTGCCCACAGAGGAGAAAAGGCAGTACAAAAAAACACTGTGCTACGCACCGAAGGGTTGGCGCTACACACCGGCAGTGGCGTTGCGCACACGCCCAGTTCGGAGCCCGACTTGCCCACCATTCAACGGCGTTGCACACAGGGAAGGCCCGACAGGCCAAATAACTCACCCGAGGTGCCCACAGCCTCTCTAGCGCTATGCAAAGGCCTTCCAACAGCCCGACCCAACCTGGCGTTGCACACATAGGGCACGACTGAACGGCCAGCCGAGTGGCATTGCACACAGAGGAGATTTAGCCAAACTTTCCGAAAAGTGGCCAAAATCACTCTTTTTCTCCTCATATTTTCCCTAAGCTCCTGCATAAGTTTTCAAAGGTTGGTGGTCACTCTTCCTTGCCCTCCAAGTGTTTTCTTTGCACCTATAATCAAAGGATAGTATAAAAAACCTAAATTGGCTAAACCCTATTTTTCATGGCAATCAAACATTTAACCCTCTAGGGCAAGAATTACTAATTGGAGAGTGATCATTAGCAAAAATACACTCAGTACCAGCCAGGAATCCTCCAAACTCTAAAAGAATTCCTTGGCTTCTTCCATTTTTCCTCCATTTGTTAAATTTTTCCCTCACCATCACTCATTTTTCCTCCCTAGACCTAAAAGCTCTCGCCAAGCTAAAAACCATTTTTTTTAAAGACACAATCAATCACCATGTCCGGAGAAGAGATTAGTACCAGTAGTGATGAAGGCCAAAGGCTTATCAAGCCAAAATACAAGGGAGGAAGGACTAATAGGTTTGAGCCCTTGGATACAATTCAAATTACCTCTTCTCCCATGATCCTTGCATGTTTTCAAGATGTTGGATGCTATCAGTTCTGTGAGAGGGTTAAACCGGTCCAAAACCACTCAAATTTTACTAGGTTGTTCATTCTTAGCCTACAAGACCACCAACAGGTCAAACCTAGTAGGAGTAAAATTTGAGTTATCATCCAAATCCATTGCTAAAGCCACAGGGATACCAGATGTGGGTGAGAGATGGTTCAAATAGAAAAAATTGGCCTTAAGCTACTATGAGCCCTTCCTCAAACCTAGCTATCAACAGGGTTGCAAGATCATTTTCCCCTTCTCCCATCTGCTAGAGAGATATGCCCCACTAATGAGGCAGATCATCAATTACTTCACTTATGAGGGGAGGTACTCTAGGCTTTATTCATATCACATAAGGCTGCTAATGCACTTCACCAGGGTTAGATTTCTAAACCTACCATACTATCTCTACCAGAGCATTGACAAAATAGCTTCAGTGGTCAAGAAAAGGAGTTATGCCCACCAAATGCAAAGCCTTTTTCACCACTCCTTGGTTAAGATTATTGTTTTGCACCAGTTAGAGCTACAGGGAATCCCTTGGGAAGTTTTCATCTCACATGATATATTTTCAAATCACCAAGCCTTCATTCAGAAAATTTTTCCTTCCACTTCACACTCACTTACCTCCACTCCTCCAGCACCTCCACCTATGCCTTCTCCACAAGGAAACCTACCTCTTTCCTCTTCTACTGATGCATCAAATCAAGATGATGACAGTGATAATGAGGAACAAGAAGATGATAGTGGAGATGAAGAAATCATTAGGTCAAAGACAGCGTTTAATGAGGAACAAGGGGGTGAAGGTAGCAGTGATGAACAAGAAGATGATGGTGAAAATGATGAGAACAGTGGGGCAGATACAGAGTTTAATGAGGAAGAGCAAGATGATGATGATGACAAGGAGGAGGGAGATGAACATGGCAGTCATGAAGACAAAAATAGTGAGCACTTGGAGGAAGACAATGATGGCAGTGATACAAATGAATCACTCCCAAGTACAGAAAAAGGTGGTTCTAATGAGCAAGATGAAGACCAAGAAGATAGTGAAGACAATGATGAAGGTGACAGTCAACAAGAAAGTGAACATGACAGTCAAGAGAAAAATGTGCATAAGCATGACAATGAGCCTAGTCATAGTGCAAACAGTGACAATATGGACGAAGATAATGAACATGAAGAAACAAAAGGTGATTATGAGGAAATAGAAGATCAAGAACAAGGAAATAATGAAGCTAAAATAGAGCTTGAAGAGGCAAGCAGTGATGAAGGAAATGACACTGATAGGACAATCAATGAGGAAACAGACAACAAAAGTAATAGTCATGACTGTCGTAACAAAAATCAGCCTCCTAATGATGATGGAAGTGAAAATAGCCCAGAATATGATGAATAAAAAGACCTTTATGATGGACAGAACCAAAGTGAGGCAAGTACAGGAGCTGGTGATCAATTTGAAGGCCAATGTGGCAGTATGGAATGAAATGAAAAAAATAAAGATAATAATGACATTGAAGGTCAGGACATCAGTGATCAAACCGAGCATGAAGTGATTGATGGGGACCACAGTAAAGACAAAGGAGCTGACGAAAACACCAAGGGTCACAGCCAAGATAAGGACACTACCAAAACCATCATCACTCCTCTCACATGCACATACCACAGAGGAAAGAGAGATGTGTTTGCTACCTCAAAAAGGCAAAGGGCCATCTCCTCTCCAACTATAAAACCATTAGACAAGGGCAAGGAAAATATGGAAAAGGGTGAGCAGCAGGTAAAGGTGGGGAGAAGTAAGAGAATCAAGAAAACTACTCAAGGGCCTCAATTCATTGATCTAGTCAGTGACAATGAGGACAAGGAGATGACCACCAGATTGCTACTCTTAACCAAAGATGCATAGCTTTAGGAGTGGGAAGTAGATTTCAAGATGGCACAACATGTCATTCAATATTACAAGAATGAGCACAAACACTTCAAGAAGGTGAAAAGGGGCCTTGCTCTCCATAAGGAAATTACCAAGCACTATGCAAAGAAAAACAAGCTTGCTTGTGCCAAACTAAAGGAAGCCCTCATAGAGATAAAAAAAATAAAAGAGGAAAAAAGACATGATATCCTTGGACTTTTGGCTGAGGCTTCTCAATAGGTGTCAAAGACCTTTTAAGGGACCACTCCACCAATTTTAGGCAAAATTGAACAAAATTTTGTGTTTTTCAATTTTTGAGGCCTCTGTGCATAGCACCTTTGGCACTGCGCACAAATATCATTCATCCTCAGCTTGAAAAATTGAATTTTTTTGATTCCTATCATCATCAGCAATCTTTTCACAAATTTTCAAACCATTTGGAGCAGGTTTGACTCCCCAAAAGGTAAAAAAAACAATTAAATTTTGACCATTCTGCCTCATTTTCAGGCAAGGTGCTGTGCACAGAGTAGTGTTGGGATAATGGAATTTTGGATAAGGACATGGCACTCTTTTAGTAAACATCAGGAACTTATGGAAATTATACTTATCAGGCTTTCCAACGAGCCATCATAGAGCCAAATCTATCATCGGGAAGCGGTCCAAAACTTAGTTACAAAAGACCCTATTTTCTGTTGAAGTAGGCGCTGCGCATAGAGATTGTCTAAGTGTGTTTTGGACCAAAAGTCAACAAAGCACACTAATTTATTTCAAATTGATATTTTTGAGTTTTTTGAGGCAAAACAATCTAGAATTAGGTGCAAATACTTATCTTGAAATTTATTTCTTAGGATATTATGTGCCTTGGGCCTTGCATGGTCTCTTGGCCATAAATGACATTTATGGTTGAATTTGACATTTTCCTACCATATTTAGGTTTTTAGTCCTCCTTTTATCCATAAATAGAGCATGAGGCCCTCATTTATTTGGTTGGGTTTTGATGAACTTGGAGAGAAATACATGGTTTATATGAGCTTGGAGAAGAAATTGGTTGAATGGCTTCTTTGGATTGATGATGGAGAAGCTTGTTTGCAGGATTCCTTAGCTTGGTGAATGGTGATGTATTCTTAACTTGTTTGTGTTTTCTTGTTATCATATATGTTTCATCCTTCTTGGTTTCTATAAATCATAAAAGTATAGGTTGAGACATGCTCTTTGAGGCACCTCAGCCCTCCTATTTGTTATAGCTTTGATGTTTTCCTCTGTTTAGGTCATTTTAAGGAATTCTTGATTTTTCCTTAGGTCAACCTTAAATTTTTTTTTTTCATGTATGGATTAGTATGCTAGTTTAAAAGTATGATTCACGGTATGCCCTGCTTACTTGAAGCTGTCAAAACTCTGTCTTGAAAACTCTCTTTGGAATATTGTTTTCTAGGTTAAGTCAAATAGGTCTCGTTCAATCTTTCCCTTTGGCCATGCTTATCAGCTTGTTTCAGAGTTTTTTATAGCTTGATATATGATGTTTAGGAGTTCCCTCTTCATAGATTGATTTATTTGTGTTACGTTATATTTTTTCCCAAATTCTAAAGGTGAATTTACTAAAGTTAGAAGCTCTTATGCTTTCTATGTTTCACTGGAATGTTTATCTTGGATATTTATTAGTTTAAGTATTGTTCATTGAGCTTAATGGTTTTCCCTACCTCATGAGTTGTAGCTTTTAACTATGTGTATTTAAGACCTCCTATTCTTTCCTAAACTTGATGTTTACTCCACCTCACACATTACCTTAAGGATCCATTAACCTTACTAAATTGGCCTTGCAACACACTCTGATTCATCATTAAGACACTCATGAATTTCATTGAATCCATAGCCCAATGGATTTTATAGATTCTCACTCCACCTATTCCACTTGACCATCTTACCCAACAAAAACAATCAACAAACCCTACACTTAATAAATAGCATAAAATAAAAACCCTAAAGCAAAGAAAACACATTCTTTGCACCCAATGGAGAGATACCTGTCTGAGTCCAGGAAGGCTAGGTCCTAGGACTACAAATACTGGTTCCATGTTACCCTGTCATTTGGTATACCAATCTGTCAAATCACGGGACCCTAACATTCTGGTGATCACAGTGGGACATTTTGAGTATATAGTTGCCTGAATACCTCTTAAGACTCTTTAGAACCTTAATTTGACTTAGAAAATCCAGTGAATTTGCCACCCCATTGCTACCCTAACATTCTGGCGATCACGATGGGACCTTTTGAGTCAGTGACAATCTAAGTATCCCTTAGGAGTTCGAAAACCTTTGTTAAATCATAGAGAACTCACACTATCAACCATAGAGTAGATTCTATTTGTTTCACCATCCTAGAAAAATGATGACTTAGCCATAGGACACTCTTACAAACCTTAAAACTATAAAAAGAAAACTCAAAAAATCCCAAAACATCCCTAGATTGGTTTTTTTTCAGTTATTAGTGGTAGACCATAAACATACATTCTTAAAACAACAAAAAATATCCACCTGGCGACTCCACTAGCTTCCAGTAGGCCTATTACTTTACTAGTTCTCACAGACTCCCCTGGGACTGCAGTAAGCAATACTAATCATGCTGATGGTGGAAAAAAAAGTTCAAATCTTCCACCTGGCGACTCCACAACCCTAAATAGACCAAAAGACTCCACTGGTAGAGAACTCTATACTGATTGAAAAGACACAGTGACCTTTTTTTATTAACAAATATGTATCCAAGAATACAAAGGAGATATGCTCTGATGAACAGAGATCATATCCCTGGATTACCACACAAGATGCCTCAAATAAATTGGATGAAAAACCTACCTATATTTCAAGATGAAAAATGTGATGACCCCTTGTTACATCTCATCCAATTCCATACACATGTATGGAGGTTAAAGGTTGAATGGCATGAAGACTGCCTCATGAAAATTTTTATGGAAACTTTAGAGGGTAAGGCAAGAGAATGGTATGAATGGCTAAAATATGGTAGCTTGTTTTCCTTGAAATATTTCCACAAGGTGTTTTATGAATGTTATAAAGAATGTTGTCCATATTTATCATTAGCTGAAAATTGTTGTGATCAATCTGAAGATTTCATACAACACCTTGTAAACATTGATGAGGATTTAGGGAATTGGCATCTTGAATATTTATTAGAAGAAATCCATGCATTATATTCTCAAGATAGCTATCATGACAACCAAGAGGATTTAGAAACCAATCAAGAAATAGAAGAAAACCCACAGGATCTCTCTAAAGGCACAAGTGATGATTCACCATCTCTTTTAGGTGAGGCTCAAGAAAACATTCAGCCTCAAAATCAGCCTTCACAAAAGAGAGATAACTTTTGTACTTCTATCCAAAGAAAGAGAAAAATGCCTCCTCTTTTAACTAAAGAGGAAATAAATCAAATGCTAAACATGAAGCCAGCCTCTAAGCCTTTATGTGAAAAAAACATTTATATTCATTCTCCTACCAATCCGATCTACCATACATCATAAAGTGAACTCGTAGATCAACTCAAAGAAGAACAAACTGACAATCCAATATGTTTGATTGGTGATGTTACTTATGTTGATAATTTTCCAAAGTTTGATCAGTTTGAAGGTGATGTCCTCCAAACATAAACTAACATTGTAGAGCAATCAACAGTTAATTTGTGGGATGAAGTTCACTACCATCAACTTAAAAAAGGTAAGCAACTAATATAGGTCACCTATGACACTAATGAGGAAAGCCTTGAAGTTTAGAAGCAAGTGAGGAGTCTCTGACTCTTTTCTCTACTTCACTTTAGTCCATCATAAATAAATTTCACATAATTGGAAATCAACAGTCTTTCAGCTTTGATTTTTAGGTTGAGGAGGATGAGGAACTTCTTGAGCAATTTTTCAATGAGAAGCCTTCTCCTGAAATGGTTGAGGAAATCATTTGGAACATGGAATCCTCCTTAACTCCAGATTTGCAGCCACCAAATTCCTTTGAACTACAAATTGCAAATAAAGTCATGGAAAGTTATGATCACAAGGCAGTTGTTGCACTTCTTTCTAAAGAATATTTGTTGCCAAGGAGTGCTCCTACTCATCAACAAGGTGGCTTTCACACATAAATCAGTCCACTCTATCAGAACACATCAGGTTTGTTATAGGATAAAATTGCAATATATGATGAGTTTACTAGTTCAGATGATCATGAGGAAGAGGAGGAGTTTCTTTCCCAAAAGAGTACCAAGTTCAGCCAAGTGGAGAAAGAAGCAGTCCTAGATCAAGCTTATCTCTCGAATCTTCACATTTAGGTATTGTTTCAATATCCCTTTGCTAATTTGTTAGATACATTTGAAGAGGGAGTAAAACATGTCAAGAGCAGTTCGATGCAGAATTTTAAGAACATTTTAGGCACTACTATTCAAACACAAGTAAGGTGGGAGTTGCCTTTTAATTTTGTTAGCACCCTCAAAGAGTTGAACCAAGATCCCTCATACAATCATCTGCTTGATTGGTTGTATTGGAAAAGAGATTTCACCAGCTAAATGTATATCATGTAAAAATTAGATTAGGATAGATAGGCATGCAAATAAGCTTAGCCTTTGAGCATATTTTAGCTATAGATTTTTGTAAAAATACAAAAATAGAGAAAAGATGAAAAATAGGGTATATTTGAAAAGAGGTATAGTCCCATACCCAAAAAAGAGTACCACTGAAAGCGTGAAAGCCTAAATTCCATTACGTGTTCCAAAAAAGTCTTGTTTAGTCATCTAGCCTAATCATGGTTGAACATGTTTTCAATTTATTGCCGATAAGTTAGTGAAAGAGAGCTTGTCAAATCATTCAAACTTGACTTGTCAAATAGGATAGATTAGGAATGAAAGATACTGGTTCCACATGCTTAAAACAGAACGAAGGAGAAAAATGGGGATGAATAGCAAACAATGTATTCTAGCCCTAGTTTTTTCTAGTCTTATTTTGTACAAAAATAACATTTTTGTGCAGCTTGTTCTTAATCTACAAGCTCATGGTCAGTGAAATTGTCTAATCCTGATTTAACCATGTTTTCAATTTCATGTTTACATCTTAGTGAGTGAGTCCTATCAAAAATTTTAACCTTGAGAGTTGAATAGTATAGGTAAAGGATCAGAGGAGTTCATTACCATAACCTGAACTCCTGGAAGAAATAATATAGAAGTATATAGTTTTTTTTGTTTTCAAAATAAAAATATGTCAAGGTTGCTAGTCCAAATGCACCCAAAGAAGAAAAAAATGTTAGGCAAGTAGGTTGGGTAGGTAGAGATGAAGTTGAGATAATCATATCTTTCAGATTATTGATATCATAGCTTCAAGCAAGCATCAATAGGCAAAAAGAGGTAAAAATCTGCCCAATGGATGAGCCATTGGTTTCCATTAAGCTAGAGATTTGAAAGTTCTGGACACCTCCTAAAAGGGAGATGCCCTCCCCAAGTGGAGCCACTGTTAGTCATCAGTAATTTTTGCCTTCATATATGACTAAATGATTTCCCCATATTTCTAGAAACAAAGTTCATGAACATTGTGAGTTCTAGAAATCTCACTGCAATCATCATCCTTAAGATAATTTTTCACTATTTCATCATTCCATCATGTCAAGCTCTACTTACCAGTCCCAGAAAACCCATTAGGGGATCATGTCACTCATTTTGTTTGTGTTTTGTCACCTTTGGCCCAAATCCTCTATTTTTCTTTGCCTAAACTGCCCCCGCTGCTACCTGAGGCCACCAATCAAACATCTCTATTGTGTCTTCCAAAAATACCCCAAACATTGATGGTTTAAAAACTATCTCTGTAGCTCTTTAGATAAATCAAGTACATTAGATTTTGGATCTTCGATACGTCAGTTTATCATAAACTTTGTTTTACACTTGATGACCCCAAATTCTAAGTTTCAGTCCAAAATCCAAGTCCTATGAACCTCCCAATAGGTCACCTAAGGTTTCACAGTCCATAGGGTGGATTTGGTATCATAAAAATCTCTTTTTTTCCTCTATAAAGAGACTGCATTCAAAGAAGAAAAGGAACAAATGACTTTGCCCAAAACTGATCAAAAGGTCATTCAAGCAAGTTCTCCTTGGCCTGGAGCACAAATTCTGCAAGGGACAGTTGTCCTTGCTCACATTTCTACAAAAGGATCAAATGGCCATCATACTTAAAGAGAGGTAAGGTAATGGGGGAAATCATCACAAGAAGACCATCTATAGCAAAGAGAAAGGAAACAGGCATATGTTTTAGAGAATCAGGGTTTTGTGATTAATTGGAAAAGAAATGTGCCAAAGCAAGAAATCAGTACAAAGGCTACAAAGACAAAGGTCACCTCAACTCCATCCAGTGCACATTGAATATTTTTAGAAATAAGTAATGAGTTTTGAAAGGTTTTAAGAGAACTTAGAAGACAACACTATTTACTTTTTTCTAACAACCCTAAAACCTAGGATATTGGAAAGAATGACAAACAAGTCAGACAATGATGATAGGGCCTCCTTCATAACAGAAAATGGAATTTCAAGGGGTATTCAAGCTGCCCTCTAGGGTTTGACAAAGAAGCACTGATTCCACCTCACCAAAAGGAAAAAATGACAAAGAGTATCAGTGCAAGGGACTGACTTCTCAAAAGTATAGTCAAAGACATTAAAAAGGATCAAAAGGAGGAAGACATAAGGTAAAGTGCCAAAGGATAAAATCATTACTGAGCATGAGTTTACTAATGGGAAAATAAAGTGTCAAAATTCCAAAAAAGGAACTAAGGGATCAAACGCAAAATTTGTGTAGGCACCTACAAAAACAGAAGTGGCTAAGGGGAGACACAAAATCGTTTAAACTTCTAAATTTTCCCACCAGAGATACTGTAAAAAATGATCAAAGGAACAAACATGTAATTGGTTTAAAAGTAGAGAAGCCTCCAAAATGGTTTCCTTATCAAAAGTATATTCTGCAAGAGATAGATTAGCCATGAATGACATTTCTGCAGGACTGTCAAAAATGGCTACCTACAGGAAGATTGATAAGGTCAAAGAAACCTAATTTTTATCACAATGGTGGCACATATGAAGACTAAAGGAGTTGTTAATGCCAACTTCTAGGGTTTTCACACCAAGAGGTTTTTCACTACTTCACAGTAAAAACATGACATAATGTCAGGTAAAGGAAGGTCAAAATTATTCTCTTCAGTCTCATCCACCAAGCAATCAAAGGCATAAAAAAAAATACATGACTGAATATTTCAAGGTATAGGTACCAAAATGATCACAAGCTTACTTTTTACAAGTGTTGAAATTCAGGAAAAAGGATATAGTGAATAAAACTTTCCAAAACGAGCACTAATGTCACTGTCTGCCTTTTTTCCTCAAAAATTTGTCAAAAAAGCTTTTGCTTTTTAAAGAACTGGTTCATGTTTCCAAATTTGGGAAAGAGGCATAGTTTGAGCTTTTTAAAGAGTTTTTAAATATGAGGGAAACATCAAAATGCTCTAGCCAAAGAAAAAAACCATTTTTTCTTAGGGTTCCGCCACCTAAAGGACAAAAAGACCAAAATGTCAGTAAGAAGAAAGTAGGGAAAACAAACATTCGACAAATGGGTTTGCTATTGAAATTATTTTTAAAAAAGAAGTATAAGGGTCTTCTTTCCCTCTTTTTATGTACTAAAGCTACCTCAGGCTGAAGGAAGGCAGAGTTCATGGTAACATCAAACCACGCTCAGTCTGGTAGCTAGCCCTACTACAACAGGAGAGGGCTCTCTCCGGGTCAATATCAGCGAAGAGTAATCAATAGGGGTTGAGATGACTGAACCAAAAGCTAATTTTAGGCTAGGTATATAAATGAAGGATGTTGAGATTAATTTTGAGGTTTTCGTTGGATCAAAGGGAAAGGCAATTTTGGGTGCGAGGATAAGGCCTAGTTTTTGCAGAGTTCTGATTGGGGCGAGGAAGGCAAGTGTTTTGATGTTTTATATTGATTGAATGGATGGATCAGATTGGTGGGGAGCTGAAGAGATCAAGAGGGTCTCAAGAGTCCTCCTCAAACAAATGAAAACATGTAAAATTAAGCGAAACTAAAGGCAGAGCAAAACAAGCTATTGAATTCTACCTTTAACACTGATTTGCTTAATTTAAGAAGAAAGGAGAATGAAAATGTTACACATAAACATCAATGAAATTAAAAATACATGGAGAAAAATTCCATCAAAAAACAGAGCCACAAGGATCCCAAAGAGGGCGGCAAACCCTAGTCTATTCCTTTGCCAAAATTGCAGAATGAATGTACAATGAAGTGTTGAGCAATCCCAAGTGTCCAACCCTGAAAATGTTTGAGAAAATACATAATATAGACAAGCCTAACTCCTCCCCATGCCTCTAGGGGTCGAGATCATCATTCTAGGAGCTGTTTCAACCATATCTAAACTAGGAACTGAAAAATAGGCAATGAAAACAACTTGCCTCTATATGTTAGGAAACTGATCCATTCACTCACATTTCACCTTTTGGTGAATGAATCTTATAGAAAAAGTAAAAATGTGCCAAAATTACATCATGGTTATGAAATTACATCAAGGTAGATCAAAATTTACATGAAAAAGTGAAATTGGCCAAACCTAGGCGAAATTCTGAGCTGTGGAGTGAAAAATAAGCCAAAATCCTCTATGCCCCGCACCCAAAATCTCTATGCGTAACACAAAATTGGAGCTTCTTTTGAGGCCCTTCCTGAAGTCCAAATAGAGCTCATGATAGCTCGTTGGAAATCCCTGCCTGTCTACTTTCCAACCCAAGTGGAATTTCATGATTTGGTGTCCATTTTCCCCTCCAAAAATTCAATCTCCCAATACTGGTTCCTGTGTGTGCAAAAAGTGGCAGAAAGGCCATTTTCAAGGTGTTTTTGACCCTTTAGGCAACCCAGAACTTGATGAAATTATTAGGCCATTCCTGAGCATGCATAAATTTTCATAAAAAATCCATAAATACCAAGTTTTCCTCCAGAGGATCTCCCAATCGTAAGCGCGCGCCAAGTGGCGCTACGCGTGGGGCAGGAAAATCTGTTTTGTGACCCAAAAATTAAAAAATGACAAAATTTTCTCCAAATTCCTTGAAATTTGGCCTGAAGGTCCCTCATCAAGTACTATGCTCAGCTAAAGAAGCTTCGGTCAAGATCATGTATTTTCACGCCTCCTCGATGCCTTCTTCATCTATGTTGCCTGAGGTGAATATGAAGAGTTTGGTGTCTTTGTCTTGATTTCCAAATGTGTCAAAGGGAAAGGAATGTGGAAAATATGGGCAGTGGGAACAATAGAATTTTCAAGTGGTAGTTTTCCATTTGATAATTTTACAAACTTTGGGAGAAGGGACAATCACTAGACTGTTTGGGAAACTTGGGATTTTGGGAAATTTGTAATTAGGATGGGATATTGGGAATATGGGATAGGGGTAGATGAATTTAGGGATATGGGAAATGAAACTAATGAAATTTAGTGAAGGGGATGTGAAAGTGGTAGAGGGGAATAAGACAACAAAAATTGGAAATTTTGCAAACCTTAGGAAGATTTTCAATGAAACTGTGCAAGGAGTTAGGGTTTTATTTTTCACCTATTGAAACACCATAAACACTGATGGAAACTCATATATTGGTAATATGGAGATGTTAACTTAGTTGTGGAACGAAGAATTTGAAATTTTGGAGCTTTTGGAGGAAGAATTTAATGGTTTTTTATGCTTTTTAGCTCAATGCGCCATGCGATCTCTATGCGTCGCGCCAGTTCATTTTTTACACTGCAAACCCTAGCCCAATGCGTAGCGCCATCTCAATGCGTAGCGCCTTTTTGTAGGAGGATTTTTGAGGCCTTCACGGTGTCCAAATTGGGCGCAGGATAGCTCGTTACAAAGCTTATTGATTCTACTTTCCAACCCAACTATAATTTTGCAATTTGGAGTTCATTTACCCTGTCAAAAATCAAATCTCCCAAGACTGGTCAAAATGACCAGAATGAGGCTGCCTCAAGGCAGAGTGCTGTTGCAGTCAACGTTTGAAGGTCTTCCTCAACTCAAAATTGAGCTCATGATAGCTCATTGGAAATATATTTGTGTCTATTTAATATTTTACTCATCAAGCATGTCATTTGCCCAAACAAGCTAGGAGAAATCTCTAGTTTCCAAAGGTCACTTCATAGGTGCATCAATTCTCCTGAGGCAACTGTATTTTTGACATTTCTATAAAACCATGAGACATGTGTAAAAATTGAAGAATTTTTTTCTTCCTTGGCCTATTTTGGACAAAAACCTCTCTCATTTTTCCCAAATTCAGCTTTTATTGCTCTGAAACATCATTTGAGTGAAACCTATCCCGATGTGTGGAACAAGGGATTTGTCGAAATGAAGCGAAATGAAGGGGATAAGGGGCTTCTAAATTCTTGAGAAATTTTTGGGAAGTAGGGAGGGATATTAGAAAGCAGGGGAAAGTGTAATTTCAGAGATTGAGTGAGGGGAAGGGGTCCAAAAGGGGAAAACACAGGCCTAGCCTAGAAAATTGCCAAGTTGTAGCAAGAGACTAGGGTTTGTGCAAAAATGAGGAATTTGGGGGATCTCAGTGATGGGAAGTGTTTAATAAGGTACATTAAGGATAGGGGAAGGTGTATGAACATCAGGATATAATTTTTGATGATGAGTTGACCATCCAAGAGAAATTACCTTCAAAACCATAGGAGAGGGAAATGAACCTTACCTAGGCACAACTGAAGCATGAACAAGGTGTAAAATGATTCAGTGGAACTTGAAATGATGATGACAACCCTCTGAATGATTGTACACTCATCTGAATGGTGACATGGACCGACATTTGGACAACTTTGAAAAGAGTGAAAACAAACCCTAGACCTAATACCTAGTGACCAAATTTTACATGAAGACTCACTGAAATGAAAAAAATTGACCTTGACACCTTAAAATCACCTTGTAAGAGCATGTTTGATCAATGGAGGAAGGCTGCAAAGGCTAACACTAACATTTGCTCCAATGGGGATGGTAGCTCCTTGGAGGTGCCAAGAACTACAAATCTTTGGAAAGCAGATAGTGCCTTCATCCATTGGGCAATGGAGTCAAAAACTCAAGCTGAAATGCATGATTGAAAATTGATGACTTGATGACACAAATTGACTCTCACTCAACTAAGAACTGACTCGATACTTAAACACAACCGACAAACTAGAAAATATGCTCAAAGTAGAGCTTATTCATCAAAACCTACTCTAGTTGTTCCATTCATCACCTGATCAAGTGAAATGAAACAACCAATGCAACCATGTAAGAATTATGGCTGCTGTTTGATTTCTCCGCAAGTGCTCGCTTATGAACAACAAGAGTGAACTACTGAAAGGCAACTCCCATGAAAAATTGTGAACATATCTGTTGAATACTATGGATTCTCTATCCACCTCCAAAAACACTGCATAGGGATCTTGAAGTTCATGCACACTGGGACTTAGCTCATCCAATGGATTACTTCTCTTTTCCTCATACCATGAATGCAAGATTTTTTTTGGGCTTTGTGACGAGACTCTTGCTAAAAATTACAAAGAGACTGGCTCCCGGATCAATTTTATGTCAGCACACATTTCAAGCTTACATATAGTCAATGCAGAAGGACTTTGAATGCAAACATCATCAAACACATCAGCTATTGGATCGTGAAAAACTTGAAAAGACTGTTGCAACCAATTTTCTATTGTTTCTGATGAGATTACATGATTTTCTACAAGCTGCTCATTTGAAGATTTACTATGCAATTTACCCTTCAAAAACTGAAATGATTCAAAACATAAAGGTACAGAATCATCTTGTATCATTTGATCATATGTGCCAGCTTCCATGGCTTCATTTGCAACTTGAAAATAAATGGCATTTGGGTGCTGCAAATCTGAATATGAGAAATCTTGAACAAGGTTTTCATTGCCCTCAAGATGGTCCAGATCAAGACTTGTCGACAGTTGATTTCTGATAGCATGGAAGTTGTCTCTGATGAACTGAAACGAATCAAAACAAAAAGGCAAAGATCCTTCACTTACTTCAAAATTTGCTACACTTTCCTCATCATTGTCATAGCTGATATGCATCGGTTGATCACTGTACTCGAGCTGCTGAAAGTGAACTTCCTCCTTCCACAAACTAGCTGCTAATTTGTATGCAAGATTAGATTCTGCTTGGAGAACATAATCATCATCATATTGATCAAACTGAGGCAAATCATCAGTATAAAACACATCATCAAGCATACATGTCATATCAACAACTCTCTCTTCTTCAAGATGATCTATAAAGAAACCACTATGAGAACTGGGATAAGAAACAAGATGTTTTGGATCAGCAACTTGTTTTTCTTCAATCATCGAGCCATGGGTTTGAATGCTATACTCATTCCTTGTGGTGATCTTTTGCATCATCTCTTCTACTGCACTTACCAACATGTCAAGCTTTACCTCTAGAGATATCGATTTCTCCAGATCCATGTTTTTCATCTCTTCTTCCTTCAACCTTGCCCTGCGGATCAGCAAATGAGCCTCTACATTTACTGCACTGTTATGCATCTCCTTAAGTGTTACAAGATTCCTTTCTCTCAACTGAAACTCCATTTCCAGATCAAAGGCACCCGGGTAGTGCAAGAGAGCAGATCTAGGAGAAGGTCTTATATCAACTGGCATTGAAAAATATACTTGGTTAAATCTGGCAGAAAACTGTTGTACTGTCTCCCCTGGCAGTCTTTTCACCTGGTTATACTCTTCTATAATCAAGAAAAGGTTTTGTCTGACCACCCACCTGTCGAGGAAAACTTTGAAAAACTACTGGAAATCTGAGATGCTCGCATTAGGCAAGGTTTTGAACCAACTCTTCACTTGGCCTTGAAAAGAAAGAGAAAAAAGCCTAATACTGACATCCTCTTCATCAACTTCAAAAAGGTCAAGAAAAGACTCAAAATTCAGAACATGTCTCTCAGCAGTGATGTTGTCGCGTTCACCGTCGAATCTTGGTAGATATAGGTCATGATTTTTAGGGAAATCATGGGATATAGGAGGTAAAATCAGAGGCTTGTATCGATCTGGAATTTTACAAGGTATGGGGTTATGTAAAAATGCTGCAGAATCAGTATTGGTCTCTTGAGGTTCATCAGTTTGAAGATGGTCATCACAAGATTCAGAAGAAAGGTCTTGATCAAGCTCAAAAGCATGCAACTCTTTGGTATTTACAATCTTCAAAGGGAAGGAATCAAATGCAGGCCGAGGATATTTTCTCAAATACAATATACTTTGCAAAGCCTTCTTGACATTCTCGGGAAAAGAGAAGAAATAATTTATGACAAAGAACAAAATGTCTTGGATGAAATTCCAACTTGAATACCTGATATTTCCATATTGTCCTTTCATGTTTCTGCTAATTAGGTTCATCCTCCAGTGGAGTCCTTGGATTTGATCTTGAAACTGATTTAGAGTCGCCAGGTGAATGATCTCGAAACTTGCCTCTATATGCTAGGAAACTGATCCATTCACTCACATTTCACCTTTTTGTGAATGAATCTTATAGAACAAGTAAAAATGTGCCAAAATTACATCATGGTTATGAAATTACATCAAGGTAGATCAAAATTTACATGAAAAAGTGAAACTGGCCAAAACTAGGCGAAATTCTGAGCTGTGGAGTGAAAAATAAGCCAAAATCCTCTATGCGCTGTGCCCAAAATCTCTATGCATAACACAACATTGGAGCTGCTTTTGAGGTCCTTCCCAAAGACAAAATAGAGCTCATGATAGCTCGTTGGAAAGCTCTGCCTGTCTACTTTCCAAATCAAGTGGAATTTTAGGATTTGGTGTCCATTTTCCGCTCCACAAATTCAATCTCCCAAGATTGGTTCCTGTGTGTGCAAAAAGTGGCAGAAAGGCCATTTTCAAGGTGTTTTTGACCCTTTAGGCAACCCAGAACTTGATGAAATTATTAGGCCATTCCTGAGCATATTAAATTTTCATAAAAAATCCATAAATACCAATTTTTTCTCCAGAGGATCTCCCAATCGTAAGCGCGCGCCAAGTGACGCTACGCATTGGGCAGGAAAATCTGTTTTGTGACCCAAAAATTAAAAAATGACAAAATTTTCTCCAAATTCCTTGAAATTTGGCATGAAGGTCCCTCATCAAGTACTATTCTCAGCCAAAGAAGCTTCGGTCAATATCATGTCTTTTCACGCCTCCTCGATGCCTTCTTCATCTATGTTGCCTGAGGTGAATATGAAGAGTTTGATGTCTTTGTCTTGATTTCCAAATGTGTCAAAGGGAAAGGACTGTGGAAAATATGGGCAGTGGGAACAATAGAATTTTCAAGTGGTAGTTTTCCCTTTGAGAATTTTACAAACTTTGGGAGAAGGGACAATCACTAGACTGTTTGGGAAACTTGGGATTTTGGGAAATTTGTAATTAGGATGGGATATTGGGAATATGGGATAGGGGTAGATGAATTTAGGGATATGGGAAATGAAACTAATGAAATTTAGTGAAGGGGATTTGAAAGTGGTAGAGGGGAATAAGACAGAAAAAATGGAAATTTTGCAAACCTTAGGAATATTTTCAATGAAACTGTGCAAGGAGCTAGGGTTTTATTTTTCACCTATTGAAACACCATAAACACTGATGGAAACTCATATATTGGTAATATGGAGATGTTAACTTAGTTTTGGAATGAATAATTTGAAATTTTAGAGCTTTGGGAGGAAGAATTGAATGGTTTTTTAGGCTTTTTAGCCCAATGCACCGCGCCATCTCTATGCGTTGCGCCAGTTCATTTTTTACACTGCAAACCCTAGCCCAATGTGTAGCGCCATCTCAATGCGTAGCGCCTTTTTGCAGGAGGCTTTTGGAGGCCTTCACTGTATCCAAATTTGGAGCGAGATATCTTTTTGAAAATTTTATTGAGTCTAATTTCCAACACAACTGGAATATTTCAATTTGGAGTTCATTTACCCTGTCAAAAATCAAATCTCCCAAGACTGGTGAAAATGACCAGAATGAGGCTGCCTCAAGGCAGAGTGCTGTTGCAGTAAACTTTTGAAGGTCTTCCTCAACTCCAAATTGAGCTCATGATATCTCATTGGAAATATCTTTGTTTCTAGTTATTATTTGACTCATCACACATGTCATTTGGCCAAACAAGCTAGGAGAAATATTGATTTTCCCAAGGTCACTTCATACGTGCATCAATTCTCCTGAGGCAGCTGTATGTTTGAAATTTCTCTAAAACCATGAGACCTGTGTAAAACGTGAAGGAGGCTTTTCTTCCTTGGCCTATTTTGGACAAAAACCTCTCTCATTTTTCCCAAATTTATCTTTTATTTCTTTGAAACATCATTTGAGTGAAACCTATCCCGATGTGTGGAACAAGGGATTTGTCGAAATGAAGCGAAATGAAGGGGATAAGGGGCTTCTAAATTCTTGAGAAAATTTTGGAAAGTAGGGAGGGATATTAGGAAGTAGGGGAAAGTGGAACTTTAGATATTGAGTGAGGGGAAGGGGTCCAAAAGGGAAAAACACAGGCCTAGCCTAGAAAATTGCCAAGTTGTAGCAAGAAACTAGGGTTTGTGCAAAGATGAGGAATTTGGGGGATCTCAGTGATGGGAAGTGTTTAATAAGGTACATTAAGGATAGGGGAAGGTGTATGAACATCAGGATACAATTTTTGATGATGAGTTGACCATCCAAGAGAAATTACCTTCAAAACCCTAGGAGAGGGAAATGAACCTTACCTAGGCACAATTGAAGCATCAAAAAGGTGTAAAATGACTCAGTGGAACTTGAAATAAAGATGAAAACCCTCTGAATGATTGTACACTCAGCTGAATGGTGACATGGACTGACATTTGGACAACTTTGAAAAGAGTGAAAACAAACCCTAGACCTAATACCTAGTGACCAAATTTTACTTGAAGACTCACTGAAATGACAAAATTTGACATTGAAACCTTAAAATCACCTTGTAAGAGCATGTTTGATCACTGGAGGAAGGATGCAAAGGCTGACACTAACACCTCTTCCCACCTCATTTTTGTCTTTACAGGAGAGAAAGAGAGTCGTTGAATTGTTTTTTAGGGTTTTTTCTGCAACACTGGTTGAAGTTCCAAGAGCTGCGCACAGACAAAGGCGCTACACACAGAGCGTTCGGCACTGCACATAGAGGAGAAAAGGCAATGCAAAAAAGCACTGCGTTACGCACTGAAGGGCTGCCGCTATGCCCTAGCAGTGGCGCTATGCACACGCCTAGTTCGGAGCCCGACTTGCCCACCATTCAATGGCGTTGCACACAGGGAAGGCCCGATAGGCTCGATAAAATCACTCTTTTTATCCTAAGATATTCCCCAGGCTTCTGAATAAGTTTGCAAAGGTTGGTGGTCACTCTTCCTTGACCTCCAAGTGTTTCATTTTCACCCATAATCAAAGGAGAGTATAAAAAACCTAAATTGGCTAAACCCTAATTTTCATGGCAATCAAACATTTAACCCTCTAGGGAAAGAATTACCAATTAGAGAGTGATAATTAGCATAAATACACTCAGTACCAGCCAAGCATCCTCCAAGCTCTGAAATAATTCCTTGACTTCTTCCATATTTCCTCCATTTGTTAAATTTTTCCCTCACCATCACTCATTTTTCCTCCCTAGACCTAAAAGCTCTCACCAAGCTAAAAACTAATTTTTTTTAAGACGCAATCAATCACCATGTCCGGAGAAGAGATCAATACCAGTAGTGATGAAGGCCAAAGGCCTATCAAGCCAAAACACAAGGGAGGAAGGACTAATAGGTTTCAGCCCTTGGATACAATTCAAATTACCTCTTCATCCATGATCCTTACATGTTTTCAAGATGTTGGATGCTATCAGTTTTGTGAGAGGGTTAAATAGGTCCAAAACCACTCATATTTGACTAGGTTGTTCATTCTCAACCTACAAGACCACCACCAGGTCAAACCTATCAGGATTAAAATTTGAGTTATCATTTGAATCCATTGCTAAAGCCACAGGGATACCAGATGTAGGTGAGAGATGGTTCAAACAAAAAAAATTGGCCTTACGCTACTATGAGCCCTTCCTAAAACCTAGCTATCAATAGGGCTACAAGAATTTTTTCCCCTTCTCCCACCTACTAGAGAGATATGCCCCACTAATGAGGTAGATCATCAAGTAGTTCACTTGTGAGGGGAGGTACTCAGGGCTTTATTCATATCACATAAGGCTTCCAATGCACTTCACCATGGTTAGATTGCTAAACCTACCATACTATCTCTACCGGAGAATTGACAAAATAGCTTCAGTGGTCAAGAAAATGAGTTATGCCCACCAAATTCAAAGCCTTTTTCACCACTCCTTGGTTAAGATGATTTTTTTTCACCAGTTAGAGCTGCAGGGAATCCCTTGGGAAGTTTTCATCTCACATGATATATTTGAAATTCCCCAAGCCTTCATTCAAAAAAATTTGCCTTCCATTTCACACTCACTTACCTCCATTCCTCCATAACCTCCACCTATGACATCTCCACAAGGAAAAATACCTCTTTCCTCTTCTCCTGATGCATCAAATGAAGATGATGACAATGATAATGAGGAATAAGCAGATGACAGTGGAGATGAAGAAATCATTAGCTCAGAGACATAGTTTAATGAGGAACAAGGGGGTGATAGTAGCAATGATGAATAAGAAGATGATGGTGGAAATGATGAGAATAGTGGGGTAGATACAGAGTTTAATGAGGAAGAGCAGGAGGATGATGATGACAAGGAGGAGGGAGATGAACATGGCAGTCATGAAGACAGAAATATTGAGCACTTCGAGGAAGACAGTGATGGTAGTGATACAAATGAATCACTCCCAAGTACAGAAAAAAGTGGTGCTGATGAGCAAGATGAAGACCAAGAATATAGTGAAGACAATGATGAGGGTGAGATTCAGCAAGAAAGTGAACATGATAGTCAAGAGAAAAATGTGCATAAGCATGACAATGAAACCTAGTCATAGTGCAAACAGTGACAATATGGATGAAGATAATGAACATGAAGAAATAGATGGTGCTGATGAGGAAATAGAAGATCAAGAACAAGGAAATAATGAAGCTGAAGAAGAGTTTGAAGAGGCAAGCAGTGACCAAGGAAATGACTCTAATGGGACAGTTAGTGAGGAAATAGACAGCAAAGGTAATAGTCATGACAGTCATGACAGTTGTCATGACTATCATAACACAAATCAGCCTCCTAATGATGATGTAAGTGAAAATAACATAGAAGATGATGAATAAAAAGACCTTTATGATGGACAGAAACAAAGTGAGGCAAGTACAGGAGCTGATGATAAATTTGAAGGCAAATGTGGCAATATAGAAGGCAGTGAGGAAAATAAATATAATAATGATGCTAAAGGTCAGGACATTAGTGATCAAATAGAGCATGAGGTGATTGATGGGGACCACAATAAAGACAAAGGACCTGATGAAAACACCAAGGGTCACAACCAAGATAAGGACACTACCAAAACCATCATCACTTCTCTCACATGCACATACCATAGAGGAAAGATAGATGTGTTTGCTGCGTCAAAAAGGAAAAGGGCCATCTCCTCTTAAAATATCAAACCATTGGACAAGGGCAAGGAAAATATGGAAAAGGTTGAGCAGCAGGTAAAGGTGAGGAGAAGTAAGAGAATGAAGAAAACTACTCAAGAGCCTCAATTCATTGATCTAGACAGTGACAATGAAGACAACGAGATGACCACGAGATTGCTACTCTTAACCAAAGATGCACAACTTAAGAAGTGGGAAAGAGATTTCGAGATGGCACAAAATGTCATTCAGTATTACAAGAATGAGCACAAGCACTTCAAGAAGGTGAAAAGGGGCCTTTCTCTCCAGAAGAAAATGACCAAGCACTATGCAAAGAAAACCAAGCTTGCTTGTGCCAGACTAAAGGAAGCCCTCATAGAGATAAAAAAACCTAAAAGAGGCAAAAAGGAATGATAGCCTTAGATTTTTGGCTGAGGCTTCTCAACAGGTGTCCAAGACCTCTTGAGGGACCACTCCACCAATTTTGGGAAAAATTGAACAAAATTTTGTGTTTTTCAAATTTTGAGGCCTCTGTGCGGAGCACCCTTGGTGTTGTGTACAAATCTCATGCATCCTCAGCTTGCAAACTTGACATTTTTGGATTCCTCTCATCATCAGTAATCTTCTCACAAAATTTCAGACCATTTGGAGCAATTTTGACCCCCAAAAGGTCAAAAAACACCTAACTTTTGACCATTCTGCCTCATTTTCAAGCAAGGTGTGACACACAGAACAATGTTGGGAGAATGGATTTTTGGATATGAAAATGGCACTCATTTAGGAAAACGCAAGAATTTCTGGAAAGTAGACTCATCAGGATTTCCAACAAGCCATCACAAAGCCAAATCTCGCATCGGGAAGGGGTCCAAAACTTAGTCACAAAAGACCCTATTTTCTGCTAAAGTAGGCACTGTGCACAGAGACTATCTAAGTGTGTTTTGGACCAAAAGTCAACAAAACACACTCATTTATTAAAAATTGATATTTTTGAGCTTTTTGAGGCAAAAAACTCTAGAATTAGGTGCAAATAGCTATTTTTTCATTTATTTCTTAGGATATTATGTGCCTTGGGCCTAGCATTCTCTTGGCCATAAATGACATTTATGGTTGAATTTGACATTTTCCTACCATATTTAGGGTTTTAGTCCTCCTTTTCTCCATAAATAGAGCATGAGGCCCTCATGTATTTGGTTGGCTTTTGATGAACTTGAAGAGAAATACATGGTTTCTATGAGCTTGGAGAAGAAATTGGTTTTGTGAAGTTGATGAATGGCTTGTTTGGATTAATGATGGAGAATTTTGTTTGCAAGATTCCTTAGCTTGGTGAATGGTGATGTCTTCTTTACTTTTTTGTGTTTCCTTGTTATCATTTATGTTTCATCCTTCTTGGTTGCTATAAATAAGAAAATTATAGGTTGAGACATGCTCTTTGAGGCACCTTAGTCCTCCTGTTTGTTATAGCTTTGATGTTTTCCTATGTTTAGGTCATCTTAAGGAATTCTTGATTGCTCCTTAGGTCCACCTAAAATTGTTTTGTTTCATGTATGGATTAGTATGCTAGTTTAAAAGTATGATTCACGGTATGCACTGCTTACTTGAAGCTGTCCAAACTCTATCTTGAAACCTCTCTTTGGAATATTGTTTGCTAGGTTAAGTCAAAGAGGTCTCGTTCTATCTTGCCCTTTGGCCATGCTTATGAGCTTGTTTCAGAGTTATTTATAGCTTGATATATATTTTTTATGAGTTCCCTCTTCATAGATTGAGTTATTTGTGTTATCTTATATGTTTTCCCAAATTATGAAGGTGAATTTACTAAAGTTAGAAGCTCTTATACTTTCTATGTTTCACTGGAATGTTTATATTAGATATTTATCAGTTTAAGTATTGTTCATTGACCTTAATGGTTCGCCCTACCTCATGAGTTTTAGCTTTTAACTATATCTATTTAAGACCTCCTAGTATTTCCCAAAATTGATGTTTACTCCACCTCACACATTACCTTAAGGATCCATTAACCTTATTAAATTGGCCCTGCAACACACTTTGATTCATCATTAAGACACTCATGACTTTCATTGACTCCATAGCCTAATGGCTTTGATAGACTCTCACTCCACCTATTCCACTTGACCACCTTACCCAACCAAAACAATCAACAAAACCTACCCTTAATAACTAACATAAAATAAAAACCTTAAAGAAAAAAAAACACATCCTTTGCACCTAATAGAGAGATCCCTCCCTGAGTCCAGGAAAGCTAGGTCCTAGGAATCCAAAGACTGGTTCCATGTTACCCTGTCATTTGGTATACCAATTTGCCAAATCATGGGACCCTAACATAAACCCACCCTCATTCAAATCCCCTCATGTCACATCAATCATAATTTTTTGAAATTTTTCATTTTCCAAGGCTTTAGCATTGAAAGGGTCGTTTTAGCAAAGAAACCACACTTTTGTAGCGAAATACACAAATAAAATATTTTCGTAGTGAAAATTCCAAGAAATACACTAGGAATGCTATGAAAGTAAGTTTTCCTGTTTGTCATGTCAAATTAGGTCTTAGGTGTCAAAAAATGATTTGAAAAGGATAATTTAGATGCCATTCGAGTCAGTTAGGGTAATGATCAAGGTACATAGTTAGGGCTGAAGGCATCATCACCATTTTAAACATGTATCAGTCATCATTATGTTATGAGTGGTCATCGAACTTCAAAAGCTTTCTAAATTGAGTCATTTTTCATTCTCTATTCCTTATTTGCATGCTATTGAGCTCTGGAGAGCTATTTCATTGAGCCCAAGATGTGGTTGGTTTTTTCAAACAACTGCGGATATAAATGATCAAGCGAGGTAGAGAAGACTTCAAAGAACCATGGCTACAAAAAGGAAGACAAATAAAGGTGGCCATTGTCTTAGATATGAACCATCAGATATGAACCTGATAAATAAAGACCCAACAGCTGTAGAAGTCTTCAGAAGGACAAGATGTTTAAAATTTTTTGAAATACTACAAGGCTTCCATGTATAGGTTTCCAAATAGTTTTCCCTAAACTTCAATGGAACAACAACTAAAGTGGGAATGTTGAATCTCACTATTACACCAGAGATCATTGTAGCAGCAACATGGATTCCAAGAGGAAAATAAAAATGGTTCAAAGGATTCAAATTCAACATGGAGGAATGCAAAGAGTTTATCAAGCCATAAAACAGTGAAGTTGACCTTAAAAATTCCATTCTAAGGAGCTACATGAAGGAAAATTTCTCAAAACTACTGCTCATTATCCAAAAATATTTCACATGTGAAGGAAGATATCATAAATTCTATTATTATCATTTCAAGATTCTCCTACACTTTGTTGGTAAGATATCTCTTGTTCTGCCTTTCTATTTACACAGAAGTTTAGCCAAAGATGGAAGATAAATTTCAAGAAATATATGAGGGAAGTGAAACTTCACTTTTTCACCATGGCTTAATAAAATTTCTAGTTTTAGATGAGTTACAAAGATTAGGTAGAGATTGGTCTTCATTTTTGTTTGTTAGTCGTTTTGAAATGGATACCATTACCCCTAAGAGAACTCCTAAACCTACAAGGATACCATCACCTTTAGTGGAAGAACAAAGTGAACTAGTAGGGGCAGAGCAAAGTGAACAAGTCATGATGGAAATAGAGTAGTTGCAGAGATTTGATACACCCACTGTTCCACCTGCAAAACAAAAGTCAATAATGAGAAAACCTACAAAATAAGAGCCCACAATGAATAAACAAGGTAGAAAAAGGGTTACAAGGAGTCAAACAATGGCTAAAGGAAATTTAGAAGACATACTACATGCCATTGATATTGAAGAGACTCCTATAGTCCAGGCTGAGGATATAGATGAAGGTGGACAAAAACTCAAGAAAGCTAAATCTGCAAAGAAGCTAGACTTTGATGGTGAGGATGTAGGTTTTATGTTCCATGCTAGGAAGCCCATGAAAATACATGCAAGAAAATTTTTGGAGAGTATTAAAGAGGTTAATCCAGTCACTGACATAGTTCAGCCACCACAAGAGAGTGTTGATCTTTCATCACCTCCAGAAAAAGATCTAGTCAACAAGCCAAAGAAAGGAAAGGAGAAAGTCATTGAAAAAATAGTGTTTGAACTCCTTGAAGAACAGTTGAGGTTAGTTAATCATGAAATTGCAGTTATCAAGAAGGATGCAAGGAAACATAATGTCCAAAAGGTTTAGCTTGAAAAGATGAAAGAGGTTTGGGAAGAGCAGGTTGACACTGTATCAAAGACCCTAGACAACACACGACAGTTAATCAAATTGTCTATGCCATTGTGGAAAGAGCTGAAACATGTCAAAAGAATGAACCTGCACTTAAAATATACCAATAGAAAGTTGAAGGATCAAGTTAAAGACCTCCAAGAATAGCTATAATTGATACATGAGGATCTAGAGAAGAAAGGTCTAAAAATGACAGTAGTTGAGGAGCCAATAGCTTAACTCATCATCAATGAGGAAGAAACACCTCAAGAATCCTAGTTTGAGCTGGTTTATGTTTTGAAAGGTAAATGGCATGTTGGAAACAAATTTTATACAACTAGAAGGTAAATTTTTGAAACTAAACAAAATTTGGAATTAACACAGTTTTCCACAGTTTCGTTGCATTTCCTGGGCTTGAAGCCAAGAAAACACTACGAAACCACCTGTAGCTTTATTTTGCATTTAAAACCACTTCAGGGAGCTCCCAAGGAGAGGAAATTATATGGAGGATGTGTCGGGGTATGATGAACACAATGCAGAAGGAAAGAAGCAGAAAATTTGATTGCAAAGGTCATTTTTTGAACGGAATGTAAGTACGCTACGAAACTGTCATACTTTCGTAGTGTGTAGTTTTGAAGGTCTCTGAGCAGTTTTTCAGGTAATTTTGGACTTGTTGATACTTTCAAAGGGACCTTTTTAGTAATATTCCATGACATGGAGACCAATAAATGAAGACAACTCATCTGCCAAAACATTCGTTGAAGATAAGGACCTGTTTTCTAGAAAAATAGGGTTTATTTCTAGATTTTGAGGAGGGTAATCAAGATGTCAAGTAGTGATGAGTTCTGTAATAGCTCATTCGAACATGTGAATCATTATTTGTCAAATGTATAACTGTTTCAAGAGATAAGGTAGTTGATGTAATAATTAGTTGTTTGAGTATTGTTAGGAAAAGGACTGTTTAATAGAACAACTAACATTTTCTCATTAAAGTAGATGTTTTATTGTTATGCAAGGTGTCATTAGGAAAATTTCAATGAATCTAGCCAAGAGGCAGATCATCTCTCATGTAACAAGGTCTATTAAAGGGCAGATATTCGAATTTGTAAAGGGTTGGAGATTTTTTGGCAATACTGCAGCTTTATGTAAATTGACTGATATCAGTAATACAGAGGACCTTTACTTGACCAATCTAAGATTCTCATGGAGTTTTTAGTGCTTATCTGATATATACTTTCTATGTGTACCATTTGTAGTGGTTTTCATCTTAAATAATCAGAATTCATAGGTGTATGCTCTAAATTTCTTTATTGATGAATTGGTTGTGTTATTTCATGTTTCATGTGTGATTTACCTCTACTTAAAAATATTACCTACCTCAGCTTCCATGTCAAGAGAACTTACCACTGAACTACTAAATTTTTTGACTCCATAAGCCCAATGATTGCAGACTTGTACTCTTTTCAAACTACACACATCACAATCAAGTTTCTTTCCAAGTAGAGTTAGCCATCTAGTTTCATCATTATAAAATATCATTAACCCCTTTAAGAGAGCCCTCTCATACTGAAGAGGCTAAGCTTCAGTTACAATTTGGTTTGAAAGAATTACATGAAGTTGTCTGATTAGCAGCCAATCAAGTGCAATTTTGTGATAACAAGTCATGAGCTTCATAGCCATATTTTGCAGCAGACAGTAGCGTCTCCTTTCTATACAATGCAGTTTATCTATTTGTTGTGTTTGTAGTAGCTGCATCTTGAAGGAGGGGGAAGAAGAAGCAATATCTCAAGCTTCTAGCTTGGAGATCTGAAGGAGGGATCAACACTCAAATCATAGATCTAATTTGTACTTCACTTCAACCATCTTACATTCAGATATAGCTTCAGATCTGCATAACCCAACAGACCAGGGATCAAACCCCAAGAGGGTAAATTCCAAATCTCATAGATATGGAATTTACTTTCTTGTTTATCTTGGGTTCCATCATAGAGCCCAGATCTAGAATCTTGGCATTATCAGAGCTCTAGATTTCCATAGATCTGCATTTCCCTTTTCATCCAGCAGTCATATGTACATCATCGACTGAAGGGAAAACGTATTATTTCTTCCAGCAGCTCTCCAGTTACATATTTCCTGCTTTATCATGTTTTCAGGGTCATTCTAGTCTATGTGTTTGGCTTTAGTGCATCTATTTTATGTAATGTTGTATCTGAAATCCATCTCCAATGATAATAAAAGGCTCACATATTCTGTACATTCTATGATTTTTAAATCTTTATGTGTGCATATTCTGTGTTACAAATATTGTGTTTGTGTACAATTCACTATTCCATATTGGGATATAACAATGGTATCCGAGCATGATCTTTGGCTCAGCTTGTGGACATTATTGACAACATATGAAAATAAGATAGTAGAGACCTAGTATGGAGGGATTAATTTTTGCCTCATCTTTCTTTAGAGATATGAAGGATCTCCCAAATAGATCAATGAGACAAGAAGAGAAATGAAAAGATAAACCTCAAGAAGTTTTTAGAATGAAGAAGGTCCGAGTACATCTTATCAGCAACAAAGAAGACCGGAGAAGCAAAGAGCTTCACATTATTCCACTAGATCCACTTTCTTTGATGAGAAAGAGGACTAGTCTGAATATGTAGAAGACTTAGGGCATGAGACCCTAATTAAATATCTATCTGAGTAAAAGTCACAGCCAAGGGAATTTAAGGAGAATATCTCTCTCGAACTGTTTCTGCACCTCAAGGAATAGAGGAGATCCATAAGCAACAATAGAAGAAAGAGGCATATATTCTTCTTGCCTACATTTGATGGATCTTACACAAGCACATTTAGGGATTGGAGGGAATAATTGGCTACCTTATTTCTGAAATATCCTATATCAAAAAGAAGGCTGTGGAGTTTGCATCATTGCACCTAGAAGGTGAAGCAAGAGATTGGTGGTTCAGTCACTTGTCAGACATGAAAGTGTCTGCTTATGCAGATTTCATTCTAACACTAAATAAGAGGTATGGTAGGAAGAAACTAGAGACATCTCACATAGTGACATCTCCCATCATCAAGGAGATAATGCATCAAGAGTCTAAGAAAGATGTCCTGAAAATCACTGAGGAGGAGGAGCCTCTACCACCAACCGTTGCAGATGTACTTACATCGAGAGAAGAATCACTTGCATATTTGAAAGATGGTCTTAAGTTATTTACATTTGGAACACCATGTATTATTGATGAGATGCATGATGAGGAGGAGACAGATACCACCATTGGTACAGTTGTAGAGATGGAGCCATCATCACTACCAGCAGTTGCAGACACTATTGTTCGAGTTGGAGGAACTCGTGTGGTCTTACAAGAGGTTCCCACACAGTAGTTGATCCAAGGTATGCATTGGCCACTTTCATCTCATATTTTTTCAGTACCTCTTATTGAAACTTATGGGAACATTCCATCAGGGCCATTGCATGACCAAGGGTTAGAACAACATGTTGATTTGAAGTAGCATCATATCACTACGCAGAGGACCCTTGATCTAATCAAGGAAAGAAGGAAGAACCATCCTAGTTTGTCATTGATGAAATACATTAAACCCTTTGAGTTGAAATTTGGAGTTTTAGAAGATGGGATGAGTATGATCCTATGTACAATGGCTGGCTATGAGTTCAACATTGTGCCTTGCTTTGAGACAAAAAATGTATCACCTTGCAGATCTACAAAGCTGTTAATGAGCAATAATGAGAAGAAGAGGGCCCATTCCTTATGGGAGAAATAAAATGGCACCTTCATTCATGAATAAATGGAGAAGAATATGATAGATTGTAGACATCTTGATATGGGAAATATTTTCCCCTTTCATGATGACTCTTTCTCAATGAGCATCTCATAGCTCAAAGAGAAACTTCTACCTATAGTAGATCTAGAAATTTATTGGTTTTGGAGGGCCATTGATGAGAATAGGATCTCAAGGAGAGACCTCAATAGAGGTTCACTTCAACATTTCATGGAGTGAAAAGATATTCACTTGGAGGATGTTGGTATTCTGCAATGGGAGGATACCAAGTTTGATCTTGGCATGATTCATCATCCACATTGGCATGAATGGATCTAGATGAGGAGTAAGAGGTATCCTACCCTCCTACATATCTATGATATAGGGCAACAAGAAGCATGGCTACACTCGTTTCTTTTGGGTGATTATGGATATCACCCCACATCTTACATTTCCAGGACCCATGCCATGCATATCACTGATGACATGCAGCAGCAAGAGGCATGGTTGCACTAGTTATTGATGAGAGAGTTTGGAAATCTCATGATATATATTATTTCCATGTATTTACTCTTGTTTGGTATATGTCACATGTCTTTACATGTATTTTTGTTTTTGATGTATCTCATGTACATGTATGTACTTGGTTTTGGGACATTGCATAACTCTCATATGATGTGGTAGAAATGAGATTTTTTGTATTTGAATGATGACACATTTCACATGTCCATTAGTATTATGTTGCTCCATGACTTACATCATGATAATGTAAGGTGGAAGAAAGAATCCTTTTTTCTTTGGTTGCTTTTGGGAGAGTATGGTCTGAATTCTTCCCATACATTTTATGACATTGTTAGAGGATGGCAACAAGAGGCCTTACAGCATTGGCTTCTATTGAGGGGTTATGGTCATTGTACATGGTATGGTGATGATGTGATGGGGTAGAAATATTCCTTATTAAGCTGGCTTCTCTTGAGAGAATGTGGCCACTACATTTGGTACAATGATGATGTGGTATGGAAATAATAGGCATTGCTACATGGCTTCTGTTTAGAGAGTATGGCTCTCACATTTATATTGATGCAGATTTGGTATGGAAACGAGAACCATTGTTGTGGTGGCTTCTTTTGAGAGAGTATGTCTCTCTTACTTATTTTGATGATGATATAGCATGGAAGCAGAAGGCTTTGCTGCGTTGGTTGTTATTGGGAGAATATGGTTTGACATTATTCATGTTCATCCATATGTCTCTCTTCTTATTTCTGACTATGTTATGTTTGATTCCTACATAGCCAACAGGGCTAATGATGAGAGAATTGATAGATGCAATCTACTCTATGTATCATGGGTTGGAGAGATAGTTCATGAGTTTGGACTTTCCACTTTGGGAATGAACCGATTCATTTCATGTATCTCATGTGTAGAGGAGATATTTGGTCATCATGTGGTTTCCACTTGGAGATTCATTGATGAGGATGGGTTTCTAAATTTTCAGTTGGAGGCCATTCTAGAAATTCTAGAGGGGTAGCTTTGGAACTGGGCATGCATGACACATTGTGACAGATGAGGAGGGCTTCCATATGAGGATGTCATTTGGAGGGAGGATGTTTGCTATAGCATCCACTTTTGCATTTGCTTGAGGACAAGAAAATTTTTTCTAGGGAGGACTGTAATATTCCAATTTTTCACAAGATAATCGGAATATTAAAGTTCTTAATTTTCATAATTAAGTAAGTAAATAAGAGGGTGGAGGGACCCAAAAATCCCATAGATGAATCAAATCCACTTTTAATGTGTGTATGTGGATATTTCATATCTAGATCTACACTATGGAGTAGTGGAGAAGCTACTTAATGTGAAAAGAGTGCACAGCATGTCTCATTAATGAGAAATATCATAGAGGTTGAAGCAGTCAACTAAGATCATGGAAGGAATTAAATGTAATATCATAGAGAATTCATGATGATATGATGGAGAAAGTGGTGCATTAATGCAAACATGATGGAAAGGGTGATCATTACATGTGCACATGATGGATATCATGGGAGACAATGCAGTCAACATGGAGACCTATGTCCACATGTACAGTGCAGTTATGAGGTGGGCCAAGGCATGGGAAGGTTCAAAAACTATATAATGAAGATGAAGGAAACATTAGAGGCAGAATTTGGATTATTTATTTTGATATGTTTAGATCTAGATTTTTCATTTGACATTCCAAACATGCTTATGTTGTTTAGCCAAGTTTGCAATGTTGTTTAGCACAGGGTGTTTCTGAGTGGAAATCCCACCCTTACCCATAGGGGACTTTGAGTGCCTACTCTAGGAAGGTTTCCTATTGAGATTATTCATCATCAAGCATTGGTGCCATATTGTTCCTAATTTCTGCAGCCCATATATCTTTAGAAATAATGCATTTTTTCATCAAGGTTTGAGGGGAGGAGGTTTTCCTTTAGTATTTCAGCTGAGGAACCAGTGAAGGGTTCATCCTTTCACTTTGTGCTTCAATATCAGCATTCCAGTGCTCCAGATATATATCAGGCATCAGAATATCCATCATACATCTCCCAGAAATAGTATTTCCCTCAGGAATTTCATAGTCCAGTCTTGCAAATCCAAGGGAGAAGGGAATTTGCTAGCATTTCAGCTAGTAATGCAGTGCATGACCATTCCTTCACATTTTATGCATTATTTTCATCATTCTTGAGCTTCATAGCCATATTTTACAGTAGGAAACAACCTCTCCTTACTATACAACACAGTTTATCCAACTTTTTTGTTTGTTGCAGCTGCATCTTGAAAGAGGAGGAAGAAGAAGCAAGATCTCAATCTTCTAGCTTGGAGATATGAAGGAGGGATCAAACCTCAAAGCATAGATCTGATTTGTACTTCAGTTCAGCCATATTACATTTAGATCTAGCTTTAGATTTTCATAACCCAGCAGACCAGGGACCAAACCCTAAGAGGGTAAATTTCCAATCTCATAGATCTAGAATTTCCTTTCTAGGTTATCTTGGGTTACCATCATAGAGCCCAGATCTAGAATCTTGGAATCATCATAGCTCCAGATTTCCATAGCTCTGCATTTCCATTTTCAACCATGAGTCATATGTATATCATTTTCTGAAGGGATGGTGTAGTATTGCTTCCAGCATCTCTCCAGTGATGCAGTGCCTTCTTTGGCATGTTTTCACAGTCATTCTAGCCTATGTGTTTGGATTGAGTGCATATATTTTATGCACTGTCATTACAAGAATTTTGAGGTCTAAAATGGGCCTCCTAATAAAAATGTACAACCAAAATAAACTTTATAAGAACCAATAGGATACAAGATGATGATTTCAACTGTGGGGGATGATTCACCATTTTTTAAGTAAAATTGTAAAAAGATTAAAAAATAATAAAATAATAAAACTACTTTTTCAACTCGTATTTTCAACTTATCTCCCAATTATTTCACTCAAATTTCGAGTGGGATCACTCATTCGATGCAAAATTTAATTCCTCATCCAAGGAGGACCCATGCTGCATACTTTTGATGGATCCTGCTACATGAAAAATGAGAAATACATGAAAAAACGTGATTGCAATCATGTTTTTCATGTATTTCTCATTTTTCACGTAGTAGGATCTATCGAAAGTATGCAATAGGGTTACTCCTTGGATGAGGAATTAAATTTTGCATCCAATGAGTACTCGCGCTCAAAATTTGAGTAAAAAATTTGGGAGATACGTTGAAAATACGAGTTGAAAAAGTAGTTTTTATTTTTTCGCTCCAAAATTTGAGTAAAACATTTGGGAGATAAGTTGAAAATACGAGTTGAAAAAGTAGTTTTTTTTTTTTTACTTCAAAATTTGATGATGTAATAAAATATTATTTTATTATTTCCACTGTTATTTTATAATTTCCTTAGGAGGCCCATTTTAGACCTAAAAATTCCCCTAATGTGTATCTAAAATCCATCTCCAATGATAATAAAAGGCTCACCTATTCTGTACATTCTATGATTATTAAATATTTATGTGTACATATTATGTGTTACAAATATTGTGTTTGTGTATCAATGCATTATTCCATTTTTGGATATTACACCATGTGAAGGGGATACGGATACCGATCAGAGCTCTATAGAGGCTAGAGACTCGTGTTGTGGTCATAGCGGTGCTGCGTATCTTGGGAAACCAGGTGCTCAACCACATCACTGGGGGTCAGCTGATGCTTGTTGAGAGTGTGTTGAGTGGGACCTACTATGGGTGGGCCCAAATGATGATTTCATTGTTGAAATGACAATTGTCGCTACACAAGCGGTAGGTGAACCACGACTATGCATATGGCACAATGTTGTGCTCAATCTTCTTTGAGAAGATCCCGACACTTCACCCTTGCATATAGATCCAGGATGGTGGCCCGAAAGAGCCCATGATGTGTTGTTGGGGGTGGCTACTATGCAGAGGGAGAGGTGCGGCAGTCGGACAAGTGTTTCGACCAAAATTTTTTGCTCATTGGGATCAGATGCCACTGTACATAAATGAATATCCCTATAGTGGGATGAGTTATCATGGGGACCCAGACTTGCTACTGTCGTCGGGTCGAGCATGGGGGCCCGATGGTAAGTGATTATTTGCTAATATTTTATGTTCATTTTAAAGTTTTTGAATATTGTCTATGGTATTGATTCATTTTCTTTTGGTATGCAGATACAACACCGGTGAAACTGACAGGGTATATGGGGCAGCCTGCAATAGCAGGAGCTGCAACAACTAGTGGGTCGAGGGTTCCATAAAATGAGGATGTATTTGCCCTCCTAGAGGACATCTATCATAATATTAGAGGCTACTGACCAGTGTTTCAGAGCGCAGTTGGAAAAATCTTGACGACCAATACATAAAGCCATGTATTGGTCTACCTTCGGAGTGGCGATGAGTCATGTGGCACACGACGATGGCCGGAAAAGGGATGCACAATCTATGAGCTTCCAGAGCCAAGCTATTGGCTCGAGATCCTCCAAATAGTGATTAGGTGAGGGTACAAGGTGCCCCCAATTTTGGTTTCTGTAAAATGGTATGGGCATGTCATATGTATCAGATTTGATGGACTCTAAAACATTTTGAGTGACACATATAATGGATATGCATTGTTTTATGGTTTATTGTTATTGCCTTCTATAAAATGTGTGTGATAAATTCCAATATAGAATATTGTTTGCAATGCTATCTACATAGTGATTTTTTTCTCTAGGTACATGATTGAATGTAATTATTTCAAATTCATACATCAAAATATTCACTCATAAACATCTTCTAAAAAGGACAAGATTATGCACACAATAGAAACCATTCAATTGCATGACAAGAATAAAGGAATCTAAACGAACATGAAGGTGAAGGATGTGATGGGAAAGGTAATCGGCTAATAAAGATATCATTGCATCATATTCGGCCTGGGTATTGGTGGCAGTACCAATGCATACGCCGTTAGAGAGAATAAGTGAATGCAAGGGGGTAAAAATGGCCCAGGCTACCAAGGCTAGATTCTGAGAGTAGCGACCTGCACCATAAACATAATTGATATATGGTGTGGATGGGGTGTCCATATAAAAAGTTCCAAAAGATAAAAAATGAGAGGATGATGAACAATGTTGGCAACTCGAACGAAAGTTAGAATTCAAACAAACACAGCTAGAAGGAGTGCTTTGGGTAGGATTTCTACCACCCGCACACTGAAAGGTGGATGGTGTGGGGGAGTTGCATTGGGGGAAGCTTGTGCTCTGGTCGCAAAAGTCACCATATACATGGATGGTGCTATTCCTCTTATGGGAAGGAAAGATGAAGTTAGGGGTGGAAAAGGCTTCCATGATGTCATCAGCACAGTAGTAGCTCGGGTGACTGGTGGAAGGGTAACCACATGACACGAAAAATCTACCTAACTCATCATCATGAGAAGAAAGGTTCACATGTGCATCGTCATAGGGGGTGACTGAAGAACAAGTAGATAAGGGATCCATTGATGTTGAGCCCAGGGTGATCGCTAAATGGAGGTCAAGCGAAACAGAAGGGGAAGTCCCAGAGGGGTCTTCCACCATGGATCTCATAGATGATGACAGGTAGAGGATAGTGGTCGAAGACTTCGTCATCTCAACATCGGGAGGTGGAATTTCAATGGGAGAAGATGTATCCTCATGTTGGCCTAAAGCATATTGCGCGAGTACGAGAGAGGCAGACTAGTTCTGTTCAGTCTTTTATTCTGGAACAACTTCCAAAGAGGCACGATAATGCTTGAGGCAAGGACAGAGGTGGGTATAATGGCCATGGAGATCACACAAAGCACAGGGGTGGTTGTTGTGAAAAAATTCTTGGTTCTTGGCCGTAGTAATGGAATAAATAGAGGCTTCAGAGACCTTAGACTCAGGAAAAATGACATTAAACATCTGCTTCATACGAGGAAATTCAGGACAATTATGGCTAGCATGAATGAAAACATCACACAAATCACACAGGGGCATACGCTTTGGACGCTGTGAAGGAATAGGGGTTTTCTTGGAAGCCTTGTCCTTAGGTGCCTTCTTGTGGGCTTTTCCCCCCTCACCTGAAGCTTTCGCAATAGGAGTAGGTTCCTGTTGAGGTAGCTAAGGCACAAAATCAAAGGGAGGGGTCATGGTGACCAGTTGGAATGGGGTCAAAGCAATGTAAGGTTTGGGCTGACCAGGCGGGATAGTGGCTAGGGGATCAATGTACTAGACTAAAATCCCTAGGGTCATGCTAAGAAGAGACAAGGTATCCATAACAGGTACCAAAAATACTCCACGAGGGGGAGCAAGAAACAATATCTGATCGGGGGGGGGTAATGGCAGGGCGGGACAACTCCAAGATGGTTAAGGCCAGGGGGAATTGTTCCAAAAGGGTAGATAGGATCATGGACACCAACTATAGATAAGGGGCCTTGAGGAGGGGGTCCTGAAGGCTAAGTTAAGGTGCTAGGAGCAGGTTGCGGAGGGCAGGGCTGCTGACTAATCAAACCAGTCCGTTTGAGGTCAGACTGAGACGATTGCATTATGCAAACATCGATGAGATAGGGTATGAGATGGGAGGAGGGAGACCAGGGAATGAACTAATAAAAGAGGAATATTTATAGACTCCAGGTGAGACACTAATCAAAGTTTCGACTATTGTTTTATTGGCCACTAAAGAGATAATGGACTCAAGGGAGGTATGAGACTTCGGTTTGTAATATGTCAACTGGTCGATGGTGAAAATATTTCCATTGTGAGGAAATCACGTATTACGGTGAACCACAGATGGGACAAAAAAAATCACATAGGTGTAGCTACGACCCAACAGAATGTTGTAGTTTAAGGGGGCATCAATGACTTATATGTCAACACAAACAGTATTTCCCGCAAGAGTAATAGGACAGTGGTGGAACATGCCAAGGGGCTAGGAAGAGTGGCCATCCCACAGTCGAAGGATGATAGTAGAAGGGGCTAACTCAGGAGTTCTGAGATGCTTCCAAACCGAAGCGGACATCACATAGGTGGATTCCCCCTTATTAATGATACAACGTGAGATGTTGGCATTCTTGATCTGGACATGGATTTGGAAGGTGACAGAAGCAAGAAGGGGGGGATATTCTAACCATTCAACATCAAAGGCAATAAATAAATCATCTGAAGGATCCACAACACCCATGGTAGTTAGTAGAGATTTTCATTGTGAAGGGCACAACTGGAGGACTTCCAGCATTGACCTGCCAGCAGGGGATTGTGCCAAGTCATCTACTATACTATAGGAGGGGGCAACTTTACCAGAAGTAGCGTTTTGTCATAATGGTCCCTTGGGTATCTTAGTATGAACCTCTCTCTTAGGTTGAGGGATCAGTAAAGGACCATTGTGTGTCGAAATAGGCTCTGTGGGACTGGAAGAAGGGGGCTCGGTAGTAGACTTAGTGGGGGTCTTGTTGTACTGATGGAACTGAGTCTAAAGGTTGAGGTCAATGTAAATGGGTTGGTCAGAGTTCATCATGAGGATATGGTAATCATAGGTACCAGATGGAGGAGGTTGAGTAGCCGCCTGAATTTTAGGGGGTTGGGAAGCCAAAAATCATTGCTGGGGGAAAGGATTGGTAAACATAGCTGGTTGGATAAGGGAAACATTGGGAGGAATCGAAGGGGAGGCTTTCTGTCCTCGTGATGCTACTTGAGCTTTCCAAATTTGATGCATATGAGGTAAAAGAGGAAAATCATGGGTGTAGTGACCATAGACACCTCAACAAGAAATAATTTTATTTGTGCGAATGGGCCTGTCATGCTTGGGTTGAGTGCCCTGTTGCTAGGTTGTAGTGTTAGGTGCATTCCATTGGGGATTGTTTCCTCGATTACTTGGGGAATATTTTTTTTGGTTTCCTTTCCTCTTATTTTTGGAAGTGGGAGGTTCAGTCAGACCTTGCTGCACATACACTTGACCCTTAGGGTGTCGTGGCTGCTATTGCGGGGGTTGAGAAGGCAAGGGAGGCTGAGGTGCTAATGCTAGAAGAGTTGGAGCACCAGGATGTAGATACGGATAATAAGGAGGTTGAGAAACATTGGGGTAAATAGGTTGGGGAAAAGGAGGAGGCATGCCATATCCTAGATACATGTTATCGGGAGGGGGGAAAGTGCTGAAGGAGTTGACCCCTCCCTAAAGGAAACCATAACCCATGGCAGGATGAGTGTACAGATGAGAAATGGCTCCAACGATACCATTTGCAGAATGGGATGCCCCTAGTGCATTGGTACCACCGGGTCTAGGGAGATCAGGTAAGATGCTATAAACATAACCAAACTGTGCGTAGATGAGGTCATACTTTAACGCAATCTAGAGGGTAGCTTTCTCAGTCTGAGGGAAGTGAGATGCGACATCTTTTCCAATGCCAGGAAAAAGGGATATGAGAAACTATTCTAAGTAGACATGGTCTTCGAAGGTATGGGCTCGAGATAGGCTCTTTAGTATCCAACATTCTTGGACATGATCATATAGGCGGGTTGCAGACAATTGACAGAAATAGGTCAAGATTTCGGTACCAGAGTCATAGCGAAGGAAACGCTAGAAGTAAGATAGAAAATCCCTGGCAAGAGTTGAAAAATTAGTATGAGAGGCAAAGGACTAGTCGACATACCACTTCAAAGCTTCTCCAATAAGCGTACGCTAGAACAATCGAAGACAGATAGATTCATCAGTGATGGAGTTAAACAAACACCACATGTGGAAAGAACGAACATGGTTGGTAGGATCCTCTCCAGAAATTCCTTCAAACTTGGGGATGTTTGAAGGAAGCTTGGTTGGCATAGCAAGCCAACCAATATCATGGTGTATGGGGTCGTTAATCAGCTAGCTAAAATCGAGAAGAATAAAGCCTGCCATATAAGGGAGTAAGGGAGCAATTGGGATAGTTCTTTTTGCGGCACCACTAGTAGCATTCCCAGCATTAGGGTCGGGGCTACCACGAGCATTAGGTCCTAAAACTGACATTGTGAAGGTGACAGGAGGAGATTCGAGGATAGAACCAGAAGGGGAACCTGATGAACCAGAAGAAGAGTTAGAATGGGGACTTGGTCGAGGATGAACTCGAACCCTACATGGGGGAGTAAGTCTTTCTAACGGAAACTAAGGATGAAGGCCTTGGAGTATCTAGGATAAATGCCTTGGGGGTGAAATGATGGAAAACAAACACAGATCACAAAAGGAAGAGAGACCAACAAGGGCAGGGAGGTGCAGGATCAAATTATTACAATGTCGAAACAAGGGTAGGGAAGTGTAGGCTGAATTGATTACAATGTTTTATTCTTGGCCTGGAGGTGTAAACTAGGCGCTCTTCGCTTAGGGTGTGCGTGTATGTAATAAGTGTGTTAATTTTAATTAAGCTCATATGTGTGTAGAGAAAAAATAAAAATTATGTTGTATAGCTGTAAATAAATTAAAAATGATAGTAAAGGAAACTAAAAACGACATAAAATAAACAGCTAAAGATGCATCAATTTAAACCCAAGGAGGAGGGCTTCCCAAAAACTAGTCTATGGGTAGGCAAAATCTTGTCAAAACACAAAAAATTTCCAATGGATATAAATTTGGTAGGGGCATGGATCTAAATGTCAAATATGCTAGAAATAGGTGCAGAAAACAACAAAAAACCAGAGGGAAAAGTGATACAAAAAAGGTGGCGAAAGGCTACAATTTGAAGGGAAACAAAGGGGACCCTAAAGGAGGACCAAAAAAAACTGAAAAGAGGTGTTTTGGATGGATGCATAAACAATATAAAATGGATATGAATGTACAGGTTCAGATATGAAAAATGGCTGAACACACTGAAATCTCAGAAGACCTGCTTCAACTAAACTTCTCCTAAAAAGGTGGAAGCGTATTGAAGCCCTAAGGGGCTTGGTTCTTACTTCGAGGAGTAAAAATAAGCAAGTATAGGTCCAAGACGAGTGGCGAGGGAGGTCAAACAACCTTGAATAGTAGCCCAGCAAACCTAGAAAAATCACAGAAAAATTACTGCAAAAAGTACAGGTTGTGGGGTCTGACCAATTTTCACCTGAGGTCGCAGGTTTGAGGCTATTTTCTATGTCCTGAAGGTTAAGGTCATGGGTTTTGGCCCAAAAAGTGTGACCTGCACTTCTGGTTGTCTCGAGAGTAGGTTTTAGACAAAATTGCAGTCTCTGCTACGACTGATAACTTTTACCTGCGCAGTAGGCCTAGACACACACGGAAGTAATAATTTTTATTGTTTTAGGGTTTTAAAGGTTAAAAACAACATCAAGAAATGAAAAATAAGAAGCTGAAGAAAAACTGACGGTGTTAAAGCAGCTGGTCATGCACGGATCTAAAAAACGATAGCGGTTGTAATTATAAACCCTTATGGAGTCACCAATTGTTAGTGGGAATTCTAATCACAAGTGTACAAAAAAATATCACTTTAGCCGTGCATAAAAAATAACCCTAACATCAAAGATGACTGTCAATTTCCTTAGATTTGTAGCTAGTGATCAGAATAAATGCTACAGAAATCCAAATCTATGCAGTTAAAGACATTAAACAACAAATAAAAGCAAGATTTGCTCCATGCATCCAATGAACAAGACAAGAATGTTTTTAAATAATTTTTTGTATTATGACACCTGGGAAGGGAACATAGAAAGATGTTATCACTCCCCTTCAAAGGGATGGGTTCTTGTATGTCCTCAGTGCTTCATATCTAAAATCTCTCTCTCTTGATGGTGTAGAAAACCCAGACAAAAATGGAACTCAAGGGGAGTTCACAAGCAAAAGGGTAGAAAAATATGACAATGATGGAGGATCAAAGTTAGACCAAAATTATAGATCCAGAGCGGTCTTTAGGCAACAAAAGGTAGTGAAATAATGGAAAAAAGCTTCTATTTATAACAAAATATTGAGTTAGTCTAGATATTGGTGCATAATTAAAATATTATTAACCAAACTTAGATCCAACTTTTATGGAATATTTTATTATTTTTGTTGGAGGGAAAAAGAATTTGAATTTGATCAAATCCCTTTATTTTTAAATAATAAATAAATTATTTATTTATTATTTTAAGAATGTGGTTGAGTAATAATTAAATAAATAATGATTTATTCAATTATTTATAAATCATTTAGTCAAATTTAACATGGAATATTATTTAAAAAATGTTTTAAATAATTAATCCTAGAAAATAATAAGATAAATAATGATTTATCTACTTAATTTTCCTATTTTAGGTTGAATATGACCAGGAATATTAATTAAACTGTGGTTTAATTAATTATCTCTTGATGAAAATCAAACAAATAAGGATTTATTCAATTATTCCTCATGGGGTTTCCTGTTTAGACCATAAACAACTTAATAAATTATGGATTACTAAGTTATTTTTCTTACTGAAAGCAATTTTACTAGGGTAAAATTGGTCTTACATGGTGTACTTTGGTTCATCTAATAGTAACATATTAGATGACCAAAAATTTGTGTAACAGATACCACAAGCCATATTATGTTGTTCCATTTAGATATCAAAAAATTATTTTGACAAAAACAATATGTGATTCTTTTGGTGCTACTTGGAATCTTCCTACTGGTCCAACTACTTGCATAACATCTGGCCAGGAGGCTATTACATATATAAGACTACCAATCATAGATATGTACAACCTGTGATCCACATCCTTAGATGAGTCGTCTATGCTCAATTTTCAACCTGTTACCATCGAAGTAAGGACAGGGCTGCAATATTCAATTTTGAATTTCTTGAGCATCATTAGGGGAATTTTGAGGTCTAAAATGGGCCTCCTAAGGAAATAATAAAATAATAGTTAAACCAATAAAATAATATTTATGAATTTTCATGTTACTTTTTTCGGCACAATCTATGTAACCATGGTTAAATTCAATTGAAAATGTGTACCAAAATAAAATTAATAAAAAAATTGTATTGATGTGACTATAAATAATAATTAAGTTTTCAATAAAATGTCATTATCATTGAACAACTAATGCATTTGTCCTTTGTACTTAAATAAGTTCAAATAAATTATAATTAATTTGAAATTATAATATTAAATAAAATGAGATGAACATATAATTCAAAAATAAAAATATGAAAATATTTATTGAAAAATGTGCAAAGACATGAAGATTATGTAAGGATATGCATTTTTTCTTTCAAAAAATATGAAATGACAATAATAATATTTTATTCAAAAAGTGTGAAATGACATTTATTATTAGTACTTTACTTTATGACTTTAAAATTAATTAAAGCATTACCATGGTTAACCATGAGTTTTTATCCACCATTGAGAATGTAACAAGCAAGTACCTTTAACTCATAAAATGCCACCACAACCATTGGGGATGATGTCATCTCCTAATTTGTAATTGGTTCTCATAAAGTGAATTTTGATTGTACATTTTCCTTAGGAGGCCCATTTTAGGCCTCAAAATTACTTGGTTTGACATATAAATATTCCTTACTCTTGCTAAGATATTTGAAGCCCTAAGAAGTATGTCAGATCACCAAGTAAAGACATCTCGAACTCACTTTTCATATTTGTAGCAAAGTTCTTACTTAGTCGATCATAATTGCTACCAAATATTATATCATCCACATATACCTCAATGATTGTTAAAATATATTTTTCTATTTGTACATAAATATTGCTATCAACAGTACTTTTCTTGAACCCTTGTTGACATAGATATCCATCAAGACGAGCATACCATGCTCTGGGAGCCTGCTTGAGACCATATAGAGCCTTCTTTAACCTATAAACGTAGTCTTATTTTTCTGATAGTAGAAAACCTTCAAATTGTTCGATGTAAACTTCTTCTTCTAATTCACCATTCAAGAATGTTGACTTAACATCCATTTGGTAAAATTTGATTTTTCTTGGACATGCGTATGTGAGAAACATCCGGATGGCTTCCATTCTGGAAACTGGTGCAATTGTTTCATCAAAATCAATTCCTTCCACTTGTGCATAGCCTTTGCAAACCAATCTTTCTTTTTCTCTGGTAACATGTCCATCTTCATTCAATTTGTTCCTGAACACCCATTTAGTACAAATGAAATTTTTATCTTTTGGTCATGGAACTAATTCCTAGGTGTTATCCTTCTCGATTTGATCTAATTATTCATTCATAGCTTCTACTCAATGTTCATTCTGGTTGGGTTCCTCAAAACTACTAGGCTCAAAGTTTTATAGAAAAGCAATGTGAGCTTGTTGTGATGAACGAAGCTGTCGAGCTTCATTTATGTCACCAATGATTTTATTTGATGGATGGTTCTTTTGAATCCATTCTTTTGTTCTCTTTGGAGGAGCATCTTGTTGTTGTTCCTATATATCTTGATGATCATTATTTACTTCTTCTTGGTTGACAATTGCTTCTTGTTCTAGAATTTTCTCTGTGTCTTTTTCAACCTCTGTCTCAAGTTTCAAAGATTCTAGGTCCTCATCATTATTCGTTAGAACACCATCTTTGTCAAATGTAACATTTATGCTCTCCACTATCTGTTTTATTCTTATATTATAGAATTTATAAGCCTTTATTTTGCGTGAGTAACCAACAAAGATACCTTCGTCAACATGTGGTTCAAACTTACCCAAATTTTTATCTTCTCTTTTGATATCACATTTTATTCTAAAGATTTTGAAATATTTACATTAGCCAGTTTTCCTTTCCATAATTCATATGGGGTCTTGTTGCAACTATTTCTGAGAAGACTTCGGTTGATAATTAATACTACCATATCAATTACTTGAACCCATAATTTTTCATCCAATTTTGAGTTCTTCAACATTGTTCTACCCATTTCCTATATGGTTCTTCCTTTCTTCAACAACTCCATTTTACTGAGGTGTTTGTGCTATTGAAAAATTGTCTTTTTATTCCATTTTTGTCACAGTATTGCTGAAATAATTTGGAAGTGAATTCTCCACCATTATCTGATCTTAGACACTTTTTTTTCAAACCTGTCTTATTTTTGACCAACTCCTTGTAGATTGTAATATCCTCAAATAGGGAAAATCAACACTATTGGGAATATCTTAAGATATTCCAAAATTGGAGCTACAACAATTCATGAACATAGTAGTGTAAATCAGCTCATAATATGTAAAAGGAACCTCTAACCAGCAAATGAATTCTTAGCAGCAAGAATATGACCTATACACTCTTTCCATAGTGACGAAATGCAACAATATAAGGCATAAAATAATTATTTACAGAGAATTACACTATACATGTGAGAAATGGGACTTGGATCCCTTATTTTATACAATATACATCTTACATATGGAATGGGACCAAAAACAAATCACTCTAGACAAGTTAAACAGATCTCCCGATTCAAACGTGGCTTAAAAATGCCCAAATCCCATGACTTATGGAATGCAGAAGTGACTGAAGAAAATACAGCATAGTCATAAGAGGGTTTTTGTAGCAATATATCATAAACAAAAGATCTGGAGTTTATTTAGCTCAAACTCAGAGAAAATTAGATATCTAGCCTCTTTTATACAATGTGAAGATAACCCAGGAAGAGTTTCTTGAGAGAATGAGTATACAAGAGTAGATCTGCAAAAATATATCTGGAATAATGTAGTTATACTGTAGCTCTATAAATGAATAGCTGAATAATACAAGAAATGGGATAAGATGTTCTATACAATCCTTCCGGGAGAAGGGTTGGCCCTTCCTCTAGGGAATAAGCTCACAAACAAGGGTCTTGGCCCTACTGCTACAACAATGAGTAAAAGGAAGCAGTTCCTACCAAAGACTATGTAGTAAGAGATGGAGACTGCTTTGGTCAAGTGCCAAGATGTAAAATATGCCCAGAGATCTTCCTTACAGATCTTGAAAAGAAAGGGAAGCTCCCTCCTCTGAAAGATAATCTTAGAAGATGTTGTTGTGAACCTTCCACTGCAACACCCTTCAACACAATGATATGCTCTGTATAAATAATGCTGTGAATAGAGGAGGATGCTTGGCCTCAAGCCTAAGTGTGGAAAAATGAAGTACAATACTCCTCCAAGAGGCCTCTCAAGGTAGGAGAAGGAATCCCTAAGCAAGAACTCCTTGTGCTAAACAGCACTGCAACTCTTCTAAACATCAAGAGAATGCAAAATAGTCATGCAGACCATACATCAATAATTATCAAGATAACCTCAAAATGGCTGCCATCCCCTTCCTTATAGGCTATGTGAGCCTCCTCACCTTGGGTCCCACCCATTAGGGTTTCCTCATGCACATGATCCATATCCCTCCAAAACTGCGTTGTATCTCCATTAAGGCCAGTCTCCCTTAACAACGCGGTTTGATTTGTTCAAGGTTGACCTATTCAACCTGCTTCATCCCTGTTCACACTCAGGTGCCTTCAATCCAGCTTTCATACTCTCTAAGTTGATCCTTTTTCACATTGAGCTATTTCGTGAGTGATCCACTCCTCTTCATGCATGCTGTTGACTTGGTCAAACTTGACTTAGTCTACATGCAAAAGCCCCTTTTCACACATGAGGGTGTGAAATCCAGCTGCCATAGTGATCCTCTTCCATACCAAGAGGGTTTTTATGCTGATTAAGTTAAATATGGGTCTCCCCCCCCATTTATTCATCTACTAGGTGCAAAAACCAAAAATTAATATTCAAATTAGCATACATGCTAATTTAGGAATATTACATAGATCTTAATACACTCAAATGCTTCAGATTTTTTCTTTAGGAAACTAGCAGTTGTCATCCTAGTATAGTCATCTATCATTAACATGAAATATAATTCTCCATATAAGCCTTTTGTTCTCATAGGACCACATAGATCAATATGTATCAATTCCAATGGATGTGATGCAAAGTTTTCATTTGTTTTAAATTCAAATTTTGTCAACTTGCCATGTCGAAAGGCCTCACATAGTGTGTTGGAAGGTTTTGAGATTTTCAACATTTCTTGTACTGCTTCCTTTTTGCTTAACATGACAATATTTTTAAATTTTATGCGACCCATTCATTTGTGCCATAGCTAGCTTTCATTTTCTTTAGCTGGTAGATATGCTTTAGTTGCTGCATCTTGAACATATATGTCGTTTGGAGCTCGACTTGCTGTAGGCACAATTTTACCATATCTTCCTTTCCTGATTTCACATTTTGTGGAGTTGAATAGAATTGTGTGTCCTTTATCACACATTTTTCCAACACTGAGCAGATTGTGATTCATGTTTTCAACCAATAGAACATTCTTGGATAGAACATCTTTGATTTTGAGAGTCACGGTACTTGATCCTATAACATTTAAAGATCCATCATTTCTAAAGGATACGGTTCCATCCTTCTTCTCTTTCAGATATACAAATTTCTTTCTATCTCCAGTCATTTGCATTGAGCAACCACTATCAACATACCACACATATTTGTTGTTTTGAGCCTTGAGAGCGAGAGCACAATTATCAATCTTCTTATTCTTCCATGTTCATTCATTCTGTGGCTTCGAAGATTCTTCTAGAGGATTTTCAAGTCTGCAGTCTTTGGCTATATGTCCAAAGTTTCGACATTTGTAACATTCCATATTATTTCTTAGATGTTCAAATATATTGATGTTTCGTTGAGCCCTGGGAGGTTCATATTTGACAGATATCCTAGATTTGTATTGGTTCCTAGGGTACGTGTGACATTCTACATCTTTATGACCAAATTTTCCACATGAATAACAATAGCCATGAAAAATATGTTGGTACCTGGATGGAAATCTTCATCAGGGAATTGTTTTCCAAGGCTGTTCTTGTGAATCTTGCCCAATGAATTCTACATGCATATCAGATCTCATAGGTTCATTGTATTTTGTTGTAGAAGGTCCTGCTTCTTATTATTTGTAACCGAGGCCAATTATTATTGCACATTGTGTTCAATGTTCCCCGTGTGTTTTGTGACATGGAATAACCGCCTCTCGTGGATCCTAACTAGATGGTGATTGTAGCAGAGACTAATGCTTGCGGGTTTTGGTATAATGGAAATCGTGAGTTCCAACAAGTGGTATGGGAGTGAAAGGTCTCGAGTTTGAAACTCACTCGTCTCGCATTGAGGGGGAGATTATTGGAAATTGTGTTCAACGCTCCCCATGTGTTTTGTGACATGGAATAACCATCTCTCATGGATCCTAACTCTGGTAATTGTAGCAAAGACTAATGCCTGTGGGTTTTGCTCTAATGACAATCGTGAGTTCCAACAATTCTGTCATTGTAAGATTGTTGATTGTTGATGAGTTCTTACAATGCCCTTGAGCTTTTGGCATAGTTTTGGACAATTTTTCCCTTCTTCACTTCCTTACGCTGTGAGACTACTTTGGCTTCTAATGCTTCCCCTTATTGGTTTCTTTCTTCCAACTTCTTTTGAAGTGACTCTTCAATAAATTTATGTTCTTCAACTTCAATTTTGAGACCTTGAACTTGTTCTTCAAGAGTATTGGAACGAACCTTCTCAGCCTTGAGCTCTTTTATAAGCCTGATTGCCTCCTTATAAAATTCTTCTATGGTCAACCCTTCTTCTTCGTTGTTTGATACCTCTTGTTTATTGTGCCTAGCCATAAACATTACTCTCTCATTAGCTTCTTCTTCATTGTCACTGTCTTGATCGGATGACGAGCTATATTCTTTAGAGAAAGTTCCTTTTAAATACTTTCTTTTTGCCAATTTTTAGTTTTCTCGTAAATTAAGAATATTCTCCATTTGAAAGACCTTGTTCAACATCTTCCTTTTCTTCACACTTGCAGGTGCAAGTCTTTGGCTTTGAAGGTTTTTGTCCTTCTTGGTTTTATTAGATGCAGCAAACAAAGTTTCTAGATGCGAAGTACCCTCTTCTTCATCAAGTCTCATTTCATATGCTATGCGAACTCCATGTAATTCCTCTTTGTTGATTTTGTCTAGATTTAACTGTATTCTAAGCCCGATAGCTTTGGGTTGAATCACCCGTTATAAGAATCTTTGGCATAATAGTATTCTTTTCAACAAGCTCTCCTAATCCTTCCAGAGTGTTGGTTATTTCATCAACGTGTTGGAAGTATGCAGCAATGTTTCCATGTTCTTTCGTTCTGATTTGCTCAATTTTTTTTTGTAGATTTGAAGCTTTGCTTCTTTGACATTTGAGTCACCTGAATATATATTCTCAAGCTTGTCCCATACATTTTTGGCGGTTTTACAACCAAAAACCTTATGATAAGCACATTCAATAAGTCCACTGATAATAATATTATTTTCTTTTGGATCATTTACCAAATTATTCTTACCATTAGGGGAATTTTGAAGTCTAAAATGGGCCTCCTAAGGAAATTATAAAATAATAATGGAAATAATAAAATAATATTTGATTACATCATCAAATTTTAGAGGGAAAAAAGAAAAAAGAAAAACTTTTTCAACTCGTATTTTGAACTTATCTCCCTAATTTTTTACTCAAATTTTAAGCAAGAATACTCATTGGATGCAAAATTTAATTCCTCATCCAAGGATTACCCATGTTTCATACATTTTCTGGACTTTTCTACACAAAAAATGAGAAATACATAAAAACGTGAATGCAATCACATTTTTTAATGAATTTCTCATTTTTCATGTAGCAGGGTCCATCAAAAGTATGCAACATGGGTACTCCTTAGATGAGGAATTAAATTTTTCATCCAACGATTATTTCCACTCAAAATTTGACTAAACCATTAGGGAGATAAGTTGAAATTACGAGTTTAAAAGTTATTTTATTATTTTATTATTTTTTAATATTTTTATTTTTTTACTCCAAAAATGGTGAATCATCCCCCGTGGTTTACATCATCATCTTGAATCCTATTGGTTCTTATAAAGTTTATTTTAGTTGTACATTTTTGTTAGGAGGCCCATTTGATACCTCCAAATTCCCTTAATGCTTGTTCATCCGCGGTTGGTGTAAAGCCATTTTGAACAATGTCCCATACTTCGTAACCTTGCGCCAAGAGATAGAACTCCATTATTCCTTTCCAGAATGCATAATTATTTTCATTGAATAGAGGTATACCATTCTTGGTATGCTCCACGACCTCCTTCCAGTTCTTAAACTGCTATTGAATGAACCAAGCTCTGATACCAATTGTTGGAAATAATGAGAGGGGGGGTGAATCGGTATTCCTTTATGTTAGGGTCTTATAATAATAGGGATCATAATTTTGAATTGGCTATGTTAAGTCTTGTAATATTGTACATACCTTTGCATTTCTACAAATGTTTTCCATATTAAAAAATTAAAAGTGGGTATGTCCTAAAATAATAATCAAAGGACCAAAAGAAAAGAAGATAAAAAAAGATATAAAATATGAACCCTACAAAAAGGAAGCAAAAATAAATTCTGAAAGTGTTACACATTCAAATGCCACTACTCTTAGTTTAATTTACTTTTATAAATTAATTGTGTGTAGCTTGTTCAAAATGCCACAAAATTCATGATGATCATGCAATCCAATTTTGATAATTCATGCCTTTAAATTTTATGTTATGATAGTTAGTGAATAAAGATCTAACCAAACCATTTAATCTTGGTAGATCAGTAGTTAGGTAGAGAATAAAAATTATCTCATAAGTTTAATCTAAGCCATTGGAAGATATAAGGTTAGAAATAAGTTAGTTTTCTTATCAAAGGAAAATAAAAGGGTCAGCAAGCTCAAATGCACCCAATAAAGGAAAGAGAAAATGTTAGGATAAATAAAAGGATAGGTAGAATAATTTTCAAAAGTTATAGAAGCATCATTTTGTTTATCTCTTTTCAAAAATATCTTTCTAAACCTTTCCCCTTACTAAAATCCCCTTTTTCCTTTTAAAAAACCCCCTTCCCCTTGATAAAATCTTATGTTTCCATAAAAACATGAAAACCAACTTTTTCAAAGTCTAAAAGTGCAAAATATTAATTGGGCCCCCTTATGATTTAAACTGCCCACTTAATATATTTCAATGGCCCCACTTTCATTTGACCCCCGTGCTTAATATTTTACCCGACCCCACTATCATTTTAACTCTTCGCATATCTATTTCCCGACCCCACCTCATTTGAAAATTTGCAACTCTAACAGCCGTTAGATCACCACCAAGCACATCGGATGACCTTTGATCCCTTTTACACTCCCCAAACTTCAAATTTTAAAACCAAGGGTGGGGGGGGGGGGGGGTGCGAAATAAGTGGTTTTCTCCACTCGCTCCCCTGCCACGCGACACCTCCATGTTTTATCGCACCCCGTCCTACCCAAACCACTTTACACCATGCGATAAACCACCTTGCACCATGCGATAAACCACCAAGTTAAAAAAAAAAACCCCCACTCTCTCCCATTTCATTTCCCTACCACTGTGGACTTGCGGAAAATACTGAAACCACCATTGCCTCTGTAAATAAGCCTTCTCGCTTCCCTACAAACCCTTGTTTTCATTACAGTTTTTTTATTTTGCTGTGCAGGTGATTAATAGAACTAGAATATGGAGGATCAACTTGATACTAGTCCCATCCTGCTTACTCCAGATCCACAGGATAAAATATGAAAAGGTCTGTGAGAAGGAGGCTTTTATCCCAATAGTATCTACACTAGCATAAGCAATTCCAACAACCCATCCCACTGATGAGGCCAACAGATTAATCAAAATAAATGAAAGATGTGTCCAGAGATTTTAGCACAAGAAAAACAACTTCAAACTCTAGAAAACTTATTTTACCTCTAGAATGGGGTAAATCATATTTTTGTAAATAAGCCTATGTTTGCCAAATATTTAGAGGAAGATGAGATTTACCACAGGATGATGAAAATGAAAATCCCAGATGAAGAAACGTGGGAGAAGTGGTGTGATTTACTATGAAGGGTGAAAGAAAGACACGTGAAAGAACAGACAAATAACAACAACCAAAGAATCAAGGCCAGATATCAGTCAGTTGAAAGGTGTCACTATCTTTTTGCATAAAGATATTTTATTTTCCTAGAATAAATCCTAGTTAGTTGACATGATATTTCTGTAAAAATTTTGTATAAATACTTCATCATTTGAAGTATCAAGGGTCGGTCAAGTGTGGATTTCTGAATATTTCTGTAGCAAACTGATCTATTGCCTCAAGGTTATTGTACCAACTTCCAGTTGATAGACAGAACAAGCTATAAAAAACTTATTTATAGGATTCATGTGTTGAGCTACATCAGTGAAGTATAAATTCAATTGTTCATGTTATCTTTCTAAGAATTCCATAAACTTATATGTGTTCTAAATTTGAATGTTATAACAGGAGTTTTATTTTAGAATTTGATTAAACATTACACTATGATTATAATTGTTATACATTTATATGTTTTCTTCTAATATATGGTTTAGAGAATTCTTAATTGCTCCTTGACCCCGATTGAAAAATCAATTCACCATTCATCCTTGAGATCAGATCTTGCTCACCTATCTTGCCTTGTAACACTTTCTTTATAATTTTATTTTATTCTGTTTTCAAAGCATATTGACTCCATAGCCCAATGGAAAATGGAAAAGCACCTATTCATATAAATCATTAATTCCACCAACCAATCAAAATAAATCCAAATGAAGCATACATAACTAGCCTAAAATCTATTAAATCAACAAAGTTAAATCATATAGAGAGAGCCCTCTCTAAGTTTAGGAAGGCTAGATCCTAATCTCCAAAAGTGGTTTTTAGTTACCTCTGATATTTATTTTTAACACTTAGAACAACCTTTGGAGATTTCAGAGTGATAACACTTTCAATTAGTATTATTATTAATCTTTTAGAGCATTAGTTAATCTTCAATTATTATCATTGTTTGTACAATGATAGCAGTAAACAAAAGGAACACAAATGCACACAGTTTTTAGGGTGGAAACCCCCTCCGGGACAAACCACCTGAATGCTTTTGTAATGATTCTTTAATATTCAACTACAATTGAAAAGAAAGCTCCAACTTCCTAAAATCTAGAAAATCATTTTCCTCCAACTCCCAATGGATGGACGCTCCAACGCCTGATATTCTTCAGTAGTCAACTGATGTAATATTCCTAAATTAGCTCGTAGCTAATTGGGATATTAAAGTTTTGTTTTGTCACTTAGATAGGTGAATAAGTGGGTAGGGAGACCCATAAATCTCTTTATGAAGAATAAAACCACTTCTCATGTGAAATTGGATCATCTTTTCAGCTTAATAAAGCACCCTAAGGTGTGAACAGGGGCTGGCGCACATTGACTGGGTCAACTTTGACCAAATAAACAACGTTTCCATGGATGAGTGGACATTAATGGAGGGACAACACAATTTTAGATGGAGACACATTGCATAGAAGTAGTGTCATTAATGGATGGGTCTTAGGGTTTGGAAGCTCATTTCTTATATAAGGAAGAGGATGGCAGCCATATGAGATATGTTGATGTATTTGATATTTCTGAATATATGGTTTGTTTAGACATATAGTTTTCTTTGGCTGGTTAGCTAAGATTGAAAGTGTTGTTTAGCACCGGGTGTTCCTAATCGGGAGTCCCACCTCTTTCATTGAGTAGCTCTTGGAAGAGTCTTGTAATTCACTTCCACTATCAGGAATTTGGCCAAAGCTTCATCTTACATCTAACTGTTGAGGGTTGAGTTTTTTTGCAAGTTGCAGTAGTCGAGACCATCTTTGGGTCACTTCAGTGCTTATTTTAAGTGGAGAAGGGTCCCTTTCCATTGGGAGGATAGTAAGGAAGGCCCTTGTGATTATTTTGATATCTTGGCATTAGGCCACTTATTTATTTTCCCCTACAACGCAATTTCATTCCAGATTTGCATTATTTTGAGGGAAGAGTTGCAGGGTGGTTTAAGTACACCATTTGGAGAGGAGGTTTTCTAGAGAAGGGATCAACCTTTCATCTAGGAGATATATTGGAGGAGGCCGCATTATTTATTATATCATATCAGCCACACTTTCCATATGTATATGTTGTAGTGGATCTTCAGCCCTAGGGCTTAGATTCCCATCTTGTACATGGTGTATTTCTGAAAACCCTTGATGGGTTCTTCATTGGAGGTTGTATAGTGCCTAGATCTTAATCTAGTGCATATTTTGTGGGATATATTAGCCCTACATCTTTTGTGTAACCATTTTCTATAGCAATTCCTTTTAAAAATTGTTGTAGCAGTCTTCTCGCATTTTGATATATAGTAGCAGCGCCTCTTTTTAAGGGTTTTGTCCATTGGAGGCTTGTTCTATATTATTGTACATTTTATGGCCCATTTATTATGCATATTTTTCTATTGTTATAATGAATTAGATGCCTCTATATTGTCCTCTTGATTTAATATGATGTTTTACATTGTTATTCTAGCATTTTGCACTATATTCCTGCTTTTCCCATTTGGGAATATTACAGTGGTATCAAAGCATAATCTTGGCTCAACCTGTGTACTTCAGCATTATGTCATCTAAGGAGGCTTCTCATAGGAAGGAGAAGATTTGTAGAAGAGATGAAGGAAAAACTTCATTATCAGGAGGGAAGGAGTTCTCAAAACTTCTTCTTCAAACTGTGTAGTGCATTAACAGTGACATCAAAGAGATGAGAATAGAGAGATATAGAGATTATCCAAGAGGGCTTGTACATGAAGAAAGCTCTAGATTTTCACATTATGGGTGTGAGCATTCAGCTACACCATCAAATCTACAACACTCTACCATGCCTATGTTCATAGCAAGAGAGATGGAGGAAGGATATGTACCAAAGGAGGAGAATCTTGGTGAATATATTAAAGAGTATGAATATCAATATCAGAGGTTCAAAGATCATCTAAACTTCCAAGGGTTTTGAAATATCAAGGAGAATAGAAGACCTAGCAATCTCAATAGAAACAAGTGGTGCAAGCAGCATGATTTGGGTAGATTATTTCTATCTACTTTTGATGGGTCACCTAAATGTACAGCAAGGGCTTGAATGAAGGAGCTAGACATCTATTTGCAACAACACTAAGTTTCAAAAGATGAAGCCCTTAGAGTAGCAACTTTGCATCTTAAAGGTAAGGCTTATGCCTAGTGGTTTTATGAAACTTCTTCCTTGAATCATGTAAATGTATCTAATTATGAAAATTTCACTAGGATGTTAGTGAAAAGGTTTGATGTAAAACATTCTGAAACTTCCTTGGTTGAGCTAGCCAAGCCTAAACAAACAAAACCTTTGCATGAGTTGGAAGGATCCATAAAACCATCTCCATTTCAAAATACTATTGAGGAGGTTAAAAACTTGCAAAATACATTTGTAGAGGAAATATCCTCACTTCAAGAGGGCCCCCCTTATGAAAGGGAAGACGTGGAGATATATTTTTCAAAAGAGGATCAAAACAAAGAGCCTCACAATGATGATGAGGTACCCTCCATTGATGATGAAGAGAAGGAAAGAGGTAACAACGTTTTCACACTAGGAGAAGATATAGTACCTCATGAACAGGAAGATGAGGCAATTGCTCCAATGAGATAAATTCTTGTACCCTTGCAAGAAGTTCCAAAGAATTTTACATGTGGATATCAGGGCATAGTCCATGAGAAGCATGTGCCATCATTGATAGATTGTGAGATCTTGCAAATAAAAGATAGGGAGGATGGTCAGCACCATATAACTAGGAGCACACGACTCTCTCTATTTCAGAAGGTTGATGCACAGAAGAGGCAAGATGATTTGTGTAGTGAGGACAGGGACAAATCAGTCCACTCACATATACAACCTTCTCTAGGCCTTGATGTTTCATTACATGGATCAATTCCACCAGGGAGACCCCTTGATTGGGAAATGAACAAAGAGTTCTCTCAACATGGTGCATCATTGATATATTTGGCTAAGGAAGGAGCCTTGGGAGGAGCTAGCACAGTGCAGAGAACCTTTGGTGGGTTCAAAGGAGGGATGAGCAATATTCTGATATGGAAATTTCCATCTCCCACTCAGCTATTTTCACTAAAATATGATGATTCAGGAATATGTGATGACACAATAATGGGGTAAAAGGGATACTCCATCTTCTTGGGGCAGCAAATGATGCTTCCACACATGAGGTACATTTCTGAACATGACAAGAGGTTATTATCACTTTTGCATGCATTAGAAAGACAATGGAATTTTTGGATGGGAAATACCTTCCAAAAGGAGGTTGACCTCCATGTACTTCAATCTTGTCTTGGGAAAGATCAGCTACAAGGGAGGCAACAAAAGTAGGGTAATAGTACTCCAACATGTGACTTTGGAATTGATCATGTCAAAGAGGAGAGTGATAATGAGAGAGGTGCTTCAATTCATATTTCTACAACGCTGTCATTGTTGGGAAGACTAAATCCATATTGGGAGTCCCAAATATTGGTGGAATATTCCAAGAGCCTCTTCACATCTAAGGTTCTTGATAGGAAAGTGATGGATGGAGGGTATAGAGTGGTTGATGGAATCATTTATTTCTGTAATAATATCTACTTGACTAGAGACTCCAAGCTAAAGAAGGAGATTCTACATGCAACATATGAGGCACTCTCTTCAGGACATGTAAACTTCATTGAGTCTTATCACACCATCATGGGGGGATTCTATTGGGAGGATCTCAAAGAAGATGTGCACCAACATATCAGGATATATGTAGCTTTCTTGATGTATGAGAAGGAAAGAAACCACCTTGCAAGGTTGTTACCATAATTTCCCATTTTGATGGAGAAATGGGAAGGTTCATCTATGGACCTCTTCACCAACTTGTATACAACATATGGTAAAGATTTTGTTTTGATGCTTATTTATCAACTAACAATGTATGTGCATTCCTTTACCATCCATTTGCAGCACAGTGCTCCACAAGAGATCAAGCCTCTATTTGGATTTAATGGTCCTATAGGGACTACATTCAATGATGGGAATGACCACTTCATGAAGGACTTTGGGAAAAACATGTTTTGTCTAGCTCATATTCAGTTAACACCTAATTTCCTTCACTATTTTCAATTTTTTGAGAAGCTTATGGTAGCAAGCAAGTGGTTGGATGGCCACTTAACATATGATGTTTTGAGACAACTAGAGGCAGAACAACGTTGGTCTCACTTGAGGGACTATTGTCACCCTCCAGTATGTCATATGACACTTAGTCCATGTTTCATTTGGAGCCCCTATGGTGATGATACTCTACCCAGTATGTGTAGGGAGGATTGGGCAAGAAATATTCCTAGAAGCAAGGAGTGGGATCATGAGATTCCAAGTATCTTTTGGCTTCACGAGGACTATATTATTACAACCCAAGTTCAACAACTCCAAATTTATCATAAATGGAGAGAGAGACAACATAAATTGAATAATCGTATCTCTCATTTTCAGCCATGCAACCCCTATACATTACAGAATCAGGGGATTGGTGATTTTTCCCATGAGCTACCAAGGATGGCTCATTTTTTTTGGATGATAGCATGGAGATGGAGTTTCTCATTGGGATTGAAGCACCTAAAATTTACCATCTCTCATGCCTTGAGGAGGCCAATGAACAACATATAACTATTTCCATATATCTCCCACTTTTTCATGATGAGAGATATTTGGGGTTTCCACCAAAGGAAAATTTGTATTCTTGGGAGGAGACATATCCGTTGGAGATTTTGTAGTATCCTTGCAGTTGCTTGAGGACAAGCAACGTTTTGGAGGGGAGAACTATAATATTCCTAAATTAGCTTGTAGCTAATTGGGATATTAAATTTTTGTTTTGTCACTTAGATAGGTGAATAAGTGGGTAGGGAGATCCATAAATATCTTTATGAAGAATAAAACCACTTCTCATGTGAAAGTGGATCATCTTTTCAGCTTAATAAAGCACCCTAAGGTGTGAACAGGGGCTGGAGCACATTGAATGGGATAACTTTGACCAAATCAATAGCACTGTCATGGAGCAGTTGACATTAATGGAGGGACAACGAAGTTTTAAATGGAGATGCATGGCATGGAAGTAGTGTCATTAATGGTTGGGGTTTAGGGTTTGGAAGCTCATTTCTTATATAAGGAAGAGGATGGAAGCCATATGAGTTATGTTGATGTATTTGATATTTCTGAATATATGGTTTGTTTAGACATATAGTTTTCTTTGGTTGTTTAGCTAAGATTACAAGTTTTGTTTAGCACTGGGTGTTCCTGATTAGGAATCCCGCCTCTTTCATTGAGTAGCTTTTGGAAGAGCCTTGTAATCCACTTCCACTATCAGGCATTTGGCCAAAGCTTCATCTTACATCTACAGCACAAATCTTGTTGAGGGTTTAGTTTTTTTGCAGGTTGCAGCAGTGGAGACCATATTTGGGTCACTTCAGTGCTTATTTTCAGTGGAGAAGGGTTCCTTTCCATTGGGGGGACATTAAGGAAGGGCCTTGTGGTTATTTTGAGATCTTGGCATTAGGCCACTTATTTATTTTCCCCTACAGCGCAGTTTCAATCCAGATTTGCATTATTTTGAGGGAAGAGTTGTAGGGTGGTTTAAGTACACCATTTGAAGAGGAGGTTTTCTAGAGAAGGGATCAACCTTTCATCTAGGAGATATATTGGACGAGGCTGCATTATTTATTATATCATATCAGCCACACTTTCCATATCTATATGTTGTAGTGGATCTTCAGCCCTAGGGCTTAGATTCCCATCTTGTACATGGTGTATTTCTGAAAACCCTTGACGGGTTCTTCATTGGAGGTTGTATAGTACCTAGATCTGAATCTAGTGTATCTTTTGTGGCATATATCAGCCCTACATATTTTTTGTAACCATTTATTGTAGTAGTTCATTTTAAACAACATTATAGCAGTCTTCCGACATTTTAATATATAGTAGCAGCACCCCTTTTGAGGGTTTTATCCATTGGAGGCTTGTTCTATCTTATTGTACATTTTATGGCCCATTTATTATGCATATTTTGTTGTTGTTATAATGAATGAAAGGTATCCATATTGGCCTCTTGCTTTAATATGATGTTTTACATTTCTATTCCAATATTTTTCACTATATTCCTGCTTTTCCCATTTGGGAATATTACAACTGAACGAATGCCCCAACACCTAATGAGCTACAACTCACCCTAGCACCACCCTACCACCCTGAATTTTTCACAGGCTTGAACCTATTGGTGACTTCATGCACCAGCCTCGTAGCACCCCACCACCCTATAGAAGAATAAAAGAAGAATGGACTCCCATACTAGGGAAAATGGTCCACTTTACAATGATATATAATGATGTAGAAAAATAAGATGCACTAGACCATAACCCCGACTATGACACAACAAACTAATGATGATCCTAGACCTCCTCAAACTACCTCTTCAATTATTGGCAGATAGAGACTTGTACAACATTTACAATGATACCTTTGTTGGAAATACTGAGAGGGAGGAGGGGTGAATCAATATTCATTTCAATTAGAGCATTATTTAATATTCAATTATTATCAGTGTTTGTACAATGATATCAGAAAACAAGAGGAACACAAATGCACGCCGTTTTTAAGGTGGAAACCCACTCCAGGACAAAAACCACCAAATTATTTTCTAATAATTCTTTAATATTCAACTCCAATTGAAAATAAAGTTCCAAATTTCTAGAATCTAGAAAAGAATTCTTCTCCAACACCCACTGGATGGATGCTCCAATGCCTGAGATTCTTCAATAGTCAACTAAATGGATGCCCCAACACCCAATGAGCTACAACTCACCCTAGCATCACCCTACCACCCTATAGAAGAATAAAATAATAATGGACTCTCATACCAGGGAAAATGGTCCACTTTACAATGTTATAGAATGATGTAGAAGAAGAAGATATACTAGACCATAACCCAAACTTTGACATAACCACCTAATCATGATCCTAGACCTCCCAACACTGCCTCTTCAACCCTTGGCAGATAGACACTAGTACATTTTTTACAATAATGTATTTACAATGACCTAGTACAATGATACCTTTGCAATGATTGTATGCAAAGATGCCTACTTGAAGACTTCACAAGATGAACTTCTTGCTGCTGTTATGAACCTTGGTTGCTGCTCTTGTCATGATACCCTTTGCTGCACCTTGCTTTGCTTTTCTGCCGTAGAAATTCTGGTCATTTGCAACCCTTGACAACAAATGATCTAGATTTTTATTTCCTTTTAGGAGCTCGAAATAGAATCTGGTGTATCTTTGTTATTTCAGATCCTCAATATCTGATTTTTGGTCCTGTAGTAGTCCTATGATTCGTCTTTCCAATGCAATAGTTCTGACCAAATTTGGATTCTTCAAGGGAGAGTTATACCCAATCTCTCACAATGCCCTAATTATGGACTATTTCAGCAGAGCACACTTGTACGTCATACCACGTGTCAATTTTTTTTAATTTGGCTCTAAAATTGATAAATTGAAAAGTACAAACTGTGCAATATCTTCCAATTTTTATGGAATTCCAATCCAATACTCAGAGAGAGAGTTATGGCGATTTTACCAAGGTCACTTCTTTGCGATGAATTTTAGGAGCCTGCAAAAACCCTGAATTCCACAGATCATATCTCCAAAAATGTTTCACACCTTGATCTAAAATTTTTACAACAGCTTCCTCTAGATTTTTGCTTCACCTCATAAAAATTTCAGCTTCTTAACCTTTGTAGAAAAAAATTTAGAGCGAAAATTCCACGATGACCTGTTTCAGATGGCGAAATCCCTTTCATAAGGAGGAAATGAGGATCACAATTTATATAAATGCTTAGGTTGAGCGGGGCTTCAACAAGTGAACATGGGAGGGATTTTAGGAGCATAAAAAATATTAATTATGACTTTTCAATGACCCATTCCCCAACCCCACGGGGTTTTAGCCCACTAACTAGGGGCACAAACTTCAAACATGAATATCTCTCAAATCGTGAAGAATTACATGGCATACCATATATCAACGGAAACATCTCGACCAGTAGAAAACCATCAAAAGCATTATTGACCCAGAATATATTAATTTGGTAGGTAAAAATTGCCATGCAATATTTGGTTAGCCCCTGGTGCTGTTTGGGTTGACATCAATGACAACCGTTGATCAACAATCTCCCCCTTTGGCATTGATGGCAACACAAGTACTCCCCCTGTGATCATGACACCTCTTCCTACAACATTCTCTCCCCATTTGAAATAAATGGAAAAAAGTAACTCCCCCTGAGACACAACCATCCTGTGGACCTGTACACACTTCGGCTCCCCCTGACACACAACTGTCCTGCAGACCTGTAATCTACTTCCACTCCCCCTTTATATTCTGAAAAAAGGAAAATATAATGAGAACTTGGGAGAATCCCAAGCTTCTGGTGAAGATATTTCAATGATGGCGAATATTTAATATGTGATTCTTTTGGTGCTGCTTGGAATCTTGCTACTTGTCCAACTGCTTGTATAACATCTGGTCGGAAGGCTATTACATATAGAAGACTACTAATCATAGATTTGTACAACCTTTGATCCACATCCTTAGATGAGTTGTCTATGCTCAATTTGAAACCTGTTACCATTGGAGTACGGATGGGTTTGCAATCTTCCATTTTAAATTTCTTGAGCATTTCCTTGATGTACTTGGATTGACATATAAATATTCCTTTCTCTTGCTAAGATATTTGAAGCCCTAAGAAGTATTTCAGCTCACCAAGTAAAGACATCTCGAAATCACTTTACACCTTTGTAGAAAACTTCTTACTTAGTCAATCATCATTGCTACCAATTATTGTATCATCCTCTTTAGCTATTAGACATGCTTTAGTTGCTTCATCTAGAACATATATGTCGTTTGGAGCTCGACTTGCTGTAGCCACAATTTCACCATACATGCCTTTCCTGATTTCACATTTCGTGGAGTTAAATAGTATTGTGTGTCTTTGATCACACATTTGTCCAACACTGAGAAGATTGTGATCCATGTTTTCAACCAATAGAACATTCTTGGCTAGAGAATATTTACTTCTGAGAGTGATAGTACCTAATCCTATAACATTTTAAGATCCATCATTTCCAAAGGACACGGTTCCATCCTTCTTCTCTTTCAGAGATACAAATTTATTTCTATCTCTAGTCATATGCATTGAGCAACCGCTATCAACATACCACACATCTTTGTTCTTTTGAGCCTTGAAAGTGAGAGCACAATTATCATTCTTCTTCTTCTTCCATTTTTGTTCGTTCTGTGGCTTCAAAGATTCTTCTAGAGGATTTTCAAGTCTGCAGTCTTTGGCTATGTGTCCAAAGTTTCGACATTTGTAACATTCAATATTATTTCTTAAATGTTCAAATCTATAGATGTTTTGCTGAGCCCTGGGAGGTTCATATTTGATAGATCTCCTGGAATTGTATTCATTCCTAGGGTACGTGCGACATTCTACAGCGTTATGACCAAATTTTCCACATGAATAACAGTAGCCATAAAAAATATGTTGGTACCTGGATGGAAATTTTCGTCAAGGAATTGTCTTCCAAGGCTATTCTTGTGAATCTTGTCCAATGAAGTCTATATGCATGTTAGATCTCATAGGTTCATTGTATTTTTTCATAGAAGGTCCTACTTCTTCTTCTTTGTAACCGATGCCATTTTTTTCGTTGTAAGATCATTGATTATTGATGAGTTATTCTAATGCCCTTGAGTTGTTGGCATAGTTTTGGGTAATTTTTCCTGTCTTCAATTCCTCATGCAGTGAGACTACTTCGGCTTCTAATTCTTCCCTTTCTTGGATGCTTTCTTCCAACTTCTTTTGAAGTGACTCTTCAATGCATTTGTGTTCTTAAACTTTAATTTTGAGACCTTGAACTTGTTCTTCATGAGTATTGGGAAAAATCTTCTCCACCTTGAGATCTTTTATAAGCTTGATTGCTTCCTCATAAAATTATTCTATGGTCCATCCTTCTTCTTCATTGTTTGATACCTCTTGTGTATTGTGCTTGGGTTTATTGTGTTTGGCCATAAAAAATACTCTCTCATTGGCTTCTTCTTCACTGTCATTGTCTTCATTGGATGATGAGCTATCTTATTTAGAGAGAAAGTTCCTTTTGGATGCTTGCTTGTTGAATTTCTTAAAGCCTTTCTTTCCTTTTGAGTTGCCATTACTTTTGTTTGGACATTTTGCTGCAATATGCCCAACCTCATTACAGTTGAAACATATCAATGGAAGTTTACCTTTGAATTTTCCCATACCAATTCTTAGTTTTCTCATGATGTAAGCATATTCTTCATATGAAAGACCTTCTTCATCATATCCCTTTTCTTCACACTTGCAGGTGCATGTCTTTTCAATTGAAGGTTGTTTATCCTTATTGGATTTCTTAGATGCAACGAACGTAGTTTCTAGATGCGAAGTACCCTCTTCTTCATCAAGTCTTATTTCATATGCTATGAGAATCCATGTAATTCCTCTTTGCTTAGTTTGTCCATATTTGCACTGTATTCTAAGACCGATACCTTTGGGTTGACTCTCCCTGGTAAAATTGTAAGAATATTCCATATAATAGTCTTCTCATCAACTGGCTCTCCCAATCCTTCCAGAGTATTGGTTATTTAATCAACGTATTGGAAGTATGCAACAATGTTGCAATATTCTTTCATTCTGAGTTGCTCAAATTTTTCTCTATAGATTTGAAGCTTTTCTTCTTTTACATTTGAGTCACCTACATATATATTCTCAAACTTGTCCCATACATTTTTGGCAGTTTTACAACCCAACACCTTATGATAAGCAGATTCAATAAGTCTATTGATAATAATACTCTTTTCTTTTACATCATTTACCAAATTCTTCTTACCTTCTACATCTATGGTTGATGTAAATCCATTTTGAACAGTGTCCCATACTTTGTAACCTTGCGCCAAGAGATAGACCTCCATTCTTCCTTTCCAGATTGCATAATTATTTTCATTGAATAGAGGTACACCATTATTGGTATGCTCCATGACCTCCTTCTAGCTTTTAAACTGCTATTGAAGGAACCAAGCTCTGATACCAATTGTTGGAAATACTGAGAGGGAAGGGTGGTGAATCAGTATTACTTTCAATTAGAGCATTAGTTAATCTTCAATTATTATCAGTTTTTGTACAATGATAGCAGAAAACAAGAGGAACACAAATGCAAACATTTTTTAAGGTGGAAATCCACTCCAGGACAAAAACCACCTAATGCTTTTCTATTAATTCTTTAATATTCAACTCTAGTTGAAAATAAAGCTCCAACTTTCTAGAATCTAGAAAAGCATTCTTATCTAGCTCCCACTGGATGGACTCTCCAATGCCCAAGATTCTTCAGTAGTCAACTAAATGGATGCCCCAACACCCAATGAGCTACAACTCACCCTAGCATCACCCTACCACCCTATAGAAGAATAAAAGAAGAATGGACTCTCGTACCAGGGAAAATGGTCCACTTTACAATGATATAGAATGATGTAGAAGAAGAAGATATACTAGACCATAACCCCAACTTTGACACAAACACATAATGATGATCCTAGACCTCCCAACACTTCCTCTTCAACCCTTGGCAGATAGACACTAGCACAATTTTTACAATAATGTATTTACAATGACTTAGTACAATGATACCTTTACAATGATTGTATACAAAGCTGCCCACTTGAAGACTTCATAGGATGAACTTCTTGCTGCTGTTATGAACCTTGGTTGCTGCTCTTTTCATGCTACCCTCTACTACACCTTGCTTTGCTTTTCTGCCATAGAAAATTTGGTCCTTGCAACCTTTGACAACAAATGATCTAGCTTTTTCTTGCCTTCTAAGAGCTCGAAATAGAATATGGTGTATCTTTGTTATATCAGATCCTCAATATCTGATTTTCAGTCCTGTAGTAGTCCTCTGAGTTGTATTTCCAATGCCATAGGTCTGACCCAATTTGGATTCTTCAAGGGAGAGTTATACCCAATCTCTCACAATGCCCTAATTATGGACCGTTTCAGCAGAGCACACTTGTACGTCATTCCACGTGTCACTTTTTGTTCATTTGGATCTGAAATTAATAGATAAAAAGCTACATACTGTGCACTATCTTCCACTTTTTACAGAATTCCAATCTGATACTCAGAGATAGAGTTATGACAGTTTTACCAAGGTCACTTCTTTGAGATGAATTTCAGGAGCCTGCAAAACCCTAACTTCCACAGATCATATCTCCAAAAATATTGCACAACTTGATCTGAAATTTTACAACAGCTTCCTCTAGATTTTTTCTTTACCTCATAAAAATTTCAGCTTCTGAACCTTCGTATAAAAAGAGTTAGAGCGAAAATTCGACAATTACCTATTTTAGATGGCGAAATCCCTTTCATAAGGAGGAATTGAGGATCACAATTTATATAAATGCTTAGGTTGAGAGAGGCTTCAACAAGTGAATTTTGGAGGGATTTTAGGAGCTTAAAAAATATTAATTATGACTTTTCAATGACCCATGCCCCAACCCCATGGGGTTTTAGCCCACTAACTGGGGCTACAAAATTCAAACATGAATATCTCTCAAACCGTGAAGAATTACATGGCGTGCCATATATCAACAGAAACATCTCGATAAGTAGAAACCATAAAAATCATTATTGACCTAGAATATATTAATTTGGTAGGTTAAAATTCCCATGCAATATTGGGTTAGCCCCTGGTGCTGCTTGGGTTGACATCAATGACAACCTCTGATCAACAACCTTTACAATGACTGTATGCAGTGCCACCCACTTGATGAAATCATGTGGTGAACTTCTTGCTACTGTTATCTGCCTTGCTTGCTGCTCTTGTCATGCTACCCTTTCTCACTCTTCAGAAAATTAGATCATGCATTTAGTATTATCTTTATGAATATATAATACCCACAAAAATTCTTCAAGGAAATACACATGACATGATAATAGAAAAACTTACCTCATCCTGCAGAGCATATGTCAGTGCTAAAAAAAAAACATCATACAAATAACCTAATGCAAATAAGAGATGAACATGTATATACATAATATACTTACCTAGAGCTTACCTTTGCTGCATCATTTTTCTACACCTTGCTTTGCTTTTTTGCCCTAGAAAGTCTGGTCCTTTACAACCCTTGATAACACATGATCTAGATTTTTTCTTTCCTTCTAGGAGCTTCATATTGAAACTAATGTATCTCTATTATTTTAGATCCCAAATATGTGATTTTTGGTCATGTAGTAGCCATATGAGTCTTCTTTCCAATGCCATGGGTCTGACCCAATTTTGATTCTTTAAGGCAAAGCTATGCCCAATCTCTCACGATGACCTAATTATGGAATAGTTCGGTAGATATAAATTTTACAGTGTGCCACGTGTCATTTTTTTTCTCCTTTGGCTCTGAAATTTATATGCAAAAAAATACAATCCATGCAATATCCACCACTTTTTAAATAATTCCAATCCGATGCTTAGAGAGAGAGTTAGGAAGATTTTCCCAAGGTCACCTCTTGAGATGAATTTTAGGAGCCTGCAAAAGCCCTAACTTCCACAGATCATGTCTCCGAACATATTGTGAACCATGATCTGAGATACTTACATGAGCTACCTCAAGATTTCAGCTTCTGAAATTTCGTATAAAAAAATTTATAGTGAAAATTCCATGATGGCCCATTTTCAGTAGCAAAATCCCTACATGAGGAGGATATAAGGATCACAATTTATATAAATGATTAGGTTTAGAGGGTATTCAATAAGTGAACGTGGGAGGGATTTTAGGAGCTTAAAAATTATTAATTATTGATTGTTCAATGACCACAACCAATGATTAGTGTCATGCCACAACTGCATGGGGTTTTAGCCCACTAACTGGGGTTACTAACTTAAAACATGAATATCTCTCAAACCATGAAGAATTACGTGGAGAGCCATATATCAACAAAGACATCTTGACAAGTAGAACCCATAAAAATATCATTGACTCGGAATATAGTAATTTTTTAGGTCAACATTCTCATGAAATATTGTGGTAGCTTGTACTGATGCTTGGGATTACATCAACGACAACCACTGATCAACAGTTGGTGTGCTTTCTCGACCTGTTGTTGGGCTTCCATAGTATGAGTGTGCACAGTAGCCTCTCTGTACTGAATCTCGTTCATGATCATCGAGTGCATAAAGTGTAATTTTCTTGCAGGTAACACAGAAAGGTTAATATTTATATCACCTGAGCCTCTAAATCGGGCACGTCGACTGGTGTCCATAATAATAGTTGGCATGGAGATTTGAGCTAAGTCGTAATCCCTGATGGTTGGTAGAGAAATGTCTAATGGCTACATGTTTATGATGTGTGTGTTGGTCTGGCTCTCCTAAGCTACGCTCACTTGAATCATGCTCACCTGTACCTTTGTCTCTGAGAGTCCAACCTGAACAAGTTCTACTGCAGACTTGTACTGCACCTCCATATCTGTCCAGCGATCCTTAGTCGTAGACATGATAGTGTTGGCTATTTCATGTAAATTGTCTTTTTTTAACGTCAGGACCTCCTACCCAACCTCTTTGGAACCCTTCCTCTATTTTCTTGATCCTCCAATAGCCTGAGAGACAAGCTTGGTTCCCTTAGAGGTTGTAGCTTCCCTTTTTTCCTTAGGCTCGGATACATTCTTTTCTGGCACTTTTTCTATTTATATAGTCTCGCTAGTGGTCATGGGGGTTTCTTATTTTTTTGTTACCTTCTTTGTCACTTTCTCGATCACTTTATCTATGAGCTTTTCTGTCTAGCTTCCAATTTAATACTTTTTTGTTGCTATCGGCGTCAACTAGGATGGTGACTAGTCTGCTGCCACTCTGAGAAAATCATCTTTAGTTACTAGGTATGGTAACCCATACCATACTCCTTCTATGATTCCCTTTCCACAGATATGTATGTTGTGAAAGGTAGCTTTGAAATCAACTACCATCTTGTACTATTCATACAATGTGGGTGATAGTTGCGGCTTCGACTGTATCGCTTGGTTCAGAGTAGCATCATATAGCACCCAAAAAATTTTGTTTTCTTAGGTGCTCACCGGTTTTGAATATTTTCACAATGTCACATAGTGCAAATCTTCGGACATCTTCGACTCAATTTCTAGAAATTGAGTGTCTTCTGGGATCCTCCACCCAATTAGTGCAATCAATAATAAAAGCCAAGAATACTGGAAGTGATTACCTTCCTCCTGTGCTCTGTGCACATTTTAGAGGAATTATTTACAGACGTAGTTAGACCCATTATAAATCACTCCTTTCTCGCAATGTTCAGCGAGCACAATGACATGCGCGGGCACCTCCTTGGGTCTGCACTTGCACATCATTTTGCAAGACAAGATGATCGTACCAAAGCACACTGTTGGGTCATTAATTTCATAAAAAAAAACCCAACTCTTCCTTGTGATGTTATAATTATTTTTAATTTGGCCCACCAGAGTTTTCTCCTATGCCTTATCGCCGAAATCAACAATAAGGTTAACTCCTTTAGTAGGCAGAACCGTGATTCTGTGGATTAAAGTAGCATAAATAGGGATGCGCTCTCCCAACTAGAGCACATAATCATGTACTAAGGACAAAAATTGTCTAATGCAGATATCATTGATGGGGATGTGCCAAAAATGAGGGATCTGGAGCAAATTGAGCAGGCTTGCCTTGTGCAGACCTAAGACCCATCCTTTTGGCTCGAGGCACACAATGCCTCCTTCATATGTAATATGATCCAGGTATAGCTCTGGGAATTTATTGACATCGATAATGTCCCAATCATCAAATCTGAGATTCAGAATCTTAGCAAATATGTCCCCTTTCATTGGGGCATTCTCAGGGATTAGGGTATTTGAATACTCGCGGGCACATATTCTAGGTTGTTAGGTACTCTAACTCATGGTTTGTGCGGTGCAATATAGGTTGGCAGCCACGAGAATGGGGCAACTTCGACCACATCCTCCTCTTCTTCCTCAATAGTTTTAGGGACCTATGACATAGGTATTTTCATCTTCTCACCCGCCGAGGGGCATGGCCTTGGGGTCTTTTTGCATGGATATTTGCGCATTCCAGAAGACTGCCCCATTTTAGATTTGGAGGGCACAGGTGTTTCAACAATTGGAGCTTCAAGAATAGCAGGGTCATTTCTCGGTCTTGTGGCCATAATTTTCTCAAGAATAATGTAGCCTAACCTTGTTCGGCGCAATTTTTTCTCGAACCCTGGATCCAAACTAGACAGACACAACAAATTCATTGGTAATCAAGGAGCTCAAATCACATAAATCACTTAAAAATAAACGGGAACTATTGCGACCCCATAGGTCTTATTTATACTTTTCGCACGTCTTCAATGGCTCCTTTGGCATCAATGAGGCTCCATTACTAAAAAAATGGTCCCAAATATGGCAAAATCCCTTCATTAAATGCATCCTAGACACTCCCAAAAAACGGTAATAAATCTGTCTTTTCTAATTTTAATATTCCAATGACTAGGTTTTGACACCTCTATGACCCAGTTAACCTCCTCACGCAGCTACCATGCACGCGTCGCACCTTACTGCGCATTCGTTATCCACTGGATGGTTGCACCTTTTCTGAGTAATCTAGTCATGTGCATAGTGATCAGCTCATACTTGGGAATGCGCTTCCTATAGTATCCAACAAGGCTCATCATGGAACGCACCTATCGAGCATTCTGAAGGGGAGGCATTGAAGCTCTAGCAACCATGTGCAGTACGCTAGATTCCATAATGGCCAGGTGTCTGTAGTTCATAGTTTCCTTCATCGGTGCATTAAAAAATTTTGGAATCAAAGCTTGGGCAATTGTATCAAATCCACTCTCAAAGATAAATGTAAGAATAAAATTCTCTATCAGTGCAGACCATTCACTAGTGCCTTTGCGCAACTATGTCTCCAAGTACCATTCAGTAGGCATCTTTCCCAATGTGTGAATAAACATATGGACCCTTTCAAGTCTTGGATCTACACCCCATACCTGATTCCATATTGCCAAATGTCTATGCGGGTTCTCTTTGCTAGAGTACACATCTTACACTGTAAGAATTGGACATTCAAACCAGAACCTCATCATGCGTGCACATTCCTCCTAGTTTCCCATATTATCCTTATGATTTTCCCACCATCTTGCTGGAGTAGAGCGCAAGCCAAGATCAAAAGCATGGAATCTTTGTTCTTCAGGCACGGTCCTTTCAAGCTCTCCTATAAACATGTTTACATCAGTTGAGCCATCATGATGCAGAAAATCACATACCTCAGATGTTATAGAGTGTAAAGATAGGGTCACATGATTACACTGTAGCATAGAGATAGGGTCACATGATTACAACACAATACAGATACCTCATGCAATTAGTTTTGCCAATTTTCCAGTTCTTCATCAGAGTTTGAAAAACAAGAGCTATCCTTTTTCCACTTAAGATTCCCATATGATGTTGGATTAATCCAGTCTTCCTCGCACAAGGTTAGCTTATATATTTGATCGATATCATCCTGAGTGTGCACTATTTCAGTATACCTTTGTCCTTCTGCGCAATCTAGAGGAATGATTACCGTGACTCCATTGCTTTCAAATTCCATCCTCTGTTTCTTCATATTGATGACACCATCCATGGAAATAGCCCAATCTAACCCTAGTAGCTCAGGACAGGGATCAGTATCATCTAAAATTTGGATGAATTCAAAGTTGGCCATCACCTTAACACCCTCTATACTGACCAGAACTTGCAACAACCTCCCTAAGGGAATGATCTTCTACTGATTGGCCATGCACAGTTGAATGGTAGACCACTCCAGCTTCAGCTCTCCCATGCGCTCCCATGTTTGTGTAGGTATAAAATTAGCATCCAATCCCAGGTCTAAAATAACTTTATCCATTTCATAAGCACCAATCTGCGCGGTCATACGCATCTCCCTACCTGATCGCTTCTTATTCTTATAAATTTTGTTGATTGTATGATGTTCTACCATCAACTTGTAATATTCCCAAATTTCCACATCATATTTGGAATATTAGAGTCCTTGTTTTATTAATAAATTAAGTAAATAAAAGGGTGGAGGGACCCACAAACCTCAAAAATGAATAAAATCCACTTTTAATGTGTGTATGTGGATATTTTAGATCTAGATCTAGAATCATGGAGTAGTGGAGAAGCTCCATTAATGGAGATCATGTCTCATTTATGAGATAGATTATGAAGGATGAAACAGTTAAATAAGATCATGGATATTAAATATTAAATCATAAGTATCTTTGATAAGGTCAACTGAGATCATAATGCATTAAAAGAAGATCATTAAGCACTTATGATAAGATAGTGGAGGAAGTGATGCATTTAATACATGCATGATGGAGAGGGTGGTCACCCCATGTGAACATGATGGAGGCCATGGATCAATAGGCCAGTCAAACATGGAGAATTTTTCCACATGTGCATCGCAGATTTTGAGTGGGCCTAGGCTATGGAAGTCTCATGTATATAATGAAGGTGAAGGCACAATGGAAGGCATGATTTGGATTATTCATTTCTTGATCTGTTTAGATCTAGATTTGTCTTAGGAAATTTCTATGTAGACTTGGGTTGTTTAGTAGATTTTTCAGTGTTTTTTAGCACGGGGTGTTCCCAAGTGGGAATCCCACCTATTTATTTGAGTAGCTTTGGAAAGAGGATTGTTATTCATTCCTTATCAGGCATTGGTGCCATCTTCAGGAGGTTTTTTCTAGCATTCAACTAGGAAACCAGTGGAGGATTCATCCTACCACTTTGTTCTTTAGATCCAACCTTTCAGGAGCAGCAAATCTACATCAGGCATTCAGGCCATTGGGTTTCACCTCCATATAGCATTATTCCCTTCAAGGATTGTGCAGTTCATTCCTCTAGATCTATTGGAGGAAGGAATTTTTCAGCATTTCAGATGGAAATCCTGTGAGGGATAACCTCCTCACATTGGATCTATTGTTTCCATCACTTAGGAGCTGATTTGAAATATCTAGTAGTGGGCTAATGAGCCTCCCTCTTTGAAAACGTAGTTTTCTGAAGCTGTTGTTCATCTAGCATCTATTTTCAATGGAGGGTATTGGAGGAGCTAGATCTTGAGCTTTTAGCCTAAGGATTTAGTGAAGGGATCAACCCTTCTTTCATAGATCTGATTGTAGATCATTGCAGCCATCATATCATTAGATCTATCTTCAGATCTTCATTCCCAACACCATATATGTGAATCCCTAAGAGGGTGGTTTTCTTAGACTTACAGATCTGAGAAATCCCTTCTGGGTTATCTATGGAATCCATCATTGAGCCCAGATCTACAATTTTAGCATCATCGGAGCTCCCATTTTGACTAGATTTGACTTTCTATCTTTTAGGAAATTGCAGTCCCTACAATTGTAGCAGGGACAATGCAATTTACCTTCTAGCAGAGAAGTAGTTATGTAGTCCCTCTTGGGATATCATTGCAGGGTCATTCTAGGCTACTCTTGTGGCTTGAGTGTCTCATATTTTGAGCATTATTTTACTTGCTTTTTGCACCTCCAATATAATAAAATGGCTTAGCTATTTCTATGCATTTTGATGTGTATTTAGATTTATTGTTTACTTTGTTGCAATTCTTATATTGTGTTTTAGTATTACTGCATTTTCCAATTTGGTATATTATAGTGGTATCAAAGCATGATATTTGGCTAAGCCTGTGGACATTTCATCTTTTACACCAAAAGAAGAAGCAGATAGATGAGATCTATCATGGAGGATGATAATTCTGCCACTCCTTTAGATCAATGCAAGATCTTTGCAAGGAGGTGAATCCAATGAAGAAGGAAGGACAGAAAGAAGATCCAAGAAGAAAATGCGATGAGGAAGGTCCAATCACTTCCTATCAGCCAAGAAGAAAACTGGAGAATCCTAGATCTCCTCATAGATCCACTATGCCCACTTTCTTTGGAGGAGGTGAAAGGTGTAGAAATGAAGAAAGGAATGAACCTGAGACTCATGATGAGACTCTCAGCCTATATCTTGAAGAGTACAGAGCACATTCTAGAGCATTCAAGGAGAAGCTAACTCTCCAACAATTCTTCAAAATCAAAGAAGAAAGAGGATCCTATAGCAGCAATAGAAGAAAGAGGCATAATAGATTCTATTTGCTTACATTTGATGGATCTTCCTCAAGCACTGTTAAGGCTTGGAGGAGAGAGTCAGATGAATTTTTTAGGCCACATCCTATAGCTAAAGGAGAGGTTGTTCAAATTGCAGCACTTCATCTTTTAGGTGAAGCCAATGATTGGCGGTTTGGTCACATGGAGCATGCAAAGGTGACTAAATATTCATATTTCTTTCACAATTTGAGGAAGGATTTTGATGTGAGAAAACCAGATATGTGTCACAAAGTGACATTCCCTAAGGAAACAAAGGAGAATTCCAATCTTGTCACTCTGAACAAGAAGTAACTACATTCACCACCAGCTGCAAAAATACTCACATCTAGAGAAGAGACACTTGCAACTTTGCAAGATAGTCTTGAGCTCTTGACATCTAGAGTCCCATGCATGATTCTGGAGATGCATGAGGGAAAGGAGGAAGATTCCAACACTAGTACACTTGGAGAAGAGTAGCCATCACCCTTACTAGTAGTTGGAGACACTATTGTTCCAGTTGGAGGAACTCTTGTGTTCTGGCAATAGGACTCCACACATCAGTTGACCCAAGGTATGCACAAAATTTCATCACATATTGTTTCAGTAAATATTATTCAAAATTATGAGGACATGCCATCGAGGCCAATGCATAACTAAGGGTTAGAAAAAAATGATTATTTGAAGCAGCAATATGTCACAGCGCAGAGGACCCTTGATCTAATCAAGGAGGAGATTAAGAACTATCCTAGTTCATCATTATTGAGCTACATTCAACCCTTTGAGTTGAAGTATAGAGTTTCAGAAAATGGGATGACTAAGATCCTATGTACAATAGCTGGTTATGAGATCAATATTGGGCCTTGATTTTAGACAACACATGTATTACCCTACAGATCTACAGTGCTGTCACTTAGTAGCTGTGAAAATGAAGGTGCCCCATAATTCTTAGAGCATTCTAAAGGTAGCTTCAATCATGAAGCAAAGGAGGTAAAGATGATAAATGGTAGAAATCCTGAGATGAGAAATCCTTTCTCCTTTCTAGATGACCCTTTCTCAATGAGCATCTCACAACTCAAAGAGAAACTTCTACCTGCAGCAGAACCAAAACTTCAGTGGTTTTGGAGGGCCTTTGGTGAAAATAGAATCTCATTGAGAGATCTCATTGGAGGTGCACTTCAACATCTCATAAAGTGCAAAGTTCATCAGTAGTTTGGGGAGGATGGTATTCTACAAAGGGAGGATACCCTGATTATGCAACACATCATTCATCATCCCCATTGGGATGAGTGGGTGAGGATGATAAGAAAGGGGTTGCATGACCACTTGTAGATTTATGACATAGGCCAAAAATCTTGGTTATGTTGGTTGCCCTTGGGAGATTTCTGTCACTACCCAAAGGTTCCTATTTCTTTGATCCATGCCTTGAAAAACACTTACGAAATGAAGGAGGCATGGTTGCACTGGCTGCTTTTTGGTGAGTATGGTTACCACCCAATAGCTCATATTTTTCTGATTCATTCCTTGTGTATCAATGATAAAATGTAGAAAAATAAGGCATGTTCATTTTGGTTTCCCTTGAGAGATTTTAGCCACCACATGACATCTCCTATGTCTATGTGTTTTGTATTGGGTAAAGCTTGGCATTATACTCTCATGACGTGCATTGATGGTGTTTATTTGTATTGGGCTGATGTGACATTCCACATGTCAATTAGTATGTTTTTGCTCCATGATGCACATGAGGAGGAGAGAAAGCAGCAATATCTCTTGTTGCTTTGGTTGCTTTTGGGGGAGTTTGGCTTGTCCATCTTACATGGAGGAGATGGAGGATGGCAGCAAAGCACCTTACTCAGGTGGTTACTATTAGGAGGATATGGTTTGACATCTTTTTCTACCCATATAACTCCTTTCCTTATTATTTTGCATAATGTTGGAATGATGCTTGGATCCAACAAGGCCAACAGGGCTAAGGATGAGAGCATATCAATTCTCAATCAAATTCATAAAGCATGGGATGAAGAGATGTATTGTGAGATGGAGCTTATCCTTTGTGGGAAGAGCCACTTTAATTTATGTATCTCATGTATTAATGATGATGTTGGACATCATATGGTTGTCACTTGGTACTTCATGTGGGAAGGAGGACATCTGACCATGCAGTTGGAAGTCATTCTATATATTTTTGAAAGACAGATTTGGAATAAAAAATGCATAACACATTGCAGCAAATGGAGGAAGCCTTCCTCATGTGGATGTCATTTGGAGGGGAATAGATGGATTTTCATATACTTTTGGAGTTTCTTGAGGACAAGCAACATTTTTCTGGGGGGGACTGTAATATTCCCAAATTTCCACATCATATTTGGAATATTAGAGTCCTTGATTTTCTTAATAAATTAAGTAAATAAAAGGGTGGAGAGACCCAAAAACCTCAAATATGAATAAAATCCACTTTTAATGTGTGTATGTGGATATTTTAGATCTAGATCTAGAATCATGGAGTAGTGGAGCAGCTCCAGTAATGGAGATTGTGTCTCATTTATGAGATAGATTATGGAGGATGAAACAATCAAATAAGATCATGGCTATTAAATATTAAATCATAAGGATATTTGATAAGGTCAACTGAGATCATAATGCATTCAAATAAGATCATTAAGCACTTATGATAAGATAGTGGAGGAAGTGATGAATTTAATACATGCATGATGGAGAGTGTGATCACCCCATGTGAACATGATGGAGGACATGGATCGACATTGCAGTCAAACATGGAGACTTTGTCCACATGTACAGTGTAGATTTGGAGTGGGCCTAGGCTATGGAAGCCTCATGTATATAATGAAGGTGAAGGCACAATGGAAGGCATGATTTGGATTATTCATTTCTTGATATTTTTAGATCTGGATTTGTCTTAGGACATTTCTATGCAGACTTAGGCTGTTTAGTAGAGATTGCAGTCTTGTTTAGCACAGGGTGTTCCCGAGCGGGAATCCCACCTCTTTCTTTGAGTAGCTTTGGAAAGAGGATTGTTTTTCATTCATTATTAGGCATTGGTGCCATCTTCAGGAGGTTGTTTCTAGCATTTAGCTAGGAAACCCGTGGAGGATTCATCCTACCACTTTATTCTTTAGATACAGCCTTTCAAGAGCAGTAGATATACATCGGGCATTCAGGCCATTGGGTTTCACCTCCATATAGCAGAAGTCCCTTCAAGGATTTCACAGTTCAATCCTATAGATCTATTGGAGGAAGGAATTTTCTAGTATTTCAGCTAGAAATCCTATGAGGGATAACCTCCTCACATTGGATATATTGTTTCCATCACTCAGGAGCTGATTTGACATATCTAACAGCAGGCTAATGAGCCTCCCTCTCTGATAGCACAGTTTTCTGAAGATGTTGTTCATCCAGTAGCTATTTTCAGTGGAGGCGATTGGAGGAGCTAGATCTTGAGCCTTTAGCCCAAGGATCTAGTGAAGGGATCAACCCTTCTTGCACAGATCTTATTGTACATCATTGCAGCCATCATATCATCATATCTAGCTTTAGATATGCATTCCCAATAGCATATATGTGAAGCCCTAAGAGGGTGGTTTTCTTAGACTTATAGATTTGAGAAATCCCTTCTGGGTTATCTTAGGAATCCATCATTGAGACTAGATCTACAATTTCATCATCATCGGAGCTCCCATTCTACCTAGATCCAACTTTCTATCTTTCAGGCAGTAGGGACAACGCAGTTTACCTTCCAGCAGAGCAGCAGTTACGCAGTCACTCTTGGGATATCATTGTAGGGTCGTTATAGGATACTCTTGTGGCTTTAGTGTCTCATATTCTAAGCACTATTGTACTTTCTTTTTGCACCTCCAATATAATAAAATGGCTCAGCTATTTTTGTGCATTATGATGTGTATTTAGATTTATTGTTTACTTTTCTCTAGTTCTTATATTTGTTTTAGTATTACTGCATTTTCCCTTTTGGGATATTACACAGCTGCTCTTTCTTTGTGCAATTATCTATGAATGCCTGTAGATTTTCTATAGCCTTTTTGTTGTGCAGTAATTTTATACATGCTTGCAAAAATTCTTTGATCTTTGCATCTCCTCTTAATTCCTTCATTGTTCTTCCTAATGTTGACACGCTTCATTCTGTATATTATTTCCTTGCTTCAATAAAGGTTTATTTTTCACGTTGAAGATTAAAGCCTTCTTCTTTTTTTCAGTTGCCTTCTGGATCCATACATTAGTGGATGGGCTTTCCTTTATATTCATTGGTGGCTACACCACTCTTAGTAACCAAATTCACACTGGGATCTTCTTCATGGGTCTCAACACAAACCATATGAAGATTTTGTGTTGGGGTGGGTGTCTTATTTACCTACGGGATTGTCGTGATGGATTTGGATAGTCGCGTGAATAATGGCCAACATCTCCACAGTTATAGAAAATGACTTTTCGTCTTCTTCATCCAGTTGGTCCACCTCCTTGGCCTCTTCCTCTTCCTTTAAATCCTCTGTGCCCAGAAGGGGATGCTAGTGATGTAGGCTCAGCCAGCATTCTATATATTTCCTCTTTATCTAACATCATATCAAAAGTGCAACAATGTTTCTCATCATGCCCTAATGACGAAAATAATTTTCAAAACAACTGCTTCAAGAGAGGTTGATACTTTCTGATTCTTAAGCAGGAATCTGTGTCATGTAATCTAGCAATCTTACATATAGTGCGCCACATAGGATTCTTCAATGGAATAGGGCCTCCAGCATTGAAATAGTTATTGAAGACAGGACACTCATCTTTATGGTGCCCAGAAGCTTTACATTTTATACACCAAACCACTACGCAGACCTTCTTGCCCTTGTCCTTGTGCATGCTTTGAATTTATAGATTCATGGCTTCCAACTGATTTTGAATATGTTGAGTGCCCAACACAATAGGTGTTTTGGTCACCTCCAATAGGTGGAAATAATTTTTTGACCTAAGGGTTGGCACAGATGTGGAAGCAACATAGAAATGAACCATTACTTATGCTAAGTATCATAAATAAAAAATACAACATCTCTGATGGTGCACTTCAACCTTTGATCGGATTCCCATACAAATTCATTAGCCTCCTGAAAAATCTCCTTAATTTTTGTCACCAACTTTGCATGTGACTTAGGTTTCTTAAACTGCTCTTTTAGGGTTGCTTTGATTTGTTCCAAGGTAGCATTAGGGTTTGGTTGAGCATACCTGATGTACCAATCTAATGCGCAATCTTGGAAAGCAGTAGCCAACTGTGCTTTCATAATATCAATATTTTCAATTTGTTGAGCTCGACCTCAGTCACAAACTATAAATGATCAGTATCCTCATTTCAAATGCCTCTGAAATTAGGTAACTTAATTGATGCAACCATATCTACTTTAGTGGGAGGTGGAGGTGGTGGAGATGGACTGCGCGGTGGAGTAGGTGGTTTGTGATGTGAGTAAAAAAGTGGAGTGGATGGGTTTTGAAATAGACTCAAAGGTTTCTGGTGTGATGAGATTTATTCTTCAGAGTCACTTGAGCTAGCAGTTTCTAGTTTAGGTTCACTATCATATCTAGGCTTTAGAGGGCTATAAATAAATTTTTCAGAGTCTTCATGGTACACTTTTCCACTGCGCATAGTTGGGCCTCTTTGATTCATTCAAGCAGCATGTTCGCACATACAACCCCGGTCACATAATATCATTTGCAGCAATAATTTCAATGAGTGCAGGAACTTACCTCTAGGGCCTTTGAAAAACCTTCTTTGGCTTCAGTATACGACACAAATTGATCAATCGAAAATTCAGTCACAAATTCTTCGAAGAGGCGATCATTCCAATTATCTACCATGTGGGTGATCTTATTGTCAAACTTCTATACCTACTGGATTAATTCAGCAGTCCACTTAGTGACTATGTCATCCTTTATGCAGTGATGGAATTTGGCTAAGTGTGACAACCACTCCTGTAATTCATGTGCAAAGGAACAAAATAATATTTCATGCACTTCTGTATAAATATATTTATGTACCCACTTTTGATCCAGGTGGATATTGGTGGCCACCCACCTATTCCATTTGGACCCGCACCATCAATTCTTTCAATTTTTCACTTTCAACATAACTTACTATTTTTAGCAGGTTTTCGGGTCCTGAACTTCCAGAGCCGTTTGGAGGCCCTAATGATCCAGGTGGATATTGGCGGCCACCTACCTATTCCATTTGAACCCCCACCATCGGTTCTTTTAGTTTTTCAGTTTCGGCACAACTTACTATTTTTAGCAGTTTTTCGGGTCCTGAACTTCCAGAGCCGTTTTGAGGCCCTAAACAACATTTTTTGAAAAAACCAAGAGTAACATGGGTCCATGTAAACTTTTTATTCCTCGGATAGATATTTCTAACGAGGTATGGTGCACGTCAAACAGAGATCGTATGCCAAAGTTACATCCCCGAGAAGTTGAAACACCAATGTACCCAAACGGGGCCCATAGTTTTAGTGCTTCATCTCCTATGGTTAATTTTTTGGATGTTTAGGGTTTTATATTGTTTCTCAACAATAAATAGGCCTTCAAACCTCATTTTAACATAGTTCAGAGGTATGTAACTGCCACATCTCTTCTCATAGATAAGCTACCAGCACCCTAGCTAGTTTATTTCCATTATGTCTGTAAGCATATTTATGTTATTTGATATTGATGAAATGAAGTAATATTTCCACTGCATCTCTATTTTTATGTCTATTTCTGTATTTTATTGCATTCTTTCATAAATCTGGATCAATTTTTCTTCAAACAAATTATTACTTCTATTCTCTTGGAGTGTGAATTCAAGGATCTTTCTATCCAGCCAATCTTGCAATTTGTTTCGTGAAGGATGCCACAACATAAAATCTCCCTCAAAATGATCCTGGTCCCAGCAATGAAAGCATTTGTTGGCTTGAGGGGTCCTGACCCAAGTTCACATTTTATGGATAAACCAACAAACCCTTCAAATATTGGCCCTTTCAGCAATGACCTGTTTATGCGGATCAAAGTCTTACCTGAAGCAGTATGGGGGGGTGTTGGAACTAGGTTTTTGCACCCTGAGGGAGAAAATAATGAAGTAGTCCTAAAAAAACCATATGAAAACTTATATTACTCATAAATAGATGTGTGCAACAATATAAAGCATAATCACAGAGATTGTGCAATCCTTAACAAAATAAAGAAGAGTTCATAGATCCTTTAGTGCAGATAAAGTATAACATAACCAAATCCAAATCTAAACAAGGTTCAATTACTTAACCAAATTTATCGATCTTCAATAAGCATGCATAACCATAACAGATATCCTTTGTGCGATAATTAATAGGAAAAAATGGATCTCAACAGAACATAAACATCAAATAAATCAGATCAATAACATAAGAAGTTCACCAAAATCTGTCCTTTCTATTAATATTCAGAACCTTTCAATACATTAGATCTTCCCTTACAAAACCCTTCAGTGCAGACATCCAGTGGAGTTCGCACACAGCCAGGACTAGGTCTTCACGCAAACAATGAACATTAACCTTTCAACCCAACCCAGACAAACCCTTACAACGTGTTATAGACGCCTATAGATCAAAATACCATATCATACTTATCTTAACTTAGCTTTCTTCCTTAAACTCGATCTATCTATTTGTATTCGCCTAACGTGTAGATACTATGGTATCAAACCATGGTTTTAGGCCCATAGTTTACCCTTAAACCCATTTACATCAAAATTATGGACTTTGACCAACCCCAAAGCCCCTTGACTCAATCGCGCAGCACACACTTACACAATTACTTCAAAAATTTTGCCTCAGGGGACCCTGCTCCAACACTTTCCAAGATGCTTAATGGGATTTGTTACTAGATTATAATATCTATTGAATGAAATGATTTAGAGTTTATTCGTGCTATTTTCTTTATGAAATTAGAATAGATTTGATTTCCTTGCCTTTGGTTTCCTGGAATAGGTTAGGGTTTCCATTTCAAGCATTTCTATTTCTGCAATTAGATTAGGTTTCCATTCATGCAAGTAGATTATCCTTTACAATTACTGTGAGTATATTAGCATTTACATTTCCTTCAAGTATATTAATATATGATTCTATGCAAAATTTAAATTTCTTGCAAGTAGCATAGACTTTACTTTCATACAAAATTTTCTTTTATGCAACTAGATTAGGGTTTCTTGTTTGTAACATTCTTTCATTCTTGCAAATTCTGGATTTTGTTTGTAGGTTGGTATTTGTACTCATTGATTTGTTTCACTACCTCATAGCAACTTGAGTAGAGCTTACCTTACTATGTATACAACATTGTAACCTCTTAAGTTTGTATGACTCCTGGATTGGTAAATTAAACCTAGTAGCCTGGGAGTTGAAACATTCTTGTTTTAATACTAGAGCTCATCACTTTTTGACATCGTTACCAGGGAGGTGTCCAAGTAGGTGTTTTTTCTACTTAGATTTTCTTTATTTTTCCATTTTAATTTCACTTTGCATGAGTTTTTTTTCTATAAATAAGCACAAAAAAAAAGAGGAAAGCACAAAAAAAGCACATTTATTTCAAGTCTCATAGGGTTACGGATAACCTAGGGAATTTTCTATCAAAAACCCCCACTCGTACAAGAAATCAACCAACACTCTTCTTTTATGACTGTGAACCTCCTACTCTAACCAAAGAAGAATTGGAAAACCCTTGAGGTGAGTAGCAAAATATCTTTGAAGAACCTATATGGGAGAAAGAACCTACGTCACCTACCTAAGAGATGGCTGAAAATAGGGAGGCTCGGATTTTTCTGATCAGGAAAAATAATGGGGAATCTAGAATGAAGAATATAAGCCCCAATTCTCTCCTACACTTCCATGGCTTAACTTCTAATGACACAAATAGATTCATGTTCAAGTTTATTGTGGTTTTTAGAACCTATGATTACACTTTTGATGAGAAGAAGCTAATTTTTTTTGCTTCCACTCTCAAGGATACGGCCTTGTGGTGGTTCATGAGCTTGGAAGGAGACAACATCACCACATGGGCTCAAATGCAGCAAGATTTTAATAGTAAATACATGGATTATTGTATATCAAGGGGAAAAACAGAGTATATCTTCAGAATGAACCTAGGGCCAGATGAATCCTTAAGAGTATTATGAAGAAATATTTCCACTCAACAACAAAATAGATAACTATACCCTTGACCCAAAATCCTTGAATCTTGTACTTCTTCAGGGGATTAGAGAGGATTTTATGGAGACCCTTAATATGTTGTCTAGTGGATACATTTACTAGTTGACTTATGAAAACATCAATACAACATTTAAGAATCATTTTAGGGCTACAAGGAAGAGAGGTAGGTCTACTCAAGGCCTTGTCAACTCTTCTCCCTCTACCCCAATTATCAAAAATGAAATAGGGATTATGCTAGAAGAATTTAAGAGTGAAAATTTTCACACCTTTTCCTTAAAAATGATGCCATTCCTATTAAGGAGAAGAAATAGGAGGAAAAAAGGTAACTAGCTATCTTTTTCCCTAGATGCACCAAGAGGCACTCCAGAAATGAGTCCCCGCTGAATTCAAAGAAGTATACTATGTTTGTGAGGAGAACCATTCAATTTAAAAATTCCCCTCTATTATAGGATTGAAGAATTTATATCAAGGGTCAGAGGGTGGCTTGGAGAAAAAAAAATTCCTTAACCAAAGGAGGCCACAAGGCCCTCAGAAATATCAACAAGGCATGCAAGGTGCACACTATCCTCCTTTCAATTCAAGCCAGAGTGAAGCCTTTGTTATAGGTCAAAATACCTCCTCATCAGCTCAGAGGAGAAGATAAATATGGAAGGAATACAAAGACCTAAACTAAACGTATTTATGCCAAGGTAACGCCTCACTATAACAACACAAGAGCATTATAATGCACCTGACCAGTGAATAGGCCGCGTTAGTGGCTAGGGAAACACTCTGTTTACACTAGAGGGAAGCGTTACCCATGTTTTGAGTTTGGAACGGGAAAACCCGTGGAGAATGATTTGAATTTCCAAATTTTTCTCACAAGGGAGTTAGTACAAAAAGGAAACTGCAAAGCACTAATCTCTTATTGGGCCTTGCCATAAACAACTGAACTCTCAAGGAAGGCAAAAACTTGGAAGTTAAGGAAACATCTTGGTTTTTTCTATTCAGAACTGGTGGAAAGAGAAGGGAAATGATTGCTCTCTCCATCTCATATAAAATGGAGTTGAAGAGTCTTGGTTCAAGGTCAAAGGATTGTCAAAGTTTTTGAATACTCGTGAAGTAGAGATCATTGTTGTAGTGTGAAGGTAAAATATCAAAGAGGTTCATTGAGAATTTGTTGATCAAGACATCACCACTTTGAGAGATAGAGAGATTGGAAGGCTGAGGAGGGCTAGGTACAACCAACAGTTGTAATCCTCCTTTTTATAAATCAATAGAACTGTATCTGTTTTTTCCATTCTATGCGTTGATATTTTCATTGTTATTTAATCACTTATATAGCATGAGATGAATGGCTTAGATGTGCATAGTTTAAATGTTTATTATATATTGACTTAATTGATAGGAAATGTATGTTATGGTAGAGATTACACAGGTGCTTTGACTGATTGCAGGGTCGAGATTTGGGGATGGTGAATAAGGATCCCTGCTTCGCTGCTCAACACTCTCCAAAAGACTTCAAGATCATTAAAGAGGTAATATTCCATCTTATTCCATCTAGTTATTTTAAGTTAATATGAATATGTATGCACCATCTTTGTGAACTATACAGCTAATCTTACTGCGTGCCTCGGGCACCAGAAAGCCCTGAGAGGGATATTCGATAGCCAACAACCCAAGAATTTTAGCCTATAGCAGAATTGGCGACTCTGCTGGGGATTTCCCCATAGTTTCTAGACTATTTCTTTCCTCATTTCTTCTTTCCTTTATTCACAGACCCTTCTGACCAGCCCAGTAGACATTTCAAAAGCTCGCAGAGTTCAATCCTATTTATATTTGACCATCTGAAGAACTTTACCATAGCTAACGCTACCTTTTTTGGTTTTCCAGTGCATTATAATGCTGGGTCTGCTTAAATAAAGTGCGTTAGTCTCTAGATTAACGCTGTCTTTACTCAGAGACAGTGCGTTACTCAGCCAAAATTTGTTGTTCACCACTGTGATTGTGTTTTGGTTGTAGATTTTTTTGGCCATCAGTATCTCTCCTTGACTGAATCCCTATGCTTGTTTACTAAGCTAGCATTTCTGTTTGTTTACTCTTGTTTGAAAAGTTAGTGTCAAAAGCATTTAATTTTTAGAGAAGAATTTTTTTTTTTAGTTTTTCTGCATCTAGCTGAGTTAATTCTGAAAATTTTAGTTCATAGACTGTTAATAAGAGGTAGACAGAAGTTTTAATATTTAAAGTTGAACTATGCTATTTTAATGTTAGTGCATGGATGTTGAAAAGAAACCTCTCCTTGTAGAAATACTCTTCATCGAATTGAATATTTAGAGCATATTTTTGCATGGTTTCTTGAGTCAAAGTCTCATTATATTTCATACATCCACTCCTCCTCTACAAGACTAATAATCAAGTACACTAAGAATCAAGCAATAATAAAATCAATCACATTACTCTTTTTGAGCTCACACCAACAGTAGTTTAGGCTAGGATCTTGCATTAGGAAAAGTGAGAAAATCACCCAAGATCTCAAAACTTGAAACTAGAGTCATTAACGAGTGAAATCCTACTGCACTCATATTATCGGGAGTGTTCCTTTACCGGAGCTCAGCACGAGACAACACTTGGGTGCACAAGAAGGTAGCTCGCCTTCGACTGCATCCGATGAGTGTGTTGTATATTGGGGTTCCCTTCGGGGATGTCAAAACTAGATCGGGGATCTAGGTATTCTTCCGATATAGCATGCTTTCCTTGACCGTGGACCCCCCTGATGATGTCTGTGATTTGAGGTATCTTTAGTGGCCATAATTTTTAGGGACTTACACAAGCTGACTGGGACGGGCTGTCCTGGTACCTGAAATAGATGGACCCACTTTGTCTTCGGTCATTAGGAGGGTACTCGTCTTCACGAGAGTGCTTACACCTATCGTCTGAGGTTCGGGCGAAGATCTAGAGTGACCGTAGCTGTACTTTTGACCAACCCTCTCTATATACTATTATGATACTAGATTTCATCACTAGAAAACGGTAGTACTCAGACAGTGCACCCTATTCTGGCTACTTGTTGATTGATTTTAGAGTCCTTTTTTCTTTTTTTTCTTTTTTAGGTGTGTGGTTACTGTCATTAAGACTTTATAATACATCACAATTTATTAAAATTTGTTAAAAATAAACAGGTCACCATGGCGTCATCTGACCCATGTCATCTATCTCGACGACAGCAAGGTCTACCTCCTCTAACTCTTAAGGAAGAACTGAACCTTGGTGAACCCGTGCCTTCTACGGAAGAGTAGTCTCCATTGAAAAACCCTGATTTTCACATAGGCTCATATCATACGGAATTTCCGAAGGACCCTTTCACGGAAGGGGTTGTACCTCATTAAAATCCTCCACTCACTGATCCGTTGGGGCCTGTGATATTTTAGATTCCAGCACACCAAGACATGTCTTCGGCCGCACAAACATCCATTTCACAATCAACATCCATAGGGTCGATGCCAATGGCAACCATCCCAGGTTCTCAAGTATCCTCCCCGTTGGTTTTCAGTTCTATGCCATCACTTGGTAACCCCATTAGTTAACATATACCTAATCCCAATCCTACGGTCATCACAACTGTCAGTAGCTTGCCAAGTCCTTTGGGATCTACTCCTACCATGAACACGTTGGGACCCATGGTTGCTCCTCCCATGAGTGTGACTACTTTGATTCCTTTTAGCAACCCTTTCGGTTGGAACCCTTTGCTGAGTTCAAACCCCTTGGCCACTATACCAGGGGGTAGTGTCACGAGCACACAGGTAGCAAGGAACATTTCACTTCCCCTACAATCCTTAGGACAAACAGGACAACCTATTGTTAATAATATTCCCTTAAGTGGTTCAAATATAGGTGTAGGGTCTATGCCATTGCCAAACTATGCAAGTAGTAGCATGCCTCTGGGAAAATCTATTGCATCCATATGGACTAATCCACCCAAACCTCTGTCTGGAATGGGAGGGAAATTTTATACTGGGGGCAACCAACCGTTCACCCTAAAATACAATATGCAATATGGACAACAACCATATGTCCCTACCCCTCCACCTATAGGAAATTTTTATCAAAGTCCTACTTAACCTCCTGGTAACACATTGATGGGCAGACCCTATGGTCTAAATAGTCAGCCCATACTTCCTTGGTTGGATTCAGGGGCAAATCCACAATTTCCATTTTTGGCAGCTTTGGACATCCCCGACATCCTTAAACTGACTAATGATCCCATCAATCACAACCTGCTCTGGCCTCCAGGACCACACAAGATTCCTTTTGACATCCCAAAGTTCGATGGGAAACAAGGGGATGACCCAACCGCACACATCAATACCTTTCATCTATGGTCAATATCTAATTCCATGGTGGATGATAGTGTCCAGCTTCGACTGTTTCCCCACAGCCTTACAAGCAATGCCGCCAAGTGGTATATTGAATTGCCACGCGCTGCCATCAACACTTTTGGCGCTTTAGGGATAGAGTTTCTAAAGAACTTCAAATTACCAATCGGATTTGAAACCGGAACAAAACTGTTAACCTCGCTGCACTAAGACACCGCCACCCACATCTCTGATCACATCCATGAATGGAGATGTAGGAGGAAGCTAGTCAAAGCGACAATCCCAGATCATCTCTTAGCTATTTGGTTTTTTAAGTCTCTCTTACCCCACATATCTAAAGACATTGGCCTTTCTGGTGCAGTTATAGAAGATCAATGCATTCATCGTGCCCAACATATGGATTTAATATATTCAAAATATGGCACGCTATATGATTTTCTCCCCAATGCCCCTGGTAACCCAAATCCTTCAGCTACTCAGAAAATCGGAGCTCATGCCAATGGTCTCATTGGCACAATATCTGGTGTAGCCACAAAAAAGTCTTGGGGGCAAGCCTCCCAGCCGTCCTCGGCTGCCACTTCCCCTCACCAAATGACTACTCTTCCTAATGCTGAGGTAAATTATGTGCAAACTTCACAAAAACCTAGTGGGAAAAATAAGAAGAACAAGAAAAATACATATTTTTCGGAAGAGCAGTTGGACAATTAGAATAACACTAATCAGAAAAACGTTGCCAAAAATGACAAAGGGAAGGATAAACCCATGAAATTTCCTTGCAAGATCTGTGCAAAGGACCACTTGACATACAAATGTCCTCGGCTGCAGGAATGCACCGATTTTATCGCAAACAAGGATTCTGGGCGAACACTTGCCATTATTCATAATCATTTCCCTAATCAATAGCAGCAACATCAACACATGGTTGACAACCCACCACAACCCTAGCAATAGGGCAATGGTGGTTCACATCCTTTCAGTGAAGGACCATCCACCATTTATGGCATTGAGAGTGTTGAACTTCAAACACGAGCCAAGCTTTATGGAAATCCTACCATAGATGCTTAAGAACCTGGTACTAGTTCAAATCCACTGCTGCCCAACGATTTGCATATCGAAAGGCCTACTTCTGACCCCATGATTCGTCCCCCCAAAGGGACACTTCGACGCACGACTCATAACACCTCTGCACGTGCAGCCAAAAACTACAACATTGTAGAATAATTGGTGCAGGCACTGTCAGCTATGTCTACTCTAAAAGTATTGCAAACTTGTCCAGCACAAAGGAAAGCCTTGCTTTTGGCCATTGGTGGGATAGACCTCGAGGATTCCATGCTAGCTATCTTTGATATGGAAAAATCTAAACCTCATCTCTCACACCAACTCGCATTCTAGGTGCAGGTTGTGTCGAAAGGGAGACCAATCCATCACATGGTCATAGACGAAGGTGGTTCGACCTGCATTATGTCACAAGCTTGCTGGCTCAATTTAGGTTCTCCTACCTTAACACCACCGTCGAATTCCCTCAAAGCTTTTGATGGCCACACGTTCCTCTGAAAAGGAGACCTTGCTAGCTTTCCCATCACTCTGAGTGGGAAAACGGTAACTGTGGACATTGAAGTCGTAGAGCACCATCTCGACTATAATCTAGTGCTTAGTTGTAGTTGGTCTTATGCCATGACTGCAATTGTTTCTTCAGTCTTCTGACTCATCCTATTTCCATTGGATGGGAAAATAGTCACAGTGGATCAGTTATCCTTCTGCACCCCTGATTATATCACGTTACCAAGTAGCACTGTACCCCTAATATGAGGATTTCCTGACTCTTATGTCAATATCGGTACTAGTCTTCTGAAGGCATCTTCCCTATTGGGGTTTTTTCCTCTTCCGCCGCCACAGATCCCAAACATGGTTGCAATGATATCCACCACTTTGGATGGCTCTATCGACCCATGGATCCTTCCGTCACCTTCAGACATTGATTCTTACGAAGATCAGATGCCACTCTCACCAGTCGAGTTGGCCTACCAAGCCATCCAAATCACTTTTGAACCTTCCACTACTATGGTTTCAACCAAAGGTACAAACCTCCCACCCATCACAGTTCTCTCTAAGGATCTCCTCAATAAATTATTGCCACAGATGAAGCTATTCAAGATATCGTGTCTCTAGAATAACGACCTTGGGGAGAGTTTCACCATCGCGCTTTGATGATTGACTCGGACGTGATAAAAACTGAAATCCCATCCTTTGACCCACCTGAGATGGTTCCCTCCGCTTACACGACTGGTCAAACTATCGATTCAGAAGGGAACATGGGTAGTCTTTCTAAGACAATGCTCATTGATATCTCAGTCAAAACGGGTATCGTGAAAAATATTTAGATTGGAGCCGATTGCAATCCTGAGGAAATTGCATGCTTCACATCCCTTTTCAATGAATTCCGTGATGTGTTTTCTTGGTATTATGATGAAATGCCTGGCACAGATCCATCTATAGTCAAGCATGAAATCAAGATTTATGACAATGCCAAACCAATTTGGCAACAACTCAGACCTATCCACCCACACAAAGCAGCCGCCATCAAAATTGAGGTAGAAAAAAATTTAAATGTTGGTTTCATCTATCTCGTTCCTTTGATGGAATGGGTTTCCAATCCAGTTCCCGTCGATAAAAAACAAGGCACCATTTGAGTTTGTGTTGACTATCGCGATCTAAACGCTTCTTGTCCCAAAGACAATTATCCTACACCATTCATAGATCAGATTCTCGACGATTGTGCCGGATGCGAATATTTTTCCTTCATGTATGGATTCTCGGGCTATAACCAGATTGCAATTAAAAAGACGACCAGCATAAAACTGCCTTCATCTATCCTTGGGGCACATTTGCATATCATAAACTCCCATTTGGTCTGAAGAATGCTAGAGCAACTTTTCAGCGGGCTATGGACTACACTTTTCATGACATTCGACATATTGTAAAGGCTTACTTGGATGACCTTCCGGCCCATTCCAAGAAACGACTTGATCAACTCGCTCATCTGAAAGAAATTTTTGCTAGGTGTAGATTCTACAATATACGTCTGAATCCTCATAAGTGCTTATTTATGGTCGAGTCTGGGCATCTGTTAGGTTTCATTGTCTCCAAGCACGAGATTAGGGTTGATCCCAATAAGGTTAAGGTGATTGTTGAATTGTTGGCACCACAATCCATCCTTCAACTCCAACATTTGCAAGGGAAGGCAAACTTTTTACATCGATTCATCGTTAACTATGCCGAGATGACGAAAGGATTTATGTGATTATTGAATAAAGGAACACTATACTTGTGGGATGACCAAGCTCAATGGTCATTTGACGCTTTAAAACATGCACTTATTTCAGCCCCACTCCTTAGTGCCCCCGACTACTCACGTGACTTTCTCCTCTACCTGGCAGCCTCACCATCCTCACTTGGAATGGTTCTGGTTCAAGTTCACAGTGACGAAAGTGAACATGTGATATACTATTTGTACAAAGGTCTAATCGGACCTGAATTATGTTATTCACATGTGGAGAACTTTCTTTGGTGGTATTTTTTTCCTTCACCTGACTCCGACAATATATATTGCTGCGATAGACTACAGTTATTGGTTTGGAGAACCCCATGCGACACATCTTGTCTAGAAAAATTATTGGAGGAAAATATTCCAAACGGATCATAATCCTCCAACAATTTGATTTGGTCTTCACAGCTTCCAAAGAAAATAAATCCCCCGTCTTCGCAAAATTATTAACGGACCTTCCCAGAATCGACCCAGGAGAAGTAGCTCATGATCCATTTCCTGATGAATCTGTATACTTGGTCGATTCTTCGGACCCATGGTATGGAGACATTTTGGTCTACCTACAAACCAAATTATTTCACCCAACTCTCACATCCGACGACCGTCATCGTATTTTTCACCAGGAAAAGCACTACCTCGTGCTAAATGATATGCTATATCATCGTGGTGTTGATACTATTCTCCGACGTTGTCTCACTTTCGATGAAGCAGAACGCATTTTCAATGACTGCCACGCAAGGGCATGCAGTGGTCATATTTCAGGCATAGCTACTGCCCAAAAAATCTTGCGCACAGGTTACTGTTGGCCCACTTTGTTTAAACACTGCATTGCAGCGGTCCATAAGTGCCATCGATGTAAAATTTTCACAAAGATAATGCATGCTCATCCTGCCCCCCTTCATCTAGTTATCTCCATTTCTCCTTTCGCTAAATGGGGAATTGACTTCATCACTTGCAATCCCACTTCAGAAAATGGACAAAACTACATCATTGTTGCAGTCGACTATTTTACGAAATGGGTAGAAGCCATTCCCACTTTTAAGGTTGATGGAAAAACCGCCGCTCTCTTCCTGTTCAATCAGGTAATATGTTGGTTCGGATTACCCCTATATATTGTCACAGATCATCGATCCCACTTTCAAAATCATATGATGACCGAATTAACATCCATGCTAGGTTTTCGTCAAGATCAATCTTTGTCTTATGATCCTCAAGCTAATGGTCAAGTCGAAGCCGTAAATGGAGTCCTCAAAACCATGATTCGTCGACTGGTCGGAAAACATAAAACCACATGGCATCAGAAGTTGTATTCCACATTATGGGCATACCGAACGTCAGTCAAAACTGCCACAGGCTTCACACCATTCCAACTTGCATTCGGCATGGAGGCAGTACTTCCAATCGAGTGTGAAATTCCATCACTCAAACTCACTGTTGAACTCCTGCTTGGCACCACCGCCACAGAAGGGTGCTTGCTCTCACTTGATTATTTGGATGAAACTCATTGAGATGCTACACGAGCACTCAAAGCTCACTAGTGCCAAGTCAAAAATCGATACGAAAAATATGTCAAGCCTCATTCTTTCCAAAAGGGTGATCTTGTTCTACTCTATGATCAGAAACATGACCTCTTGGGGGTAGGAACACTCCAACCATTATGGCTTGGTCCTTAGATCATCACTAAAGTCCTCTCAAAATGGGCTTATTAACTTCAAGACTATAATGGAATTCCACTCGCGGAGCCTCGGAATGGGCTCTATCTGAAGAAGTATTTTGCCTAGTTTCACACTAGGCATATGCTTTGTAATTTTATGTATATAAGTTTTGCTTATTGTTTTGATGTTTCTGCATATGTTTTTTGGTTTTTGAGGTGTTTTTTCTCATGTATAATCTTTTTCTTTCACATAGATGTCATCACCCTCCTTATCATACGTCAGATATGCAGACGATGCTAGTCATCACACTAGACGCATTGCTTCAGCTGCTTGGGTTCTCTACACTCCTGAGTCAGACCTTCTTGGTTCTGGGGGAATCTTCCTAGGTAGCGCCACTAATAATGTTGCTGAGTACATGTCAGTGATCCAACTCTTCATGGAAGTGACATCTTGTGACATCTCCAATTTAGTGGTTAGGTTAGATTCCCAACTCGTCATTATGCAGTTAAACAATCATTACCGTGTCCGCCATCCAGTCTTGTTAAGTTATTTTTTAAGGGTGCAACTTTTATAACGTCAATTTCCAAAAATTACATTTGAGCACGTTCCTAGAGAATTTAATGCATTAGTTGATTCTTTGGAAAAATATGTGTTAGATTGGCATTTGTCACATTTTCTATAAAAGATTTACTCATGAGTATATATATTTTTTATCCCATTGAAAACACATAAAAAATAAAAAAACACAAAATCACCAAAAAGTATCTATATATATATATATATATCTGTCATGTCCAATACAATAGTTACATCAAAAAATCTTCCAAAACTTGGGTGTTTCACAAAAATTTGGCTATACTAAGCCACGCTCTGACACTAATACATCCGCTCCGCCAGCTAGGCCTGATGATCATGGTAACATACAACTTCTATGGATATCCTCCTCAGAGGCACCAGGTATCTCTCCGACACACCTACGGTATGCTGTTGCAAACGAAATGGAACCTCCCGCATAGGAAAGGGTGGTATACCCATACTCAAACCCTCTAGGTTTCTGCAGATTTCATGTAAAACCTGGGCATCATCATCCTCGATGGCTTCTGCATCCTCTGCTGGTGTGTCAGCCCCAGGTAGCTGCAGTCCTCACTGCGCATAGCGAAGGGTCCCAACTGGATGGATAGGTGCCACATCCGTGTTAAGCAAATAACGCTTCATGTCAAAACATAATTTTCACCCTATTTTTCAACAAAAAATTGCATAAACATTCAAAAGACAAAAAAAAAGTACTTCCTTGAAATACACTGATCAGGTCCTTCTTACCATTGAATCCCCACTGGGTGCCAAGGGGCAGCACTTACTCCGGATCGCCGTGAATTTCATCCCTACATAGGGATAATCCTTAATCATAATTATCTGGGAGTTTAGCCAATCAAAAAACCCATCATCAAAACAATGGCAGACATGACCCTCTCCAGTCCGCGGAAGCAAAGCTACCCACCGAGCCTGCCTTGGCTCACGTGGGCCCAATGGCGTTGTAATGATATTGGGCCTCATCAATGGTACCCGCTCCAGTAAGAAAGAGAAAATCAGTGTACCGTACCCAAAATCTCTCTAGGTACGAGTCTTACATGCAGTATGCTCCGCTCAGACCCGACGGAAAACTCCGTCACACCAGTCAAACACCTGAGGCTGCATACAGTCCAAGGCTAGTAGCATCTGGGCCTTGGTAGCAACATGCTAACTCTTGGCACCTGCCAAGTGAACAATCATCCATAATATAGACCTTAATGGTCTCAAAGTCAGCCGTGCGATCGGTACCCGGTTGCTCATAGCCTGTGTGTCATGTATGCAATGCTCAAGAATCAAATCAGTAGTGGAATGCGGGTCAGCTCTGGACCCCGTCAAGTTGGGCCTTGGTCCACGACATGATAGGCCGATCAAAAAGTACACATCATCCTTCTCGATTGAGAGCTCATTGCCACCAATCTGGAAGACATGGTGCCGCTTGTCCCATTGCTGGATTAGCCACCTCAGGAGGTCCTCTTGACCCCTCATCAGTTCTAAACAAGCATATTTTAGTAAACCACATCTGCAGAGAGCCATCAAACTTGCAGCATCCGTAATCATATCGCGTTCTTCCCGTTCATGTTCTCTCTCTCGCCAGATACTCATGATTAACAGTTGAATAGCTGCAAATGCAACATTTTTAACGTATTAAATATTGCCTGGATCACTTCAAAACGTTAATAAATGAGTTGCTAAAAAATGTGATGCGCCTAACGCTGGCCATAGTGTAAAAAAGAGCACACTAACGCGATATACCTTCACGGGAACTGCGCTTAACGTGGCTCTAACACTACTGGCCCACATTAGCTGCAAACATTTTTTAGGGCCCCACAAATTTCCCATTTTGAACCAGCAAAACTTAACAAAAAGACAATTAAATGATAGTAGGAGGTTCTAGCTCTTACCTAGATCTTGTGGGAAGGAAAATTGTTTCCCAGATTGACCACAATCGTCAACAGAAGATTTCACCCCTTTTCACCCCAGAGCTCCTTCACAGCACTCAAAACAGTGAAAATGAAGGTCTTCTAACCTTCTTATAGCCAATTCTAGGGCATGAATCTCTTAAGCTAGTCGGAAAAAGTCGTGAATTATTGCTGCACATGTGTCACAACTATTGAGATTTGTTACTGATGTTCTGATGAGTGATCAAGATTCATATGCAGACATACTCATGTTTAGTCGAGCATTATTTTTATGATATTTTTCTTGCTCGTTAATCCGAAAAACCTCAATTTCCCTTCTTCGGACCCATTAAACTTATACGAAGTTGATATCGAGCGTTATTTTTATGGTCTTTTTCTTGCTCGTTAATCCAAAAAACCTAGAGTTCTCTTCTTCAGACTCGTTAAAACTGATATGAAGAAGCACTGAGCTTTCTTTTTAGGGACCTTTTTCTCACTCATAAAACTGAAAAAACCTTGAGTTGACTTTTTCGGGCTCGCTAAACTACCACAACAGAGATGAAGGAGCCATTATTTTCCTTTTTTTCAAAGCTCTTTAAACCAAAAAAGTAACCGAGTTTTCTCCATGTGACTCGTTAAAATTTCACGGAGGTAACTGAGTTTTCTCCGCGTGACTCGTTAAAATTTCACAGATGGCACCAAGTTTTTCTTTGTTGGACTCGTTAAAATTTCACAAAGAGTATTGAGTTTACTCTGTCTCCTCGTACTCATAACAAAATGAGGTAGATGTACATCGAACATAGATTTCTCACTTTTCTGGCTTTGATGGACTAAACTCACAGAAAATGAACTGTTTCGGGCTTACTATTCTCCCTTTGTCGTGCCCGATTATCAAGACATGACAAAGGTACCCCAATAGAATTGTCTTTTACGACATTTTTCAGACTCCCTAAACATGAAAAATTCACCAAGTTTACTCGTTTGGACTCGTTAAACCTAATCAGATGGGGCACGGAGTTGTCTTTTATGATGTTTTTTAGACTCTCTAAATATGAAAAACTCACCAAGTTTACTCATTTGGACTCGTTAAACTTAATCAGATGGGAAAAAATTTGGAAAAAATGGATACTACCTCTGTTACATTTCAGAAAGGTCGATTTGGTAGCAAAAATCTTGAACATGGCACTTCCTAGAAAACTCTTTCACAGTTAGATGAACCCTACCATCTATGATTATTAGCCTTCATCTCCCAGTGTCCCTACACCGGTAAAATCCTAACACACTCTTTGGTGTTCATTAAGTCTCAGCTGCCTAGTACCCTGTTATAATGCCTTCTATTGTTCAAGAAGATATCGCTATCTACTGCTCCTCTTATCAACCAAACCGCTCACTATGCCAGAAATTATTTGTCCTCTGACATCCCCATTTACTCTTCATTATCTCAATAATAAACAAAATCATTTGGTTTCCATTTCATTTTGACTGATGTAGGACGCCTCAGTGCCTACCTTTCAACAGATCTCTTCCTATCGACTTCCACATCTTATCTAGGAAGATGATCCAGAAACCCATCAGTACTCAGATACTTGTAGAAATTAGTGGCAGGTAGTCTTGTGTTTGACCATGAGTCTTCATCATTGGCTCCTGGTCGAATGATTCTACGAATGTTCGACTTCAACTCATTTTATTTCACACTCGCTAGATTGTATTGTGCATCTTAGGGACCATCATCATTATCGGTGGCCACCTTCGCGTTTGTTAACAATTTTCATTATCAACTGGTAATCAGACGATTTCTCACATGTTTGACGACAGCTCCTTCATCCACATGTTGAGAAATATGCAGTTTAAGTGAATCGGCGGTCAAGACCTTGGGGCAAAGGTTACATCATTAAAGTTGTGTTCCCTTCCCCAAGTTGCGATATTGTTTATGGAGACAGCTTCTTCAGCCTGATCCTGTTATGACAGACACTTCCACATTGTGCTTATCAGTGGACAGATTCTTCATATCTCTATTCTAGACAAATCATGTTCTTTAAGCTACTGAGCATGGGAATGCCCGACTCAAGGCAGATACTATATTTTCTAACATATGTTGTTGTTTCAGGTTTTCCTCAGTCTTTCAATCTCTTTATCTCTACTACACACATTATAAAGTATTTTGGCCATCGTCTTCATCTCTGACCTCACACTTTAGGGGGTGTCTGTTACAGGTCAAAATACCTCCTCATCAGCTCAGAGGAGAAGATAAATATGGAAGGAATACAAAGACCTAAACTAAACCTATTTCTACCAAGGTGACGCCTCACTATAACAACACAAGAGCGTTATAATGCACCTGATCAGTGAATAGGCCGCGTTAGTGGCTAGGGCAATGCTCTGTTTACACTAGGGGGTAGCGTTACCCATGTTTTGAGTTTGGAATGGGAAAAACCCATGGAGAATGATTTGAATTTCCATATTTTTCTCAAAAGGGAGTCAGTACAAAAAGGAAACTGCAAAGCACTAATCTCTTATTGGGCCTTGCCATAAACAACTAAACTCCCAAGGAAGGAAAAAGCGTGGAAGTTGAGGAAACATATTGGTTTTTTCTATTCAGAACTGGTGGAAAGAGAAGGGAAATGATTTCTCTCTCCATCTCCTATAAAATGGAGTTGAAGGGTCTTGGTTCAAGGTCGAAGGATTGTCAAAGCTTTCGAATACTTGTGAAGTAGAGATCATTGTTGTAGTGTGAAGGTCAAAGATCAAAGAGGTTCATTGAGAACTTGTTGATCAAGGCATCACCACTTTGAGAGATAGAGAGATTGGAAGGCTGAGGAGGGCTTGATACAACTGATGGTTGTAATCCTCCCTTTTATAAATCAATAGAACTATATCTGTTTTTTCCATTCTATGCGTTGATATTGTCATTGTTATTTAATCACTTATATAGCATGAGATGAATGCCCTATATGTGCATAGTTTAAATGTTTATTATATATTGACTTAATTGATAGGAAATGTATGTTATGGTAGAGATTACACAGGTGCTTTGACTGATTGCAGGGTCGAGATTTGGGGCTGGTGAAGAAGTATTCCTGCTTCGCTGTTCAACACTCTCCAAAAGACTTCAAGATCATTAAAGAGGTAATCTTCCATCTTATTCCATCAAGTTTTTTTAAGTTAATATGAATATGTATGTGCCATCTTTTTGAACTATACATCTAATCTTACTATCTGCCTCGGGCACCGGAAAGCCCTGAGAGGGATATTCGATAACCAACAACCCAAGAATTTTACCCTATAGTAGCCTTTCAGCCTAAGAATCCTACAGAACACTCACCTTGGTCCATGCCTTCTCCTTGGTCCTATACTCAGTATCATCCTCAACCTGTTAATCCACCCTTCGAACTATCTCAATATCAACCTCCTCAATGAGGCAACCCTTCATAAGGATGGAGGCATCATCAATCCCAACCACTTGTCTTAATGCCTCCTCCTCCACCTCAACCACAACTAACCCACAATAATCTACCCAAGAAAACTCAAATTCCTACCCAACCGAATCTAAACCTAAACAATAAGTAAGCCTAGCAAGCCTGTAGTTGGAAAAAATCATATCCTACTTATGTTGTGTAAATGGAGGTGGTCAACCTTAGGTCTGGGAAGGTACTTCCATACACTCGCCCACCTTCTCCATCTGAATATTTTGAAAAAGAGAAGGGAGATAGTGCCCCTTGAGCAAATATACCTCCTTATCATAAAATTTTGGTCCAACCTAAACAAAACACCCCAAAATAGGCTAAAATTATGGGATAATTGAAGAATTTGTGTGCTAAAATAACCCTTCTCTAGGCCATCGAAGATATCCCCATCTACAACAAGATTATTAGTGAATAGTTTTTCAAGAGGCCTGGAAAAAGAAAAATAGATTCCCCCACTATCAATGTAGTTAGGAAGTTGGTTGATCTAATTCTTGGGAAGTTCATATCCCCAAAGTATTTGGATCCCAACATCCTGGTAGTGGATGTACACATTAACAATATTGTAGTCCCCAACACATTATTCGTCCTTGGGGCTACAATCAATGTCATGACCAAGGAAACTATGTTGAAGCTCAATCTCCAAGGGACCTTGAGGAAGACTGTCACAGTGTTGTAACTCACAAACAGGTCCATAGTATCTCATGAGGGTGTTATTGAGGATGTTATTATCTCCATTTAATCTTGGGAGTACCCCATAGATTTCCTTGTCCTCCAACCCAATACCAAGTTTAATGGGTACCCTCTCATCTTAGGGATACCTTGGTTAGCCAATGCTAATGCTTACATTAGTTGTAGGGCTAGAAACATGGCATTTAAAAATGGGCAACTCAAAAATAACATTGCATATACCCCCCTTATTAACCCTTATTGAGCACAAATTACCTTTGTGGGTAGAGGAAGAAGAGGAGGGATATTTTTATCAGTCACCCCCCTACATTTTTTTCACATTAGACACTATGGTAGGAAGCTTGTAGTTAGATGAGGATGACCTTCTTAATAAATTTCTGCAAAACCAAGCTCTTGTTGTCATGCTTATTGATCATCTAGTAGAGGAATCATTAGGGAAACCTGAGAACAATCCATGGACTAAACTTTTCAATGAAAATTATAATCAAAATAATGCTAATATTATGGAAATCATCGATCCAAAACCATGAAAATCAATCCTTCCCTCTCAACAAAGTAAGAAGAGAAACAAGTCATTGTGTTAAGGAAGCATCTTGATGATTTTTCTTGGGACTATAAAAAGATGAAAGGGTTGCATCCCTCAGTTTGTAACCATAATATATACATTAAAAGAGGATGTAAACCTATGCTCCAACCCCAGAGGAGAATGAACCCTTCCCTTAAAGACATTATGAAAGAATTATTGCATAAGTTATTGGATGAAGGATTAATTTATCCTATTTCAGATAGTGAGTGGGTGTCTCCTCTCATTATAGTACGCAGGAAGAATGGGAAGTGGAGGATTTATGTTGACTATATGGAACTCAATAAGGATATGAGGAAAGATCATTTTCCCTCTCCTTTTATTGATATGTTTTTAGATGGCCTTGCCGGGAAGAAGTTATTTTCATTCTTGGATGGTTTTAGTGGGTATAATCATATCTAGATCAACCATGAATATTAGGATAACACCACCTGCACGTGTCCATGGGGGGCCTTTTCCTATAGAGTCCTTCCATTTGGCTTGTGCAATGCCCCTGCTACCTTCTAAAGGGAAGTGTTGAGTATTTTTTTTTATCTTATTCATGATATAGTTGAAATATATATGGATGAATTCACTCCTTATGAGAATGATTTCCAGGAAGATATCTTCAACCTGTGTAAAGTTTTAATGAAGTGCATTAAAATGAATCTCTCACTGAGTCAATGAAGGTGTGAAGTTTTTATGAAGGCACGGATTGTCCTAGGCCACTTCTTCTCTAAGGAAGGGATCCAAGTTAACCCTAACTAGATCACCATTATTAAAAGAGTCCCTTCCCCCTAGAGACAAATGTATGTTATAAGTTTCTTAGGACTAGCTAGATATTATAGGATATTTATCAAGTATTTCAATAATTTGGCTTCACCTTTGTTTGGACTGTTAACTAACGATTCATACTTTTTTTGGATAGGTAAGTGCCAAGAATAATTTGAAGAGATGAAGGAGAAGTTGACCACTGCACCAATTCTTATGGGCCCAAATTGGGCCCTAGATTTTCAAATCCACATAGATGCATCTGACAAGTTATTCAGAAGGATCCAGAAATATAAGAGGCCTTGAAAATAGCTCAAAAATAAAATTCATCAAATTGAAGTGAAACCAAGAATAGATCATAGTTCTCGTTGTCTTGATTCCAACGGTGTGAATGACACTCAAATCCGAGTTCATATGCTCAAGTTATAGATGGTCAAAGTCTAGGTTAAACTTGGCCAAGTGGAAAACTAATGAGGAAAAAAATTGGCAAAATCTCAAAGCATGGAGTATGGTGGTTGGAATAGGATAATTTATCGCCTACTTAATTTTTCTAATATCCCCTATTTATTGGTAATAAAATCTTAATGGTTGTATATAAAAAAATATACCTTTTTTATAAATATGAGGTGGTGGGCTGCGATCCCTGCCATCCCCCAAGGACATGACATATTATATTAAATACAAAGGTATGGTGGGTTAGGGAAACAGGTGGCCCGGACCCTACCCATGATCACGTGCCAACAATAAAACCCTATTGAGCCACATATGTTGTATTATATAGCGAAACCGGCAAGGCTTGAACCCGCCCAGCCCGATGGTCTGACCCACCACCCGAGCAGTTCCAAAATAATGCCACATATTATATTAACAGTTGAACAACCAAAACAATAATATACCAACATTTATGTTATAACCTTTGAGTGTTAATATATATAATGCACCAACAATTTTCCATATAAAATTTTGGTCGAGCGGAGGTTGGAACCACTGAGCTCCCCCCCCAAATTTTACACTTGTTTCCAGCATGCCAACAGGCCTATGTTTTAAAATCTACCCCAACAATTTTTTTAAACCTCACTTCTGCCATTTGAACAAGAGGACCTGCAATGGAGGACCGGATGAAACCAGGAGCATCCTGGGCAGTAAAACTATGAGTGAGGGTATCTTGGAGATGCCAAAATATTCCCTTAGAGGGTCACATGTGCCACTGTCAGAATTTCACAAATTTACAATCATTTTTATACAATTTTACGACACAAATCTAATTTTGATGTCTGTTTCTCGAGCTTAGGTATCCATTTTTAGGCCATCATCTAAATTGGAGGTATACAGGTCATTTTTGTAAAGCTACTTGTAACGGATTTCTTTGATTCCACTTAATGAAAGAAGGCCTGCCCACTTTTGAGCAGGGGTCGGAGACGTAGCCCACATTGGGTGAACTCCGTAATAAAATCTTTGTGTCTTTGATCTCATGTTTTCTTATGATTTCAAATTATTTTCATGTGGTTTGAGTTACTTGGATAATATGATATGTTATATGCAATTTTGAATGCATCATTGAAGTTAAAAGATCTAGATCAAGTTTGGTATTAGAGCAGGTCTTCTTGATGCAAGTTGCATGAGTGAATGCTAACTAGGAAAAAGCTCCAAAAAGGTGAAGGAGAAATTAAATTCTTTGATCCCAAAACAGGGTGTGCACCCCCAAGATGGAACATGTCAAATATGGAAGCACAAGAAGAATAATAGCATAATTATCGCAATATCTTATTCAACATGGTAGGAAAAGTTGACAAGTTGTTTGGAGAATATGAGAAGACAATCAGGCATGAGAGGAAAGAGCCCAAGGATCATGCATTAGTACACCATGAAGGTGTAGGAGGAGATCCTCCTCCCCCTTCATCCACCAGTGAAAGTTCTTCTTCTTCTTCCTCTTCGCATCATTCTAATAGGCATTATAGACATACATCTAAGAAGCCATTTTTCAAGCTAGCTATAAAGTTTGATTTTATCACATATAATGGATCATTAGAGAACTTTTGAGGTCTAAAATGGGCCTGCAAAGAAAAATTTACAATCAAAAAAATATTTATAAGAACCAATAGGATTTAAGATGATATGTCAACCATGAGGGATGATTCACCATTTTTGGGGTAAAAAAGTAAAAAGATTAAAAAATAATAAAATAATAAAACTACTTTTTCAACATGTATTTTCAACTTATCTCCCTAATGCTTTACTCAAATTTTGAGCGGGAGTAATATTTGGATGAAAATTTTAATTCCTCATCTAAGGAGTACCCATGTTGCATACTTTCAATGGAACCTACTACACAAAAATGAGAAATACATGAAAAATGTGTTTGCAATCACGTTTTTCATGTATTTCTGATTTTTCGTGTACCAGGGTCACTCTAAAGTGTGCAACATGGGTACTTGGATGAGGAATCAAATTATGCATCCAACGATTATTTCCACTTGAAATTTGAGTAAACCCATAGGGAGATAAGTTGAAAATACGAGTTGAAAAAGTTGTTTTTCCTTTTTCCCTCTAAAATTTGATGATGTAATCAAATATAACTTTATTATTTCCACTATTATTTTATAATTTACTTAAGAGGCCCATTTTAGACCTCAAAGTTCCCCTAATTAAATTAATGTAGAGAAACTTAACAATTGGATTAGACAAATCGAGGTTCATTGTCAAATTCAATAGATTGAGGAGGATGAGGCAAAGATCCAGTTAGTGTTATAGCATCACTTTTCACCCTCAGGTGATTCATGATTGCCTTTATGGCTTTGGGCACCCATTCCTATAGATTTGAACAAAATTCACTAAAAAACAATGTTAAAATTCCCATACGTGGGTATGCCCAGACTTTTCCGCGTATGCCATTAAAATCATTAAAAAATATATAAAAAATCCCTATTTTCGGGCTGGATTGATGGTTACTCCAGTAGTTCAACCACCCCACCACGTGGCCAACTATTTCCAACTGGTTGAAACTATTTTGAGGGAGTATAAAAGCCCTTCATGTGCATGGCCTAAGGGAGAGAGAAATTTTATAGACATTATACTCTGTTGGAATCCCAATTCAAGTCTGATTCACCGTGCCTCCTGCACTTTCCTAGATTTATACAGGAAACCCTTGTTTCCTGGAGATGTTCATCCGTTTATATGCCATCTCAAGTGCACAAGTCTTGAAAATATCTTAGTGAGACAAGGGCGGGACGGATCTGGACGACGGTCTACTCGAAGATCATGGAAGGATTCAGGTGATCTCTCCACTCTTTACTTCTGTACGTGCTGTTCGTAATAATGAAGAACCATCTTGTTCCTGAACTTCTGTGTTAGTATCTATTTGTATATGTGAAAATATTGATTATTAAGCATTTATTATCGTTTATATCATATTTCACATGGATTACACTAACGTTTAGGAGAAATATATGATGTACAACTAGGTTTCCGTGCACGTTCTTTCTTGTTTTCCAGGTTGAAGGAGGAAGAAGGGTTGTCGGGGGTTTGGACCCCGCGGGATCTACATCAAACGTAGGACTACGGGTGAGTTCTGCTATCATTGTTATCTAGTTTTTTGCATTCAAGTATGGTTGTCTGTGAGTCCTTCTGAATAGCATGCCCTGATGTGTGGAGGTTTTGACCCAACAAACCTCTAGGGTGATTTTCTCTGAAACAGAACTGGCGACTCCGCTGGGGAATGCATTTTTTTGATTCCCCTTTTGGGTGGTTTCAGTTGTTTGATAGGTTTCCAACAGTTTTAACTTTTATTTCTAGTCCAGTTAACTCTTTCTCAGTCAGACTGAAGTCCTGGTTCCTTATCTAGGCTTGATCTTTTTTAATTTTCATTATTTACCTTTTCATACGCGGGTTTGTCTGCACACAGATGCGTATACACGCATTTTTTGTTAAAGGGAGTTGTGTATACATGGGTTTCCTTTAACACAGTCACGTATGCACGCTTGTTTCAAAACTGTAAAGTCGCGTATATCTGGGTCAATTTTGAAATTTTAGGTTTCTTAGATTTTTAGTCTTGTCTGCCTGTGGAGGCCTGTTCCTGCAGTGTCTTTATATCCTCTGGATTGTGTTGAAAGTGGTCTTGGGTCTTTTCTCTCTCTTGTTTGGTTGAAAACTAGCTTATTTGGCAAAGTTTTTTTCTTGTGCTTGCATTTCTGGTTCGAGTACCAAGATCTCTTCCTAGGGATTGTTGGATGTTCTGCTTCATCAGAACAGAGATCTTCTGCTCATTTACTCTTTCCTACCTTTGTGTCTTGCTTTGCACTTCGATTTTTGCCCATTTCTTGGTTGGTTTTCTTGAGTTCAGTTGACTAGGTCTTGTTGCAATTTTTGAAGAGTCTTTCTTGGTTCTTTGAAGTTTTTGTTTGCTGCAAGGTTGTACTATTCTTCTAGGCTGAGTGATTGAGTTTCTTGTCTTCTTTTGCTCATATAAATCTTGCTACTAGCTAGCCCTATAATATTTGGAGCGTTTTTGAAGTTGTTGCTTGAAATTCAGAGTTATTTGGCTTGGGATTTGATAGTTTTTCTTGGTCTTTTCGAACTCTTCTTTTTATAAAATTCAAAAGCTCAAAAAACATTTTTTTTTATTGTTTGCTTTTGTTTTGCATTTTTTTTTTCGTTTCGTTGCATCTTTTGAAGGTTTGTTGAGGTTTCTTGCCTTTGGTTTTTGACTTGATTTTGGAAAGGAATTGTCATTGGTTTCTTCCTCTTGTTTCAAGCGTTTTTGGTGTCTTTATATTAAGAGTTTCTGATTTTGGGAACTAGCTTTCTGGACAACCAAAAAGAGATAAAATTGAAGGATCTTTGGGAAATTTCTCTCTGCTTTAGTAGATTTTTCATCTTAGAATTTTCATGCTCTTAGCGATTTGCATTAGGTGCACTTAAGCATTTAGTCATTTTCATAGTTTTTGTGAGTGTGAAGTTTGTTATCTGAAAAGAAAAATAAAATTTTTAGTCTCGTAGAACCTGTGTAGAAGTTGCTTTTCATCGAAAGACAATTACTGCATTTGCATGTAGTTTGGTTTTTATTAATTTCTTTTCTGCGTCAAAACACCACAAGTTTCATTTCCGTATCCCTTTGACTTAACATAACAGCCGATTAAAATAAGCGCTATAATTTAAAAGAAACTAGCAAGTTTTTTAAGTGTCATACACCAACTAGCTAGGTTGTAGGGCCTTGGATTAGGTGAGTGGAGAGTTAACTCTCCAAGGCCGCTCAAACAAAACATATAAGTTGATTAATTGAGCGAAATCCAACTCCGTTAGGTGGACCGGGAAAACTCTCCTCCAGAGAGTCAAGCGTGAGGGGAAGTGAAGGATGAGAAGAGAGATACCCCCTCTCTGATTTGCTGAATCTGACCTCAAGACCGTTTCACCCAGCTTTTGACATAGATTGGTGCCCATAGTTGCCACTCCTAGGTTCCACATAGGTGACTGTGGGGGGGAATACCCGTGGTACCTGAGGCAGACGTCGTATCACTTCCAGCAGTACTTCTGGGGGGTGCCCTTGTGAAGCTTGGGTACTTGAGCTAGCAAAGGCTATTGTTAGGAGGTCGGCGTAACTTTTTTTGTTACCTTCGCTAGTAGGCCTGGGCCATAATTATCCCAGACTACTTTTGGGAGGTCCTATATTTCGCTTTCATGTATTTTGGTGTCCGATCCTAATCACCCGGAGTGGAAATACTTGAAGGTTGTTTGCTTGATTGTATCTCAGGGATTTCTTTTTGTAGTGAGTGCTCTTTTCTCCTAGCTTGCCTAGCCTTATATTTTTTGAGTCTAATTAAAATTTGCTAAAGTGGCTAATCAAGCGCCTCATCGATCGAGGAGAATCCGGGGGTTATCTCCCGAGAGTTCAGAGCCTTCTTCAAGAAGGCATAGGAGTATTTTAGCAGGTGAGTATCACTCTTTGACGTCTGACGCAGTGGAGAGATCCTCCACAAAGGTCTGAAGGTTTCGTAGCTGATTCTGGTGTTGGTTCCGAGAGGAGCGTTCCGCTCACCTGGCGAGTTTTATTTCTGCAGGAAGAAGAAGTTCAAATAGAGGAAGTACCTAAAACATCAGTGTCACTTCCATCTCCTCTTCCTCCTGATTATCCGTTCGTTGTTGAATACATCCGACCCGAGTCACAGAGACCGGAAGATCCTCTGTATTATACATACCTTTCGATGGCCACGACTGGGAACGCGGCTTCTGCTGTGAGTGCTACAGGCATTCAGACTCCTGCTTCTGTTGAAGGAGGGGGCACTATTGCTATATCTTTGATTGCTTCTAGTGCTACTGTGTTTGGCTCTGGTTTCACCCAAGCACATGCTTCTCAATCTGGTCCCTTCTGTTTTGGAATGCCCACTAGTGGGATTCCTCCTTTTTCCTTTTCCGCTGCTGCAGCTGGATCTACACCCATGTCTTCCATGGCTAGTGGATCAGCTTCTTTTCAAGGGTTCCCCTTCGGAACTGGACATATTCCTAGTTCAAATCCTTCTTTAGGGTCCTTTCCGTTTACTTCTCAGACTCAGAGTTTCAACCCTTGGTCTGGAGGTCAGAATTCGACCACTTTTACAGGTTGGAACCCTGTATTCACTACAGCGGGGGCAGGGAATCAGTTTTACGCTGGTCACCAAGGGAATTCTTCTTTCCCTTCGTCGAGTGCTTATCAGACTTTTTCCCCTCTTTCTAATGCCTGGAACCCCTATCAGGGGCTTTCCTCTTCATTCAATACTTCAGGAGGGGGAACTGGTCCGGTCTTTGGTAACTCTGCGTTGGGAGGAGGTTCTTCTCCTTTTTCTACGAGTTCTTTTTGGCAACCTGGTGCCTCATCAAATCTAGGGTATTCTTTTCAGAATGTTGGGAATTCATCCTATCAAGGATGGAATCCTCAGGCTCCGCCTCGTTTACCTTTTCTGGCAACGTTAAACTTGCCAGATCTGTCGAAATTGACTAATGATCCGATCCGTTATAGTCCGGGGTGGCCTCCGATTCCCACCAAACTTCCTTCAGACATTCCAAAGTTTGAAGGCAAGAATGGAGAAGATCCGGCTGACCACATCACCACCTTCCATTTATGGTGTTCTTCGAACTCCCTGATCGATGATTCGATTAGGTTGAGATTTTTTCAACGCACCCTAACTGGAAACGCTGCCAAATGGTATATTGAGCTAACTGGGGGTAGTTTTGCTACATTTGGAGAACTGGCTGTTACATTTCTAAACCATTTCCAGTTGCCTGTCCGATATGATGCCGGGACTGAACTCCTAGCTAATTTTAAACAGGACGACGCAACCCACATTTCTGACCATATTCAGGAATGGCGGAGAAGGAAGAGGCTTATTAAAGCTCATATTCCAGGAGAATTCCTTTTGGAATGGTTTCTGAAATCTCTGCAGTCAGACATTTCTAAAGATGTATCCCTATCTGGGGTATTTTCTGAGGAACAGGCCATTTTTAGGGCCCAGCAGCTTGAATTGATATATTCTCAGTCTGGGGTCCTTCATAAATATTTTCCCAATGCTCCTCGCTCCAAATTAGTTTTATCCAAAACTAAGCCTGGTCCTCATGGTGATGGACTTATTGGGTCGATCAATAGTGGTGCAGCCAGCCTGCTTACTCAATTGCAGTAGTTGTCTTTGCAATCTGCTCCTTCTGGTCAGGCTGTTCCTGCTGAGTCATCACCTTCCCAATCTTTGTCGATAAATGATGTCCAAACTTCCGATCCCAAAGGAAATCAACAATCCAAAGGGAAGAAGAAGGGAAAAAATAATAAGAAAAAGGGAAAGAATGGGAAGGGTAATGCAAATAAAACCAACGAGCATGTTGGTGAGGGTCAAAAGGATAAAAAGAAAGTGAAGTTTCCATGCAAGCTGTGTGCTGGAGACCATCTTACACACCTTTGCCCTAAAATTCAAGATGCGCAGCGCTTGTTAGCTCAGCAGGGTTCTTCCAGTTCCCAGGTTGTGTTGACAAACCCTTTTCCCCAAGGGCAACAACTAGTTGTTGGCGCGAATCAAAATCCTGGGGCTTCCTCTGGGGGCACCCAGGAAGGGGAAATTCCATCAAACATATTCATGATGAGTGCTCACGTGGATGTCGCTACGAGATCCCGTGATTATGGCGGAGAAGAGTCTTCGAAAGCTAAGGATGCTCCTGATGCTACTGAGCCGCTTCATATTACGAGGCCTATTGTTGAGCCTATGCCTCGGATGCCCAAAGCATCTACCAAGCATTCGACGATTAATCCAAATGCTAGGGCTGCCCAGAACTACTCTATTGTGGAAGATCTGGCGCAGAGTCCTTGTGCCATGTCGGCTTTAGAGGTGCTCCAGTCCTGTCCGGCTCAGCGCAGTTCTTTGCTCACTGCCATTGGGGATATTGATCCGAAAAATTCTCTTCTGATTACATTTGATATGACTAATTTTAAGAAGAGACTCCCCCATCATATGGCTTTTCATATTAAATCATCGTACCGAAAGTGCAATATCTTTCAGACGGTTGTTGATGAGGGTGCTTCCACATGCGTGATGTCTCTCACATGTTGGAAGACGATTGGATCTCCCAAAGCTGTTCCATCTACCACTCTTCTGACTGCATTTGATGGTCATCCTCACAGACCTCATGGTATTGTCCCAGATTTGCCTATATGTGTTGGGGGAAAAACTGTGAATATAGAGGTTGAGGTAGTTGATGCAAGCTTGGACTACAACCTTCTGTTGGGGAGAAACTGGATTTATGAGATGGATTCCATTGCATCCTCATTATTTTGGATTATTTGTTTCCCTCACGAAGGGAGGATTGTTACAGTGGACCAACTGGACTGTCCTCCTGTAGACCCGAATGCGTCTACTGACTCATCTGTTCCAAAGTTGGATAATACTAAGGTGCCTGTTGAGAATTTAGGGGTTGGAATGTATTCTTCTTTGATGGGTACTTTCGATATTCCTCCTCCTACGGTTCATATTAATGCAATTTCATCCTCCAAGGCTCCTATTCGAAGAGAGTTCTTCAGAACTCATTATTTTTCGGACCCTTGGACCTTACCTTCCCCTACCGCCACATTAGCGGAAGGTCAAGTGGGTGGAATGGCATTTCCGATGTCTGCAGCTGAGATTGCTTATCAGTCTATTGTTGACTCTGCAGAGTCCATTCCAGCTCCTCTTTCTCCGGATGAGTTGGATGGAGATGTGGCTCCGGCTTGGACACTTAGTTCTTCTTCTGCCCAGGATTGCCTTGATACCACTCTTCCATCTGAAGAGGCCATCCTGGAAGCTATGACTGGTATAGATAGACCGTGGGATGATTTGCATCACCGGTCTTACTTTTTACCTGATTTGAGCGAAGTCGAATCAAGTTTTCCAAATCCTTCGTCTCCTGGTCCTATTCGCCCAGTCCTAAACCCTTTAGCACCAACACAGGTATATGCTGAAGGGAACATGGATGTGATTTCTCCAACTATCCCAGTGAACATTTCCAGAGATCCCAACATTATTGAGAATGTCTTCATCAGAGCTGAATGTTCCCCTGAAGAGATTCAGATTTATACCGATCTCTTTAAAGAGTATAGGGATGTATTCGCTTGGTCTTATGAGGAAATGCCTGGTATAGATCCATCTATTGTCCAACATGAGATCAAGACTTACGAAAACGCTAAGCCTGTGAGGCAAAAAATTCATCCGGTTAATCCTAGGAAGGCAGCAGCTATCAAAGCTGAGGTTGAGAAGCTGCTTAAGGCGGGATTCATTTTCCCTGTTCCTTTGACTGAATGGGTTTCAAACCCTGTTCCGGTAGATAAAAAGCAAGGAACGATTCGAGTTTGCATCGATTTCAGAGACCTAAATAAAGCATGTCCTAAAGATAATTACCCCACACCATTTATCGATCAGATCATTGACGAGTGTGCTGGTAATGAGATTTTCTCCTTCATGGACGGTTTCTCTGGATATAATCAGATTACTATCCGTCCTGAAGATCGGCATAAGACTGCCTTTATTTGTCCCTGGGGTACTTTTTCATACAAGAAGATGCCTTTTGGTATTAAAAATGTTGGGGCTACATTTCAGCAGGCCATGTCATATGCCTTCCACAACATCAAAAATATTATCGAGGCATATTTGGATGATTTAGCTGCTCATTCTCTAATGAGGATGGATCATCCTGCTCACCTCCATCAAATATTTGAACGATGTCGTTTCTATAAGATTAGGTTGAATCCGAACAAGTGCGTTTTCACGGTTACATCCGGTCAGTTATTGGGATTCATTATGTCTAGGGAAGGGATTAGGGTAGATCCCTTCACGGTTGAGGCAATACTTTGGTTGCCTCCCCCGTCCTCTATCCGTCAACTTCAAAGTCTACAAGGAAAGTCTAATTTTCTTCGGAGATTTATCGTAAATTATGCTGAAGTTACCAAGGGATTTATGATATTGTTGAAGAAGGGAGTTCCATTTCTTTGGGATGACTTCGCTCAATGCTCATTCGATGCTTTGAAAAAAGCATTGACCACTGCTCCTTTATTGAGTCCACCTGATTATAGCAGGGATTTTCTTTTGTATCTTGCAGCAGCAAAATCTACTATTGGTATGGTTCTGGTTCAGGAGGATGATGCTCTTGCAGAGCATGTTATTTACTATCTTATTCGAGGCTTGGTAGGACCTGAACTCCGGTACACTCTGATAGAAAAGTTAGCTTTGGCAGCTATTCATGCTGTGCAGTGACTTCGGCATTACATTATTCTACGAAAAACTTATGTTTTGGCAGCAGCCAATCCATTTCAGTTTGTCCTCAGTAGGCGAGTGATTGGGGGCAAATACAATATATGGATTGTGATTTTGCAGGAATTTGATCTTGAGTTTATGTCTGCCAAGTCCAATAAATCATTAGCTTTCGCAAAATTGATCTCCGAGTTTCCCTGTGGGGAATAAATGATTTATGATGAATCCTTCCCGGATGAACATTTGTTTCTTATCTCTCCACATGATCCTTGGTATGGAGATATAATTGTGTATCTTCAGACTACGAATTTTCCCTCTACTTTTTCGAAAGATGAGCATCGTAAGTTGCATCACTTGGCTAAGAATTACTTGATTATTGGTGATGCTTTATACCGTCGAGGGGTTGATTTAATCCTGAGACGTTTCTTAACTCTCGAAGAAGCTGAGGTTGTGCTGAATGATTGCCACAGTGGAGCTTATGGTGGTCATTTATCTAGGCTTGATACAACCCAAAAGATCTTGCGTGCTGGGTACTTTTGGCCTTCGATTTTCAAGGATTGTATGGAGTCGGTCAAAAAGTGTCACCCGTGTCAATTTTATACTCAAAAAATGCACGCTCATCCAGCTCCGCTTTTTCCCGTCATTACTGTCGGTCCCTTTACAAAGTGGGGTATTGATTATACTACTTGTAACCCGCCTTCAGCTAAAGGTCACAAGTACATTATTGTAGCAATAGACTACTTTACGAAGTCGGTCGAGGCTATGCCTACTTTTGGGAATGATGGTGAGACTGCAGCTCTTTTTCTTTTCAACCAGGTTATTGCTCGTTTTGGTATTCCTAGAGAGATTGTCACTGATCATGGCAGTCATTTTCAGAATAGCATGATGGCTAAGTTGGCTCTAAAATTAGGTTTCCGACAGGAGCATTCATCTCCATATTATCCTCAAACCAATGGGCAAGTGGAAGCCGTGAATAAATCCCTGAAGACAATTCTTCAAAGGGCAATTGATAAGGCTAGATCCAACTGGCATATTATGCTATATCCTGCACTTTGGGCATACAGGACGTCAGTGAAAACTGCAACTGGCTTTACTCCGTTTCAGCTAGTGCATGGGTTGGAATCCGTATTTCCCATTGAATGTGAGATTCCTTCTCTTAAGTTAGTTGTTGAACTTCTTCCTGACACTTCTAGTCTTGAAGAACGGCTCCTTCATCTGGAACATCTCGATGAGCAGCGTTGGGATGCTGCCACAATGAATCAGGCGCATAAAAACTGAGTTAAAGCTCAGTACGATAAGGCGGTCAAACCTAGGGTTTTTTCGGAAGGTGACCTTCTTTTGGTCTATGCCCAAGAAAAAGATGCCCTGGGGGTAGGAAATTTTAAGTCTATGTGGTATGGCCCCTTTATCGTTAAAAAATTTCTTAAGAAAGGGGCATATACCTTGGTTGATTTTGAAGGGAACGAGTTGCCGGAGCCCAGAAATGGGCTCTATTTGAAAAAGTATTTTGCCTAGGCTTCGGCCTGGCATGTTGCTTTTGTATATAGTAGTTTTGCTTTGTACATATCTGGTTGTTTTTCAATCTTTGATGGGTTGGTGATGTTTTTTATTTGCTTTGGCAGGTTGTGTCGGATGTTATGAGTCATTTTGGTTTCGCCGATGGTGCTAGTAGACACACTCGGAACTTAGCTTCCGCGGCTTGGGTGCTTCATTATCCATCCGGTCAGCTGTTAGTATCAAGAGGGGTCTGCATTGGTCCTACTTCTAATAACATAGCAGAATACACTGCAATTGTTTATCTACTCTCGGAGGAAATATCCTTGGGTGTTGATTTGTTGGTAGTTTTCTTGGACTCTCAGCTGGTGGTGTCGCAGTTGAACAATACTTATCTGGTTCAAGATCCATTTTTACTCCGGTTGTTCTTGAGGGTACGTTTGTTACAAAGATCATTTCAATTTTTAACTTTCATTCATATTCCTCAAGCTGACAATTGGCTGGCAGACTCATTAGCTAATCAAGTAATTGATTGGCACATTAATCATTCCATACAATAAAATTTAATCATCAAAAACATCATACATTTTAATACATTTGTCACATCACATCAAACATCGCTGTATATATATCATCAGAGTGTTCAAAAAACTATACAAAATTTGGATCAGTAAGTCATACAAAATATTGGGCTTATGCCCCTGATCATGTTCAGTCTCAAAAATATACAGTCATCTGATACATCATATCTATCTACTCCTGAGGTCCCTGCCCAGAAGTTGTGTTCCTATAGAACACGATCACGGTGGCAACTCGGCAGAATAACCGTACCCAGTCTTGGGGTACTCCTACCACCCGTCTCTGGATGGCTTCATGCAGATCTTGGACAGTTGGCGAGTTGACCCCTCCAAGTTCCTCTGGACAGCCTGGAGGGTCCTGTCTGAATCTATTGTATCCGCTTCGCCCCTATGACGCTTATGTCACGGGTAACCCTCTGGTCGCACTGGTCCAATATCTGTTTCATGATCATTTTAAAATTGTAAGTCATTTGAATCCAATCAAAAAAACATGTTTGTTTTTCACATTTTTTCATACATATTGAAAAATTCAAAAAATCATATAAGTCAAAAAATTTCAAACTTACCGACTGTGCCCCATGCCGCGCCTGGTGGAAGGACAAGATCTGGATCGCCACGAAAGTCCATCCCGACATAGGGATAGTCATCCACAACGATGATTTGTTCCCTCCACCATTGGAAGAACTCATCATCCCAAGTGGTCCGGGGAACTTCACTTCCCCCTAATCTCTTCATCATGTCTGCCCAGCGGGCAATTCTTGGGTCTCTCGGGCTGCTGATGGTAGAAATCACTCTGGGTCTCAGTGCTGGAATCTTCTCGAAGAAGAATGTAATCAAAATTGTACCATATCCAAAATGTTTTGTCTTGGTTTTTTGGATAGAATTCAATTTTTTCTTCATGTTCATCAGTAGAGATGTGCACCAATCATATACATGAGTTAAGCATTCCACTGCTATACTCATTTGCATCCTGGATGCCTGGTGTAGAGAAGCTGATCCTGCTACTCTCCCAATGGTAAAAAGGAGGATTTTCATGTGCAAGTCTCGTAGATCTTTGATAGAAGTTTGAGTTCCAACTTTCTTGGAACCCTCTACACAGTACACATGGACGTAATATTCCACGGTTAGCCCTCCCAAAGGCTTACTGTGCAAGTCTACTAGCTCCCCCCTCCGGGAGAGTCCACTAATAAAATATATATCTTCCACTTCGATGCGTATGGGCATCTGATCTATAATGAAACAGTCTTCTTCCGGTTCCCAATAGTTCATAAGCATTTCGAGCAACCGGACATTACTCTTCATATTTGGCATTTTGAAAAACTTGACCAATCTGCAATTCCGAAGAATATTCAATGATACTTGGTCCTGCATGACTTCATTGTCTATAGCACTGTGTTCACGCTCTCTCCATGATATTGTCATCCTGCAAAATTTAAATAATTCGTTCATTAGCTACGCATTTTTTATTTTGGGTTGCGCATACGCGACTTTATTTGAACGAACAAAATGAATAGCAAGGATGGTCGATGAGCTTACCTGACAAATTCGGTGAGATTTGACAGTCGGTTGCTCCTGTTTTGACGAAAGAATTTTTTTTCTCCAGAGCACTTTTTCCCAAATCAGCAATGTAACAATGAACCAAATATGAGGTAATTTGTCTATTTATGCCCAAAAAGTTGAAAATTTTCGCAAAAATTTTTTATGCTTATTTTTTCAATCTATCTTAAGCTGCATAACCCGGATGCTTGGAAGTGCCCAGATTGGTATATTTTCAGGTAAATTTTGACGAATTTGAGATTTTTCCCGGTTTTTGATCCATGACTGCTGACCCGTCATGGCAGGTATATGATCTTCACTGGCATATAGGTTAGGAATCCACTTTCCGTTGCATTTTGCATACTAGCCTCCATTCTGATCACTTGCCATAGGGTCGATCCCATCAGGTCATGAGTATTACACCCATTTCACTCGCCGATTATTTAATCATGACTTGGTGGTAGAGCCTTCATTTACATGGGCTTCCTAGTTAGTTCCTCGCTATCACTTGTTTCCCATGCCACGTTTTATGTAGGCTCAGGATTCCTCTTTAGTCCTGCCATGAATTATGTGTTGAAGCTTCATTATTCTTCTTCTTCACTATCATTTTTCTGGCTATTACCCTAGAGGCTCCCTGGTGTTCTTGAGTTGTATTACTACATTGCATATTGGCTACTTGTTTATCCTGGCCTTTAGCCGGCTTCATTCGGACTCAATGTTTAAGCCAAATTTTGACCTTGACCGTCTATACAAGTTAAACCATTGCATGCATTTGGCTATCACGACTTGGCACCCTTTTACCCATGGATGGAACATTCCTCTGAGTATCGCTTACCAGTTTCCGCCACCTTGCATTGAGCATAGGATCGTTCCAATCCCAGAAACTAGTGCATCTGTTTCTTGATACTCGTTCTATCCATTGTACCATAGCATTCTTTTATTCTTTTTTAGGCTTATTATATGAAAAAGACAAAAAAATAAAATATAACAAAAAGAGCGGGAACGGGATGTAAATTCGTAATTTTAATGGCAGTACAGTGTCAGTTTTTCGCCCTTGAACAAAGCATATACACTTATCTATCTTTCCTCCATTTGGGATGGTTTTAGTTTTGACCTAGGTTCAGCCTTTACCTTGTTTCACTTGTCAGTCCTCCCCCGGTTGGTTATCTCTTCCAATCATATGGAGAGTTTGTTTTGCCTCCTGCATAACAGACTTATACAGTGTCGCTTTTTACTGCCATGGTCATCATGAGTCGTGATTTTGTTCAAGGGAATTCTAACCAGAGTCAGCCATTATGTAGTGTCTCTTGACTCATTATTTAGTCGACCTTCTCGGTCTTGTCAGTATCTTGTTCTATCGCATCAGATGTTTTGGTCCTCTGCTCGTGCTGGTTTGAGAAGGTCTCCATTGAATTTTTGCTGGCGGGTTTGTCTCTTATCGACTACGACACATTTCTCTGAGAACAAACTTAGAACTGCACCCTGGTCCTATTTCCATCATTTATAGGTGACCTTGTGCTTAGCATTTGATCATCATTATGGGTCTTTGACTGAGTGGTTTCCCCTGTGTTTGACGTCAGCATACATTATCACACTTGGGATTCGTGCAGTACCTTGATTTCCATTTGACCTTACCGGTGGATATCTCGCCTCTGTGTCAGCTTTCATTATTGGTTGGTTCAGAGGGTTTCTTCTGTGTGCTAGCTTCATCTTGTGCATGTCGGAAACGTACTTCGGTTTGGTTCCGTCACTCTACTTCGTCCGATTCCTTCCAAATCTTGGCCTGCGGGTTACACTCGCGCTGGACTGATGTGGGATGCCTTAATGCCTTCCTTCCAACAGATATTTTCCCATCGACTCCGACTCATTGCTCTGGGAATAAGGTCTAGAGTCTTTTTTCAGTACCTTAGGGTTTACAGTCATCAGTGGCAGACTCTTCGCTATCGACAGTGGGGATTCATCATTGCCTCCTGATTGGTAGATTCTTTCAGGTGTTCGACTTCAACTCATTTATTCGCACTTGTTAGATTGTACTAGGGCACCTTGACAGTCATTTTCGTTATTGGTGGGTTGTCTCGCATTGGTTAACGGTATACATCATTGATCGGTAATCCAACGATTTTTCACATGGTCGACTTCAGCTCATTTATTCCCATTGTGTAGAATTGTGCCATAGTGATCGGTGAAGACCTCAGGTTGCATCAGAATTTCTCGATTCACTTTTGACAGTCCATCCAATTTCTGCCAGTGATGTCGTTCACCCTTATATGTTGTAGTGTTAGTACATCAGCATCCTATATGTTGGCTCCCGAGTTGCGTGATTGTACCGTTTATTCCACCCCTTATGATTTGGTACTTGGAGATTCAGTTACTTATATGATCAGACATCCAGTTTTAGCATCATTGATCAGCTTTCTATATGTGATACTTGGACATTGATTCAGACTTATACTTCCGGGCCATGCTCAGATGATTCATTGTCTACTTTCAGTTCAACTATACTTGTATACATTTTGGATCTATTCTGTACTTTCCATATGATGTATTTTTGACTGAGTATGGGTATGCCCGCCTCAACATGAGTTGACTCTCTATGTTCTTTCATTGGTTTTTGGCAGGCTGAAATCTGGTGAAGTCCTCTCTTGTCCTTGCAAAGTTCTTTCTATGTGCATAATACATTTCGGCCATCATGTACCCCTTCTGACCTCATATATTAGGGGGCATCTGTTATAACATCATTTTTCACCCTCAGGTGACTCATGATTGTCTTTATGGCTTTGGGCACCCATTCCTACAGACTTGAACAAAATTCACTAAAAAACAGTGTTAAAATTCCCATACGCGGGTATGCCCAAACTTTTCCACGTGTATACGTGAGTCCACATGTAATTTTCCACATATGCCATTAAAATCATTAAAAAATATATAAAAAATCCCTATTTTCGGGCTGGGTTGATGGTTACTCCAGTAGTTCAACCACCCCAGCACGTGGCCAACTGTTTCCAACTGGTTGAAACTACTTTGAGGGAGTATAAAAGCCCTTCATGTGCATGGCCTAAGGGAGAGAGAAATTTTATAGACATTATACTCTGTTGGAATCCCAATTCAAGTCTGATTCCCTGTGCCTCCTACACTTTCCTAGATTTATACAGGAAACCCTTGTTTCCTGGAGATGTTCATCCGTTTATATGCCATCTCAAGTGCAGAAGTCTTGAAAGTATCTTAGTGAGGCAAGGGCGGGACGGATCCAGACGACAGTCTGCTCGAAGATCGTGGAAGGATTCAGGTGATCTCTCCACTCTTTACTTCTGTACGTGTTGTTCATAATAATGAAGAACCATCTTGTTCTTGAACTTCTGTGTTAGTATCTATTTGTATATGTGAAAAGATTGATTATTAAGAATTTATTATCATTTATATCATATTTCACATGGATTAAACTAACGTTTAGGAGAAATATATGTTGTGCAACTAGGTTTACGTGCACGTTCTTTCTTGTTTTCCAGGTTGAAGGAGGAAGAAGGGTTGCTGGGGGTTTGAACCCTGTGGGATCTACATCGAACGTAGGACTACGGGTGAGTTATGATATCATTGTTATCTAGTTTTTTTCATTCAAGTATGGTTGTGTGTGAGTCCTTCTGAATAGCATTCCCTGATGTGTGGAGGTTTTGACCCAACAAACCTCTAGGGTGATTTTCCCTGAAAAAGTTAGCATCCCTTCACCTGTGTGGAACAACTCTCTTTTGGTGGGAGAGAAAGTTTCAAAAAGGAAACAAAAACTTGGATAATATCATTTCTTCTTGCTCCAATTTTGTTTTTGCATTAAAATATAAGTTTTATTGTTTGGGTTATTGACAAAAGGATTTAATGGAATGGAAATATTTGAGATAAGGAAAGGGTAAAAATGTGCAAAGCTTCACATACAAGTTTAGGAAACAAGATTTGAATTTGGGCATTCCACTTGGTTCACCCGAAACTATAACAAATTATATTAGTTATTTAATAGTTACATCATGCATTCTTTGTTATTATTTCATCCTACTAATATTAATGCGGCCAGTGTGAAGGCCATTCACCTTGAAAGCAAGGGAAAGCCTTGACAAAGAAGATAGTCAAAGATATAATCTTTCAAACCTCATAATGGAAATTTCAAAGGAAAATGCAAGTGAAAGGACAAGAAGGAAGCTAGAACAAAGAAGAAGGAAGGAGAGAAGCCATATTGCACACAATAGAAGAAGGAAGTCCATGATAATGAACATTGTTGGAAGTTGCATCCAGAGTTGAAACCAAAGAGATTTGGTGGAAATGGCAAGAAAAAGACGGTGGCAACTCATTAGGGGAATTTTGAGGTCTAAAATGGACCTCCTAAGGAAATTATAAAATAATAATGGAAATAACAAAATAAGATTTGATTACATCATCAAATTTTAGAGGGAAAAAAAGAAAAAACTATTTTTTCAACTTGTATTTTCAACTTATCTCCCAAAGTTTTTACTCAAATTTTGAGCAGGAGTACACGTTGGATGCAAAAATTAATTCCTCATCGAAGGATTATCCATGTTGCATACTTTTTATGGACCATGCTACATGAAAAATGAGAAATACATGAAAAATGTGATTGTAATCACATTTTTTCGTGTATTTCTCATTTTTCGCATAGCAGGGTCTATTGAAAGTATACAACATGGGTACTCCTTAGATGAGGAATTAAATTTTTCATCCAACGAGTACTCTCGCTTGAAATTTGAGTAAACACTTTGGGAATAAAGTTGAAAATATGAGTTGAAAAATTAGTTTTATTACTTTATTATTTTTTAATATTTTTACCATATTACGTAAAAAATGGTGAATCATCCCCCATGGTTAACATCATCATCTTGAATCCTATTGGTTCCTATAAAGTTTATTTTATTTGAAAATTTTTCTTAGGAGTCCCATTTTAGACCTCAAAATTCCCCTAATGGCACAACAGGACCTTGGATCCGATTCTGGTGATGAGACATTGATCACAATAGTGGGCACACAAGGTACACTTTCTCTTCATGCTAATGAAAATCCTGAATTGCATGCAACAAGTTCTTCAAATGATCTTCTTGTTAATGAATGAAAGGGAATTCAATTGTTCCACATTAGAGTCATAATGAAACATACTAAAGTGGAAACCTTGTTTGATCCGGGCTCACAAGAAAATTTGATTTTTGAATCCTTGGTTAAGAAATTGGGATTAGAAACCAAGCCTCATTCAAACCCTTACCCGCTTGGTTGGGTGTTTGATAAAGAAAAATTACATGTAACCAAACAATGTAAGGCTAGACTTGTGATTGAGTCCAAACTAGTAGATGAGGTTGATCTTGATGTTGTACCTTTGGATATCTGTGGCATGGTATTTAGGAGTCTGTATTTGTATGACAGGAAAGCAATTTTATTTAACCATGGAAAAAAAAATCATCTCATGAAAAATGAGGTGGAATACATTTTTAGAAATTATCATACCAGAACCAGTGCCAGTCTTGAAAGTGCAGGTGAAATTAAGAGTTTGGTGAATTCCAACAAAGGGTGCATGCTCATGGTTGTGAGAGAAAAAGATGCAGAGACATCCAATGCTTTCCAAGGTTGTGATCCCACTCATAAAAATGAATTATGTGAAATATCTTATAACTATGATGGTATTTTTCAGGAACCAAGTGGGTTGCCTCAAATGCATGAGATCCAACATGAGATTCACTTGCAGCAGGATGCTCCTTTACCTAAAATTGGTATGTACAAGTTGTCAGCCATTGAGATGGAGGAGATAAAGAAAAAGGTGTAGGCATTATTGAACCAATGGATCATAAGACCAAGTTCTTCTCCATGTGGCTCACCTATTGTGTTGGTGCCAAATAAGGATGGCACATGGAGTATGTGTGTGGACTATAGGGAACTCAACAAAACAATAATGAAGAATCGGTACCATCTCCCTCACATTTATTATTTATTAGATCAATTGTAGAATGTTATATTTTTCACAAAACTATACTTGTGCAGTTGCTATCACCAGGTCATGATTGCATAATAGGATGTATGAAAGACTACATTAAAAACCATGCATGGGTTGCTTGAATGGCTGATGATTCCATTCATACTATGCAATGCTCCAACCACATTCATGAGGGCAATGAATGATATTTTTAGGCCTTTTCTTGATGATTTTGTACTTGTGTATCTTGATGAAATTCTTGTTTATAGTAGGACATGGGATGATCGTGTGTGTCATGTTGAAAAGGTGCTTGATGTTTTGCAAAAAGAAAAATGATATGTCAAAATGTCGAAGTGTTAATTTGGTAAGACCTCTTTCGTTTACTTGGGTCACATTGTCAGTGATGGACAATTGAAAATAGATACTTCTAAAATTGATGTGATTGTAAAGTGGCCTAAGCCCACCAATGTTACATAGGTTTGTAGTGTTTTATGTGCAGTACAATACTGGAGAAGGTTCATTGCCAACTTCTCTCTCATTTCATCCCATTTACATGCAATGACGAGTGTGAATAAAACCTTTCAGTGGGAAGGAATGTAGCAAAAATACTTTGATGCATTGAAATAGAAGATTAGTACCGTGTCCAATTTTTGCCTTACCATACCTATGGCAACCTTTTGAGATTAATAAATATGTCATTAGATATGCCATGGGAGCAATATTGATGTAGCAAAGGAAAAATATATGTTACCATTCAAAGACATTCTCCCAGGATGTTGTGTACTATCCCACATACAACAAGGAATTGTATGCCTCGGTTCAAAGCATGAAGAATTGGAAACACTATTTGATTGGAAAGGATACCATCATTCACATAGATCACCATCCCTTGTGTTATCACTACGTCAGATTTCCAAGGCTGAAGAAGAAATCCCAACAGAGGTAACCATAGACTAATATTTTGGCTTGGTATCTAGCCCTACCAAACCTAAGAAGGCTCTCTCCACAAGGTCACAACCAAGAGTGTTGGATAAATTAGGGTTTTAGTCTAGGTATGAGTTCAGGGGTTTTGATTTGATTTGATTGCATTGATGGATGAGGATATTAGGTCAAAGAGGCTAGGTCAATGTAAATAGGATTAGGGTTGTCGAGATTCAATGGGGCAAGGTAGGTATAAAGGCTATCAGATTAGGGTTCTTGGGATGGAATCATTTAGATAGGTGAGGAGCTAGGAAGAGCATATAAATATGATTTCTTCCTAAACTGATAGAAAGATGAACAAACTATGAAAACTTTCCCAAAACAGAGCATGTGAGATGAATTATTTTTATCATCTTGAAAGTGATCATACAATAGAAATGCAATGAATTATGAAGAAAATGCATTCAAACGTAATGTTACATAAGAAGAAATAATTCTAGACAACCATACCAAAGGTATCCCAAAGAAATGGCTGCAACACTTTTATTAAGCTCCTGCAAAAATGATTACAATATAGTCTCTGATCAATATGCCAACATCCAACTGATTCCAACCTATGAAATGACTGAAAAATTACATGATATAGCCCTAAAAAAAATTCCTCCCAGCCTCAAGGGTCAAATCCATGAGACGAAGAGAATTTCAACCAAAAATTGAGCTGAAAGCTAAAGTGTAGGGAAGTCCAAGTGACTCATCCCTAACTTTTGTGAAATGATTCATTACACCTTATTGAGTTAATTTACCTAATTTATTTATCCTAGGTAATAGTAAAAAAATTATATTTACATTTAATTCATTGATTTAAACAGGTAAAAACATGATTCCCCAAGATAAAATTCAATTTTCAAAAGAACTCAGAAAAAATCAGAAAATTGTCGAACATGCCATCCCTTTGTCAAACGCGTCATCAATGTTGCAGCCTAATTTTGAGTGCCTTCTAGGTGTCCAATTTGGGCTTATGATGCTTTTTGGAAATCCTATCCCATCTACGTTCCAAATATTCCTTTGGTTTCCTATTTGGAGTTGATTTTCATTGTCAAAAATGGATTCTCCCAAGACTGCTAAACGTGCAGTGCATAAGAAAAAAATTGGGCAGAACATTGATTTTTTGAGTATTTTTTCACCTTTTCAAATTCCAGTTGTCCAAAAAAAGTCTTGCAAAGTGGTTTTCTTGCATTTATTCATCATTATGCATCTGTTGGTGGTATCGATTTAACCAAAAAGTGCCTCAAAAAAGAGCACAACTCATAGGGCATTGTGCATTTGACAGTCTAGCTATCACAGGACTGTTCAAGGTTTGCAAGAAAAACACAAAAGCTTCAAAAATTTACCCAAAACTCCTCAAAATTTGATAATTTTATGCTGATGATGTGGCTAAGAATGAAGTGAGGCTTTAGCCAATATGTCAAGCCTCTTTTCCTCTTCTTGCATGGTCAAAGCCTTAATTTTTGCATTGGCTCTTTTGAGTTTGGCCATTGCAACTTTGTCTTTTTGGTCATAGTGCTTGACCTTACTCCTCAGTATGTCATTATCTCTGTTTTCCTTCTCCAAAATATTATATAGGTTCCGGTTAGCTCTATCAAGCCATGGCTCCTGGTTTTCATTGATTACCATTGCAAATTGTTCATTCAAAGTGAGTTGATTAGCAAGCTCAGCCTCTTTTTGCCTTTCTAGTGCTAGAGATATTTTAAGCCCTCTAGTATTAGGCCTTCTCCTTGGCACTTGTTCTACTACTTCATCTATTACACCATATGTAATATTCCCAAATGGGGAAGCAGCAATATTTGAACACAAAACTAGAAATAATAGTGTAAATCAATGCATAAATATAGGAGACCAATATGGAGCCATTACATTATGTATAAGAACAAAAAATCAATACAAAATAGTGAGGCATAAATCATATGATATGAGAAAACAAGCCTCCCATAAACAATCACTCCCAAAAATGAGATGTTGCTACAATAAAAAATTCCAGAGAGCTACTACAGTACAGTCATAATGTGCATAACTACAGCTGGAGATCATACAATGATGTAAAAATAATGATATATGCCTCAACAGATGTTATAAAAACATATCTAGGCCCTATATCACCCTTCCAAGATAACCCAAGAGGGTTTCTGGAAAATGTACAAAAATACAAATATGAGCTACAGCCCTAGGGCTGAAGGTTTGCTGCAACAAATTGAATGATAAGATATGGCTAAAGCTTATGTAGAAATAATTATCTCTTGTCCAATCGATCCTCTAGATGAAAGGTTCTCCCCTTCACTGAAGATATCACCTCCCAAATCATACACTACAAACCACCCCCTGCAACTCCTCCCTAAAATAACGCAGATCTAGACTAAAACTATGTTGTAGGGGATAATATCACCTTGGAATAGTGAAAAATGTAGAAATAAATCACAAGGGGCTTCCCTGCTGGCCTCCCAATGGAAGGAAACCTTCCTCCACTGAAAACTAGCTCATAAATCACCCAATATAATCCTCCACTATTGCAACCTGCAATACAACAAAACTCTAAGCAGAAACTACGTTGTTGAAGAAAGATGGAGCTTGGCCTGATGCTAAAATGTGGAAATGTAGCCCAAATAATTTTCCTGAGTGGGCACTCGAAGTCCCCCAAGGATGAAGGTGGGATTCCCGCTCGGGAACACCCTTGTGCTAAACAACACTACAATCTTAGCTAAATAGCTGAAGAGAGCAAAACGTCATACAGACCATAAACAAAATAATAATCCAATCATGCCTTCTATGGCTACCATCCCCTTCCTTATGTTCTTGGTGAGCTTCCTCACCTTGGGCCCCACTCATTAAAGCCACTACTTCCATGCATGGAGTCTCCCACCAAAGTTGTGTTGTCCCTCAATGAATGCAACTCCTTCCATACCAACGATGTTTGATTTGGTCAAAGTTGACCTAGTATACATGCTCCATTCCCTCTTCACACATAAGGGTCTTAAATCCATCTATTTTGATGACCTCCATTCATATTAGGAGTGTTTTTATTCCTAATAAGGAGATTTATGGGTCTCCATACCCTCTTATTCTCCTAACTAAGAAGAAAAATTAAAAATTAATATTCCAATTAGCTGTATGATAATTTAGGAATATTACAATCATCACCTCCCAAATGTTGCCTGTCCCCAAGTGACTGCAAGGACATAACTGAAAATGTAGGGAACCTTCATTCCCATGTGGAGCTCCAATCTCCAAGATATCATCCATACAAAATGAACCACCCTCCAGAATGGTAATCCATAGCAAAACTCCTCCCAAATTCTCATGAGAGGCACCTCCCAAGTGCTCAAGTTACCTAAATGGCTCATCCCATAAAGAAACAAGAGGTCCTGTTGATCAACATTTAACATAAGTCACTGATGTTATTAAAGGTTGATAAGTTATGTATGGAACTTCATATCAAATGGTGGAATATTTGAAGAGTTGGCCAGAGTGAAGTGGCAACAGTAAAGCACGAACAGGAAGTAACGTGGAAGAACTAATGTGCAGGCCCTAAGGATCGGTATGCTATGTTTCGAATCAGTCTTATGGAAAATATGTTCAAAAAATCATGTGCTTCATATATCAAAAGTTAAGGTAAAGTCCTTTAGGTTAACTGGTACTGAGGCCCATACCAGTATTAGACCCAGCACACGGCGTCCACCTGTGTCCAGCTCACACCCAATCCCTATACGCCACGTGCCCCATTGTCAGTGTCCTTACGACGCTTACCCTATCTAATTCACCTCTTTTTTTTCCTCTACCGTTACCCTCCTAAGGCTTTGAAATGCATTTAAATGAGCTAAAAACCCACTTTAGACTTTGTAATAGGGCCTAGCCCCTTTTTCGGCTAAACCTTAACCACTTCCCCATAACCCTTGCCCATGACCAAGCACTTAAAGTCTTGGGGGGCCAATCGCAAAGCGCATATCGCAATTTCACATGTTCGTGCCCGATCAATCTATCACAAATATTTGCGATTCGATCCACCCATCGCAGATCCGCCCCATCGCAAAAGCGCAAAGCGCAGTTTTCTGTTGGTGCCACTTTCCGTCATTGCACTTTCCGCCTTTGCGATTTTCGATCATCGCAAATCGCACCCATCGCAGATCCACCCCATCGCAAAAGCGCAAAGCGCAGTTTTCTGTTGGTGCCACTTTCTGTCATCGCACTTTTTGCCTTTGCGATTTGCGATCATCGCAAATCGCACCCATCGCAGATCCGCCCCATCGCAAAAGCGCAAAGCGCAGTTTTCTGATTGGTGCCACTTTCTGCCATCACACTTTCTGCCTTTGCGATCCGTGCTTTCCATATTGGGTCCCACCTCGTACGTTCATTCTCGTACCCCTCATGTGCATTTTCGTTGCATTTCATGTGTTTCCTTTGCATTTCCACCAAAGTCTGAAGGTTTCACATTTTACGTTAAAATTTCAATGTTTCATATGTATTCCGTCATGTGCATAAGTTATTCGACGGACCATTCTCCACTGTTGATCCCCACCACTAGACCACGATCGAACGGCCCATGATGCATTTCCCCACCAAACCCTATCATACACTGTACCATTTCCTTTTTCACCGTTTTTACGCAGAAAACACTGTACGACCACCGCCGCGCCATTGTTCTCCAGTCCTTCATAATCACTCCCATATGCACGAATTTTATAATTCAGTCCAGTGTTTTGCAGGGTTATCAAGTGGGAGAGGCCGCCAGGATTACACAGTCCTTATGTGCAGTGGCAGGTCTCCACAGACAAAGGTATAGAAGAATCAGGTAGCAAAGCCAAATATGCCAAGAGATATGTTTCTTTCTTGAAGGGTTTGAAAGCTAGTGAGGCAGAACATCATCGCATAGCGAGTCGATTCAAGGAAACAGTTGAGCGTCAAAAGATCATTGATAAGGAGTCGGCCCGTGTTATAGCTTCGAGGGCCCCACAACAGCTTGCAGCCAGCGTGGACCGTTTCGATACAGCGTGGGACGGAATCGCAGCAGTAAGACCTCCATCACGCTAAGATTCCACTACTCCTTCCATGCTCCAACCATTAATGGAATATGAAGCATGCCTCTAGGAAGAAAGGAACCATCAGTGGGCAGTCAGCAAAGGTGCACCCAGTTTGTCAACCAAATTGCCAATTCATCCGCAAACATGCCGCCTCCAGCATCAGCGACGGCCTCAACTCTTCTGCACCTATGATATTTTTTCAACTCATGATTTGGCCTCAACGGCCTATTTACTTTTTACTGAATTAGTTTCTTTTAAGTTTTGAGTGGGCTGTTTGCCCCACTCCAACATTTTACTTTTCACCAAACTACTGTTTAAATTTCTGTTTTTGAAAAAGGCCAAGTGCCTGACTATCCATGATGAGAGGCCTGATTCCTCATCATGAATTTTTCTGTTTTGAGAGTGACCTTTAACAAATCTTGGTTATGCGAAGAAGATATTTTTCCAAAAAATATCTTCTCGCTGAGATAGGAAGAAGCCTATATAAGTAAGATCCAATGAGAAAAGAGGGTTCCAGATTTCCTGAAGAAAATGGCAGTGTAAAAGTTTTTGTATGCTTGTCGTGGAATTATCAATGCAAATACACAAAGCCCATGGGGTTTCAGTGAAGAGAAGTTCTAGTTATGTATGAGGATTCTAGTCTTAATGCTATATAGTTCGTGACTCTTTCTTTGTGATATTGTATCATTGTTCTCTCCACTGTTTTCAATTTCCTTTTATCGTGTCTTGGAATGCAAGTAACTTGCCACCTCGGGTTTGAATTTATCGTTGTCTGATACTCATGCTTTATTGGTCTATGTTGCTTTAAATATGGCTCATACACGATATGTCATTCCGCTTAACACATCATTCATGTTTCCTCTGTATTAAACATCATGGAATGTTACTCTCACTGAACTGATTGATATGTATGGATTCTTAGTTCCTAAGCCCATATTATGTTGAAATATGTTTTCTGAGCACCATTTCATTGGTAGTTAGTACTCCCCTTTCACTTTTTGCGCCCCAAATATTTTTCTGTTTAAAATGCCTATATGTCTTTGAGAAACTGGCCCTCTCTGATGAAAGTTGTCTCTAAGTTGTCTAAAGTATATATGTATTGAAGATTCCCTTCTTGTCTTTACAGTGTCTTTATAACTTGCTAAATCCGAAGGTAGTTTGGTCCCATCCATATGATGATGCTTTGCACAAGTTGAAAAGGTAGAGAGTCCTAAGCTAATAATAAGCTTGAAATATACTTTATACTCCCTACTGTTTAAGATGTCCTAGGCACTGGTCTTTGGCAACTCAAGGCTGTCTCTAGGAGCTACAACATATTTTTGGTGCTGTTGTCGGGGATGAAGTTGAAATAAATTAAAATCCCTAGGCCTCGACAAACCTATTCACTCTTCAGTTAGGTGAGCATGAAGAGTTGAGAGTTGTACGTTCCTCACCTTGGCGACTCCAAATTTGTGTTGTAAGTTAATTTGTTTGCAGTCCTAGCTCCTCGTAATCCGCACCTGAAGTCAGATACATCTCAGCCAAAGACACCTTCTGTGTCTGACCCGGAAAGGATCCTACATAGAAGGGGCTAGAGGGAAAGGCTGTTAGTTCATACCGAGATTCCTGAATTCTCCCTAGAAAACTTTCCATATCTTCTGTCCTCTTCCTCTCAAATCGCCCAAATCCAAGGCCCTGACTCCATCATAAGAGATACTGGTTACTATTCAGAGAGCCCACCTCGGGGAGGTGTCCATATCAAAGACGAAGCCGAGTCTAGCAATACTTCGCATTACTCTTTCCACCCTACCCCTGAAGTTGAGGAGATTAAGAAAGTTACTGAAGTATCTACTATTCACTGCCCAACATTCTCGTCAACCCCTCAAGCTGTTGTTCACTACATCCCCATCATTATCCATACTTCACTTCCACCTTCTCCTCCTCCTCTTACAGCTCAGATTCTTGCACTACCTCCACCCCCTCCAATGGCTAACGTCCCTGGTTTCCTATTAAATAAATACGCCCCTCTGGCTCTACCTAATGTGCTAAATGACATGCCATAGGACTATTTAAAGATCTTGCCCCGTTTCAATGGGGAAAATGAGATCGAAGCTCAGAAGCATTTGGAGGTCTTTTGTTCTTTCGTAGAGAATTTTAATGTGGAACATCTGGATGTGGTCCTAAGGCTATTCGTGCAATCTTTAGATGGTGAGGCTAGAAAATGGTTCAAGACACTGGGAAACCATTCTATCACCACCTGGGATGGAATGAAAGAGACTTTCCTCAGAAAATGGGGAGAGAAGAAGGACCACGGACATTGTCTTACTGAGTTTAATACACTCAAGAAAAGACACGATGAAGGGGTGGCGAAATTTATTAAGAGATTTAACAAATTGTACCTTAGCCTCCCTACAGAGATAAAGCCTCATCAGACCGCTGCCAAGGTTGTGTTCGTGGTAGCTTTCGACTCAGATTTCGGCTTCTCTCTGAGAGAAAGAAAGCCAACCACCCTGGATGATGCTCAGACAGATGCACTGGAGCTCGAGGAAAAATTTGCCTCCACTAGTAAGTCTAGGGGAAAATCTGGGCAAGATACAAGAAGAAGGGGAAAGGAAGAGGTATCTACCTCAGGCCAAGATAGAGATTCAGAAAACGACAGGATTGAGGAGATGAACAAAATGATCAAGAATCTCTCAAGCAAGCTAGTAAAGCTCGAAATGAAGGCAAATAATTCATCCCCCAAGAATTTCCAAAATGCTCCTAACAGAGGTTTTAACCCTCAATATAGAAAGCCACCCTTGCAGATACTGCAGAGGGGAAAAAAGGAGCAGCAAGACCAAGTTCCACACCCCCTCTATTTGGAAGGGCAAGTAGAGGGCTCTACTAAAGATACGGCTTATGAGCAAGAAGAGGCTTACCTTGCTTTCTTAAACAGTGATGAAGTTGAATGTCTTTTACATGAAAGTAACGAAGTAGAGGTGCAGGCACACACAGAGGGAAAGGCTAACGAGGACACTGAAGATCCTGAGGTTGAGGATTACTGCAAACAGTTCGTCGACTTCATGCAAGCTCAATTCAATAGAAGATATGACCTCAGATCTTCTAGGAAGAGAACTCGCACTTAGGATCAGGAGGAGGACACATCGCAAGAAGAAGCACCTACTCGAAAGGAGGCAACACCACAAAAGACCATAGACAAAGGTAAGAGGTCCCTTAAGCCATCTCTGTAGTCTGATAATCAAATTCCTTCATCTTCACAAGTAGCTACACACCCTAATGATAAGCTTACCGAAAAATAAGTTAAGCCTCCCCCTCAAAGTGAAGAGTCAAAAGATAAAGAAACAAAGGAAGTGGCAGTAGATAGGTCCTCCTCTTCTTTTAGTTTACAGAAAGAACTTGAGAAAGTGAAAATCCCAGTCCCCTTAACTGAGCTGTTAAAACAACCTGCCTATCAATCCCAAGTCACATCCTTCATGCTTCCCCCAGAAGTAATACACATCCCTGACAGTCTCAACTTACAAAAAAAAAGACCTATGGTAGTGTTTGGTCCACATGTCGAAGAATTAGACCCCTCTACACCTCCCTTTTACGTGTCTTTGGTGATCCATGACCTATTAGTCCACAATTGTATGTTAGACTCTGGAGCCTCCCACAATATAATGCCTCTGTTCATGGAACAATTAGGACTCCAGATCACTCATCCATATCAGGACCTATACTCATTTGACTCCAAAAGAGTTAAGTGCTTGGGCATGATTAAGGACCTGGTGGTCAACCTGGCCCAAATCCCAGCTAAAAGTGTAGTAATGGACATCGCGGTGGCTGACATTCCAGCCCATTTTGGTATGCTACTATCAAGGTCCTGGGGAACAAAAATTGGCGGGTCAATTAAACTAGATCTAACATATGCCACCATCCCAATTTTTGGCGGGCAGGAGAGGAGATTATACAGGGAGACCAGATTTGTAAAAACGGTTACCAAAGCTTACTGTTCAGAAAATTCACCGGTCTATAGTAAGGATAGAGATTTTTCGTGCTTGATGTTAGAAGAAGATTACAGTTATGCCCAGGAACCTTCCTTATGTCAAATAAGGACTCAACAATCCCCAGAAGGTCTTGAAACAGGGGTATGGACTCTACATTTCAATGGGGCAAATTCGAAAGAAGGTAATGGTGCTGGATTTTTATTGATTTCCCCTACAGGTAAATGGGTCCCACTATCCTTCAAATTAGAGTATGAAGCCACCAATAACGTGGCTGAGTATGAAGCACTTTTGCTGGGGCTACAGGTAGCCAGGAATATGAATATACAAACCTTGAAGGTCTTGGGTGATTCAGAATTAGTGGTCCGACAGATCAGAAATCAATGTCAAGCTAAACATCCTCGTTTAAGAGCTTATAGGAATGAAGTATGGAACATGGTGGAGAACTTTTTCTCATCTTTTAATATTCAGTTCATGCCCCGGGAGCAGAACAGGATGGAAGATTCACTTGCAGTAGCTGCTAGCACCTTCCGGCCACCCCAAAATCCCCTCCTGAGGTATGAGATAGAAGTAAGGTACCGACCTTCGATTCCAGACAATTTCAAACACTGGCAAGTGTTTGAGGACGATGAACAAGTGAAAAGGTTTCTAGAGATAGTTGGGGAGTTCTCTAATATGGAAATAGACTGTTGTGAGGGGGATGATGTTGAGAACCAATCAGAAAACAAGTGGGAAGAAAAAATGGTCGGGAAAAAAGTGTTACAGCTGAAGGGAAATGTCATCCCTAGAGGCCTGGTGCCCCTAGAAAGGTTGTGTGATAAAAATGATGTCCCCAGGCAGCCCAACAAAACGACAGATGAAAACCAGGTAGATGACCTAAATCTGGGTACTGAGGCTGAACCCAAAATTGTGAAATTATCCAGAAAGGTCCCGGACGACTATAAGGAGAAGTACATACAATTATTTCAGTCTTATAGGGATTTATTTGCATTGTCCTATCAAGACCTGAACACGTTTGATATTAGCATTTTGCAGCATGAAATTCCCCTGAAGGCAGATGCAAGGCCTCACAAGCAGAAGCTCAGACAAATAAACCCTCTACTACTCCCCTCCATTGAGAAAGAAATCAAGAAGCTGTTAAAGGCTAAAATAATTGTGCCATTGAAGTACTCTGAATGGGTGGTAAATCTAGTCCCTGTCCAAAATAAAAATGGAGAAATAAGGTTGTGCGTGGATTTCAGAAATTTGAATAGAGCCTCCCTGAAAGACAATTACCCATTACCAAAGATGGACCACATTGTGTAGAAAGTGGTGGGGTCCTCTAGGATGTCTATGATGGATGGTTTTTCGGGTTATAACCAGGTGGCTGTACTCTTAGAAGACCAGAAGAAGACTTCTTTCACCACGCCCTGGGGTACATTCATGTACGCTAGGATGCCTTTTGGGCTGATTAACGCAGGAGCCACATTTCAGAGGGCTATGGACATAGCTTTTGTTGGGGAACAAGATAAATTTCTGGTGGTCTATCTGGAATATATTACAGTATTTTTGAAAGATGATGCTGAGCACATTCAACATTTACAGAGAAATTTTGAGAAATGCAGAAGGTATGGTATTTCCCTAAATCCTCAGAAATCTTTGTTTGCATTAGAAGAGGGTAAGCTCCTAGGACACATTGTAACTAAGGATGGGGTCAAGATTGATCCTAAAAGAGTGGAGGTTATAAATGGCATCTCCCTCCCCAGGAATAAGAAAGAAGTGCAGGTGTTTCTAGGGCATATCAATTTCCTGAGGAGGTTTATTCCTAACTATGCTGAGATAGCTAGGCATATAACAGATATGTTGAAGAAGAATAATGAGGTGAAATGGTCACCAGAATCGAGGCAGGCCTTTGCCAGGATAAAGAATGCATTTGCTGAGGCTCCTGTGCTGGCAAGGCCAGATTTCACTGAATCATTTATGATTTTCTCTTTTGCATCACCTCATATGTTAGCTGGAGTTCTCCTACAGAAAAACGAGGATGGGTATGAAGAACCCATTGCTTTCTTTAGTCAGGTGCTTCACAACGCAGAATTGAAATACAATATATTGGAGAAGCAGGCCTATGCCCTGGTAAAGTCCCTCAAGGCATTTCACATGTATATTCTGCAGTCTCACATTACTGCATTTGTACCCACCACAGCGGTTAAAGATATCCTCGTTCAGGGTGACAGTGAAGGAAAAAGGGGTAGGTGGATTGCAAAGATACAGGAATATGATCTGGACATCAGACCCACTAAGTTTTTTAAAGGGCAAGGGCTAGAAAGAATTTTATCAGAGTCAAATCATCAAGCTTTGGGCATCAATTTATCTATGATTGCAAATGAAGATTCTGAGGAACAGACAGGGCAGCAAGAAGTGGAAATGGCCATTCAGAAAATACTGATGAAGTATCTTACTAGTACTTGGTACAAAGAAATAGTTGAGTATCTCCTAACACTCAGCTGTCCACCCAACTGTGATAAATAAAAATACAGAGCATTGAGGCTGAAATCACAAAAGTATACGGTTGCCAATGGTCAGCTATATTGGAAAGATCTTTTAGGCATACTGTTATTATGCCTCACAGAAGGCGAAGTGGAGAACATAATGACCGAATTTCATGAGGGAATCTGTGGAGGACATTATAGCTAGAGGAGCATAGCTCAGAAAATTCTGAAGGCTGGTTTCTACTAGCCTAAATTGTTTGGAGACGTCTTTGCTTGGGTTAGAGCATGTGACAAATGTCAGAAATTTGCTGAAAAAAATAAGTTAGCGGCTCTGCCCCCGATTCCTGTACACGTCGATGAACCTTTCAAACAGTGGGGAATTGACTTCATAGGTGAGATTCACCCACCCTGAAGTGGACAGGACAAATGGATCCTAACTGCCACGGATTATTTCACGAAATGGGTGGAAGCCATACCTATGCGAAATGCTACAGACACAGTGATAATCAAATTCATGGAAGAGAACATTATATCCAGGTTTGGATGCCCTGCTAGAATAGTCACTGACAATGCACAAGCCTTCAAATCTAAATTTTTTTTGAATTTCTGTCAACAATATAATATCTCTCTGGGTCACTCTACAGCTTACTACCCATAGGGAAATGGTTTGGTAGAATCTTCGAATAAAACCCTGGTGAGGGCCTTAAAGAAGACTATTAATGAAAATCAAAGGAATTGGGACTCCCAACTGAAATTCGCTCTGTGGGCAAATAGAATCACCAATAAAAGAGAAACTGGGAAATCTCCATATGAACTGGTATATGGACGAGCAGTTGTGTGACCTATACAATTAGCCCTACCTGTGGCCCGATTCATGCAAGAGAGTCAAGAAGAACCTGATGACATGACTAGAAGAATTAACCAGCTGGTGGAACTCGAAGAAACGCATAGTCAGCTAAATCAGAGGCTAGAGGCATACCAGGAGAAAATGAAAGAGCTATTCGATCAACATGCCAAAGACATAAATTTACAGATAGGATATCTAGTACTCAGATGGGATGTACAAAGGGCCGATAAAGGAAAGCACGGTAAATTCGACCCCCTTTGGTTCGGCCCTTTCAAAATTGCAGAACAAGGTGGAAACAATACTTTTAGGTTGGAGAATTTGTAGGGGGATTTGCTGGACACCCCTGTCAATGGTCAATTCCTCAAGCCTTATTTTCAGTACTGATCCGGGCCGAGAGGGCCCGATGTATCACATTGTATATTATTTCTTGTTTTACGTGTTGTTTTAATAATGTGTGTTGGTTTAAGAGTCATGAAGAGAAGAGGTAAAAAGCCAAAAGGGATGAGAAGTGGCATTCACAGAAGACTAACAGGCGGTCTGCGTAGTTCTCAACACATTCAAGGATGAACGTGCCGTCCCCAGGTGGAGCCAATGTTGATAAACATTTAACATAAGTCACTGATGTTATTAAAGGTTGATAAGTTATGTATGGAACTTCATATCAAATGGTGGAATATTTGAAGAGTTGGCCAGAGTGAAGTGGCAACAGTAAAGCAGGAACAGGAAGTAACGTGGCAGAACTAACGTGTGGGCCCTAAGGATCGGTATGCTATGTTTCGAATCAGTCTTATGGAAAATATGTTCAAAAAATCATGTGCTTCATATAGCAAAAGGTAAGGTAAATTCCTTTAGGTTAACTGGTACCGAGGCCCATACCAGTATTAGACCCGGCACGCGGCGTCCACCTATGTCCAGCTCATGCCCAATCCCTATACGCCACGTGCCCCATTGTCAACGTCCTTACGACGCTTACCCTATCTACTTCACCTCTTTTTTTTCCTCTACTGTTACCCTCCTAAGGCTTTGAAATGCATTTAAACGAGCTAAAAACCCACTTTAGACTTTGTAATAGGGCCTAGCCCCTTTTTCGGCTAAACCTTAACCACTTCCCCATAACCCTTGCCCATGACCAAGCACTTAAAGCCTTGGGGGGCCAATCGCAAAGCGCATATCACAATTTCACATGTTCTTTCCCGATCAATCTATCGCAAATATTTGCGATGCGATCCACCCATCACAGATCCGCCCCATCACAAAAGCGCAAAGCGCAGTTTTCTGTTGGTGCCACTTTCCGTCATCGTACTTTCCACCTTTGCGCACCCATTGCAAAAGCGCAAAGCGCAATTTTCTGTTGGTGCCACTTTCCGTCATCGCACTTTTCGCCTTTGCGATTTGCGATCATTGCAAATCGCACCCATCACAAATCACACCCATCACAGATCCGCCCCATCGCAAAAGCGCAAAGCGCATTTTTTTGATTGGTGCCACTTTCCGCCATCGCACTTTCCGCCTTTGCGATCTGTGCTTTTTGTATAGGGTCCCACCTCGTACATTCATTCCCGTACCCCTCATGCGCATTTCCATTGCATTTCATGTGTTTCCTTTGCATTTCCACCAAATTCTGAAGGTTTCACATTTTACGTTAAAATTTCAATGTTTCATATGTATTCCGTCATGTGCATAAGTTATTCCATGGACCATTCTCCACCGTCGATCCCCACCACTAGACCACGATCGAACGGCCCACGATGCATTTCCCCACCAAACCCTATCATACACCGTACCATTGCCTTTTTCACCGTTTTTACACAGAAAACACTGTTCGACCACCGCCGCGCCATTGTTCTCAGTCCTTCATAATCACTCCCATATGCACAAATTTTATAATTCAGTCCAGTGTTTTGCAGGGTTATCAAGCGGGAGAGGCCGCCAGGATTACACAGTCCTTATGTGCAGCATTAGGTCTCCACAGAAAAAGGTATATAAGAAGCAGGTAGCAAAGCCAAATACTCCAAGAGATATGTTTCTTTCTTGAAGGGTTTGAAAGCTAGTGAGGTAGAACATCATGGCATAGTGAGTCGATTCAAGGAAACAGTTGAGCGTCAGAATATCATTGATAAGGAGTCAGCCCGTGTTATAGCTTCGAGGGCCCCACAACAGCTTGCAGCTAGCGTGGACCGTTTCGATACAGCGTGGGACAGAATCGTAGCAGTAAGACCTCCATCGTGCTAAGATTCCACTACTCCTTCCATGCTCCGACCATTAACAGAAAATGAAGCATGCCTCCAGGAAGAAAGGAACCATCAGTGGGCAATCAGTAAAGGTGCACCCAGTTTGTCAGCCAAATTTCCAGTTCATCCGCAAACATGCCGCCTCCAGCATCAACAACGGCTTCAACTCTTCTGCACCTATGATATTTTGTCAACTCATGATTTGGCCTCAACGGCCTATTTACTTTTTACTGAATTAGTTTCTTTTAAGTTTTGAGTGGGTTGTTTGCCCCACTCCAACATTTTACTTTTCACCAAACTGCTGTTTAAATTTCTATTTTTGAAAACGGCCAAGTGCCTGACTATCCATGATGAGAGGCCTGATTCCTCATTATGAATTTTTCTGTTTTGAGAGTGACCTTTAAAAAATTTTGGTTATGTGAAGAAGATATTTTTCCAAAAAATGTCTTCTCGCTGAGATAGGAAGAAGCCTATATAAGTAAGATCCAATGAGAAAAGAGGGTTCCAGATTTCCTGAAGAAAATGGCAGTGTAAAAGTTTTGGTATGCTTGTTGTGGAATTATCAATGCAAATACACAGAGCCCATGGGGTTTCAGTGAAGAGAAGTTCTAGTTATGTATGAGGATTCCAGTCTTAATGCTATATAGTTCGTGACTCTTTCTTTGTGATATTGTATCAGTGTTCTCTCCACTGTTTTCAATTTCCTTTTATCGTGTCTTGGAATGCGAGTAACTTGCCACCTCGGGTATGAATTTATCACTTTCTGATACTCATGCTTTACTGGTCTATGTTGCTTTAAATATGGCTCATACATGATATGTCGTTCCGCTTAACACATCATTCATGTTTCCTCTGTATTAAACATCGTGGATTGTTACTCTCATTGAACTGATTGATATGTATGGATTCTTAGTTCCTAAGCCCATATTATGTTGAAATATGTTTTCTGAGCACCATTTCATTGGTAGTTAGTACTCCCCTTTCACTTTCTGCACCCCAAATATTTTTCTGTTTAAAATTCCTATATGTCTTTGAGAAACTGGCCCTCTCTAATGAAAGTTGTCTCTAAGTTGTCTGAAGTATATATGTATTGAATATTCCCTTCTTGTCTTTACAGTGTCTTTATAACTTGCTAAATCCGAAGGTAGTTTGGTCCCATCCATATGATGATGCTTTGCACAAATTGAAAAGGTAGAGAGTCCTAAGCTGATAATAAACCTGAAATATACTTTATACTCCCTACTATTTAAGATGTCCTAGGCACCGGTCTTTGGCAACTCAAGGCTGTCTCTAGGAGCTACAACGGGTCCAATGTAGAAATCATGGATGGTCCAATTTTCACCTTGAAGTATGAAACATAAGAAATGTGGAGAATCTCATCTCTAATAAGAATATCCAATATGTGTCTCATCTCTCCAATAATTCCCCCAAGAATGATAAGGACATCATCAACATATGGGAATACTGGCTGCCATATATAATACTGGAGAAGGATAATGATCCCTCAGGTGAAACCAGCGCAGTTTTACTCCTATCTGCCTCAGAATAGGATATGATGAGTGGTTCCCCAACCACTTGCTTGCTGCCCCAATCCTCACACATGATTGGATAAGGTGTATGATGTGAGGTGCACATTGAGCACACTCTGAAAAACATATCATCTCGCCAACATCTCCTAGGGAGTGGCCATCACCATCACTGCTTATGTCCCAAAATGGATCATGAGGTCTATAAGAAAGAATGCCCCATCTTGGAGCAACAACCTCTACATGGATGGCAAAGAAATAGAAGCACATAGTATGTGAACCATGATGCACATAAACATAATCCTTACCATGTACCTTGAAAAAGTTGGTTAAGTGGCTCATAGATGAACCTCTTCTCCTCACCAATGAGGAAGGAAGTGGTTGTGTTAACTCTATCAAAGAGTTATGTCCCTCCTCAAACAATCCATGCATCTCCTCATGTGATGGTGCATCTCCTCTTTTATTCCTTCCCAAGTGAATCTCTCCATGATAGTATGGTGTGTATGAAAAATCCCCATGTTTTTCATGCCAATCCTTCTTCTTGTGCCTAGAGGTCCAAGTCAAGAAGATCATATCCTGGTAGTATATGTTTCCACCCACCACTTCTGAATCATATTGCAATGTATGGGAGAAAATTAGCCCATACTCTCCCAAGAGTAACCAGAGAAACATTAGCTCTTGTTGCCTCCTCATATCTCCATCATATAGACCATGGAGTGAAAACATGATGATTGACATAAAAAATGTCACATCACCCCAATGCAACCAAACTCCTTGTTTCCATATGATGCAAGTGTCATGCCATGTCTCAACTACTAACACACCCTTAAATATAGGATATGTTACATGATGGAAAAACTCTTTCAAGGGTAGCCAACGTAGCCGTGCCTCCTACTACCCTGTGTCATAGATATGCAAGTGGCTCACCAGTTTCTTGCTTATCAACATCATCCATCCAATCAATGGTGAGTGTCTAATGTCATGTTCCAACTAGGTATTCCTCCAATGGAGAATACCATCCTCCCAAATCAAATCACTATCTCTACACTTCATGGGATGTTGAAGTGTAGCCTCCTAGAGATCTCCAGATGAAGACCACTCATCAATGACCATGTTGAATCCATAAAAATCCAAGTATACTGAAGGCAACATCTTCTCATTGAGTTGTGAAGTGCTCATCAAGAAATATCCATCATAATAATGGGACATAAATGTCTCTCATTAACCATTTTCCTATCCCCTGCTACATATGTAGAATGGTCATTGGAATACTCCAATAATTTTTGGGCCCCCAACTCATCACTGCTGCTTAATGACAACACTGTTGATCTCCATGATGGTGCATATGTTGTCTCATGATCATGATCAATGCTAAACATATAGTTCTTCATTGGATTGTTTAGGACAATACTCATCCTATCCTCCAAAAATCTAGACTCCAACCCCAAGATTTATGTGTAACTCAAAAATGACATAATAGGATGAATGTACATCTCCTCCTTGAACCTGTCAAGGGTCCTATGCGCAGTGATAGTTTGCTACTCCAAATCAGCAGTGTGTCTTGACCCTAGGTCATGTAATTGCATGTCCCCACAACCTTCTATATGATGTGCTGAAATAATAGAAAGTGGAAACATTTGCATAGCTTGGTTTCACTTGGGAACATATTGTACTGCTACAAGGGTTCGTCCCACTGGTGTGTTGAGTTCTCCAACTATTGGTGATGATGATGGATGCTCCTTTACTACTGCACCAGCACTGGTATAAGTCTCCTCCTCCTCATGCATCTCCTGAATAATGGATGGGACTCTAAATGCCAAGAGATCAAGACCACTTTGCAAAGGTGAAAGTGTTCCTTCTCCTAATGTAAGTATTCCTGCAACAAGTGGTGGTGGAAGTTTCTTTTCCTCTAGTTTCTTCTTGTCAAAATTCTTGATCAACCTTTGAGTAAAATCTGCATAAGTGATCACTTTTGCATGACTCAAATGGTTGAACCACCAAATTTTTGCTTCACCCTCAAGGTGCAGCGCTACAATATCAACAACTTCTCTTTCTAATACAAGATATAGCAGGAATAATGCATCCAACTTTCTCCTCCAAGACCTTACTGTGCATGTAGATGACCCATCAAAATTACACAATAGGAATCTATTGTCTTTTCTCCTTCTATAGCTGCAAGCTCTCCTTTCTTATTTGATCTGAATAAACTGTTGGATAGTTAGATTCTCCTTGAAAGCTCTTGATTGAGACTTATATTCTGCAAGATACTCACTTAGAATCTCCTAATATAAATTTCCTCCATATCCATGTCTTTTACCTTCCTCTTCAATTAAAGTGGACATAGAATATTCCTTTGGAGCTCTATGCAATACCAGTTTTCTCTTCTCCTGATAGGAAGTGCATGGACCTTCCTCATCTTGAAACCCTATTGTGGTTTCATTGCTTTTCTCCATTCTCCTTTGCTTGACCTCCTTATAGAGGCCCTTCATAGATCTGAAAAGTGATGAGACAAAGCTCATCCCTACCATCATTTTGATCTCTTTGTCCTTATTCTTACTCTCCTAATAGCATAATGGCTGAGATCCATAGGCTGAGCCAAGATTATGCTCTGATATCACTGTAATATTCCCAAATGGGGGATCAACAATATTTGAACAAAAAAATGGAAATAGCAGTGTAAATCAATGCATAAATATAGGAGACCAATATGGGGCCATTAAATTATGTATAAGAACAACAAATAAATACAAAATAGTTAGTCATAAATCATATGATATGAGAAAGCAATCCTCCCATAAACAATCACTCCCAAAAATGAGATGTTGCTACAATAAAAAATGCCAGAGATCTACTACAGCATAGTCATAATGTGCATAACTACAGCTGCATATCATAAAATGATGTAAAAATAATGAAATATGCCTCAACAAATGTTATACAAATAGATCTATGCCCTATATTACCCTTCCAACATAACCCAAGAGGGTTTCTGGAAAAATGTACAAAAATAAAAATATGAGCTATAGCCCTAGGGCTGAAGGTTTTCTACAACAAACTGAATGAGAAGATATGGCTGAAGCTGATGTAGAAATAAGTAGCTCTTCTCCAATAGATCCCCTGGATGAAATTTTGCCCCCTTCACTGAAGATATCACCTCCCAAATCATACACTGCAACCACCCCTGCAACTCCTCCCTAAAATAATGCGGAACTAGACTAAAATTACAATGTATGGCATAATATCACCTTGCATTGATGCCAAATGTAGCAATAAATCTCAAGGGGCTTCCTTGTTGGCCTCCAAATGGAAGGAAACCTTCCTCCACTGAAAACTAACTCAGAAATCACCTAATATAATCCTCCACTACTGCAACCCTCAACACAACACAACTCTAAGAAGAAACTACATTGTTGAAGAAAGATGGAGCTTGGCCTTATGTGGGAATGTGGAAATGTAGCCCAAATTCTTCTCCTGAGTGGGCACTCGAAGTCCCCCGAGGATGAAGGTGAGATTCCTGCTCAGGAACACCCTTGTGCTAAACGACACTAAAATCTTAGCTAAACAACTGAAGAGAGAAACAAGTCATACAGACCATAAACAAAATAATAATCCAATCATTCCTTCTATGGCTGCCATCCCCTTCTTTATATTCTTGGTGAGATTCCATACCTTGGGCCCCACTCATTAAAGCCACTACTCCCATGCAGAGTCTCCCACAAAAACTGTGTTGTCCCTCAATGAATGCCACTCCTTCCATACTAGCGCTATTTGATTTGGTCAAAGTTGACCCAGTCTACATTCTCCATTCCCTTTTCACACATAAGGGTTTTCAATATAGTTATTTCGATGACCTCCATTCATATTAGGATTGTTTTTATTCCTACTAAGGATATTTATGGGTCTCCATACCCTCTTATTCTCCTAACTAAGAAGAAAAATAAAAAATTAATATTCCAATTAGTTGTATGCTAATTTAGGAATATTACACCATATGTTTCAAGTGTCTCTTCAAGAAAAAATTTGGCTTTTTCTGCCTCTCTTTGGGCTTTGATGAATTTGACCTCATCAATCACATGTTTTGTTTTTGGCTGCTGGTTCTCCTGCTCAAGAAATTCAATGAAAAATTTGGACCTATCAAGATTATTTTGAAGCTCTCTAATATTGGCTTCTTTCTCCTTGATGATTATGCTACTGATCTCATCATCATCATGCTCATCTAGGTCAACAAGATCAAAATATTGTTCTGTCTCATAGAGGTCCTCCTCATTTCTAATCTCTGACTCAATCTGTGCCTACTTTGTTGATGTAGAAGGAAATTCCCCTCCCAAAATCTGTGGGGAAAGCACTTGTGTGTGATCTCTCTGGTATGTTTTTTCCAATGACTCTATCTCAACCACATTAGCCTTTTGAGGCTCACTGCTTTCAGCTCTGCTAGATGATCGAGTCTCAATGTGGGATGGAGATGATGGTGGTGAAATAGATGAGGGAGACTGATATGATGATGATGCATGAACTGTGGGTTGATATGGAGGAATGGATGTGGAAGGATGAGATGATGAAGGTACATCTTGGGCATGTTGAATAGGTTGAGAAGTGAATATGTCATTAGCTATGAATGAAATCCATGGAATGTTCAATTGTTTGAGGTGATGGAGGACTATGATTTTGATGAGGGAGTGATGAAAAAGACTTTGCATTTAGTGTTCATAATCTCTCTTTTGAGCAAGAAATTCCATCTTGTCAATGCTTTGGATGAGAAAATAAGGTATTTTATAAAATCTCTTTCGGTAATAATCACATGCAATGGAACATTGTCGAAGTGTTTCTAACTAACCAGTGTGGTTCATTGTTAGGACTAGGTGAGAGATCATATCAAGACATTAAGTTTAAATAGATGTAGAGATGGGTAAACTAGTTGTTATCCTAACAACTAGTTTGAATTTTTTTTTTTAATCAATTAATAATGGCTAGTTTCATTATATTTTTAGATTTAAATATTTAATTTATTTATTCAATTAATAAATTTATTACTTAATTATTTAATCAAATATTTATTTAATTAGTATATATATATATATATATATATATACTTGTGTGTGTGTGTGTGTATTTCTTATTTTATTTATTTAATTAATTATTATTTTTATTTATCTATGTATATATATAAATTATTAAATTATAAATTATATATAAATAAATAAACAAAAATAATAATTAAATCATCTAAATAAAATAAGAAATATATATATTAAATAATTCATTAAATAATTAATTGAATAAATAAATTAAATATTTTAATCTAAAAATATAATGAAACTAGCCATTATTAATTGATTAAAAACAAAAAACCAAAATTCAAACTAGTTGTTAGGATAACAACTAGTTTACCCATCTCTACATCTATTTAAACTTAATGTCTTGATCTGATCTCTCACCTAGTCCTGATGATGAACCACACTGGTTGGTTCAAAATGTGCCGGCAGTGTTACATTGCATGTTATTATTACCGAAAGAGATTTTATAATTTATATGATGGATCAAAGAATCTGAGATTCTAAAAAATAAGGTATGTTGAGCATCTTGACCCTTTTGAAGTGCATAAGTAGTCGGATGTGATAGGTATACAGTCTAGAGATTCTACCTTCACAAGAAAAATATTTCAAGATGATTTTCATCATGGGATCATATCTCTCCAAGAGGTAAGAGAAAGGAAAATTCCTCTTTCTTTCATTCTTGTATCTAGGTTTAATGTATGGCTCATACTATTTCTCCTCCAACTCTATTTTCTTGAACCATTTTCCCCAACATTCAAGATTCCAGTGGGATCTGATATAATGGCAGTGGAAAAAGTGAAAGTGACACCAACAAGGGTTACCTGGTTTTCATGGAGATTGGAGATGAATAGTCTGGTCAATATAGGATGATGTTGGGCGCTTTGTACTTTCTCATAGAATTCAAAACAACCTACATAATTAAAACATTTCACAGTTATGGGATATGCCATGAGTGCCCTGATATTTGTTGGCTCAAGTCTAAGGATTCTCCCTCCTCTGCTTGACTTTTTCTCCTCCCTTTCTTCTCCCTCACTGTATTTTACGTTATGTTCTTCCTCCATTGGTGTCTTAGTGTGAAAACCCTAGGGAGATGGAATGATAGTGAAAAATGGGTTTTGTTAAGTGGGAATGGGATGGGGAAATTTAGGGAGATGGGGGAAAGGTTTTATGAAATGAGGGAAGTGACAGGGAGTGTTAATGTTATGGGGTTTGGGATATGAAATTTTATTATAGGTTAGGGATTTTGGGAGCCTAGGAAAATTAGTAGCCTAGGTCTTAGGGTTTGGGGATGAAAGGTTTAGGGAAAGGGGATTATGTGATATAGGGAGTAAGGATACGGTAATTATGATGTGGGAAGGGAATGAAAATTCTAGGGAGTGAAATTTTATATGCAATTTGGATTTAGGGAATGACTAGGGTTTCAAACTTAAAAATAAACACCAATTCTTTAAACAAGCTCAAACAACAAAAAATTGACTTGATGAGGAGAGGAGTGGTAATAATGGAAAATTACTTGATTTCTAGAGGCTATGGATTGATTTTACTGAAGATTTGAAGGTGAGAGCACAATATTTGGAGTTTACTGTAGAAAATGGTCAAACGCGCAACGCAAAGTAGGAACGTGCAGCACACTGAACAAATGCACATCGCACTAAGGAAACACATAGTGCACTAAAATGTTTCCCTCAAACTTGAAAATTATGATTTTGCTGAGATTGCTTAAGGATGGAGGAGACAAATGAAGTTTGTTTTGATGTCATGAGGGTTTATATAATTGAGTGAATTTTATTTTTATCCTTTGAAACCCACTTTGCTAATGTTTCAAATTTCACTTTTAAACTTTGTAGAATACCCTTGCACTTCTGAACTTTTTACTTGACATTTGATCAATGGATGAATTGAGAACTCTTGCACTTTGAAATGTGCTTGTTTGGCATGTGGAACTGAGTTGGAAGCTTGGAAAATAGGTACTTATTACATATAATCAACATAAAATTACATAAATGAAAAATAAAATTACATCTCTATTTTTTTTTTTAAATTACATTTTAGAATGAAACTCACACTTGAAAGTAGAATCACAATTCTTAAAACTATATTTACATGCTTGGAAATTCTCTTTAAATGATAAAGGGATATTATTTGGATCACTCTCATTATTTTTTCTGACCTTGTGCAATGAAATGGTGTTTTATTTAGACCTTGGAAATGAAAGCTATAGACCTAATGAAGACCTTGAGTGACCAAACTTCATGATGACATGACTTACATAATGACATGATGAAATGGAATTTCATGGCTGAAGTATGCTCAGCAAGACAAGAAAGTGGGCCAGCAAGTATACATTTTTTAGGGGGAGTGATGTTTTTTGACTAGAACTATTATTAATGAGTAAAATTTTTGAATGAAGACCTAGGTGGAATGATACAAATTTCTGAGTGAGACTCCTAAAATTATATGAAAAGAGTATTTTTTATCACTGAGGGAAGTATGAAAATACTGACACTAACATTGGCCTTATTGGGGATGATAGCTCTAAAATAGGTGTCAAGAACCACAAAACTCTGAATTTTGCAGATCGGTGCCTCATCCATTGGGCCAATACGATCAAAACTCAAACTAAAAAACATGACTAAATTTTGACAACTCAAATGACACAAACTGACGTTGAAATGTCTTGAAATTGACTAAAAAAAATGACTCAAGACTTGACTTACTTGACTTAAAAATGAAATTTTTTTAAAAAGGCATAAATTAGCGAAGCTCCATGGCCTTCACTTTGGGCTTTGAAATCCAAAGATTCTCTACTTCACACTTGCAGAAAATGTAACTGATATTTACAATGAAAATGGAAAATTGATCGAGAAATTTGTTTAAGAAAGATAGTGTTCCAGGATCCTGCCATTAACTGGTCCTCCTAAACACTCATGTTCATTCATCTCTTCAAGAAAATAAGAATTCTGTCCTCAAAAAGATGAAATCTAATATGGCACTTTCCATAAATTCTCAAATTTTCCATGCTTACCCTTCTTTTCATTCTTGGCATCCCAACGGAGTACCACATCTCCTATCTTGAAGTTGTCTTCCTTAGTTTTCCGATCATAAATATTCTTTATCCTGTCATGAAGTTTTGAAGTATTCTGAAATACTTCATCCCTTGTCTACTGAAGGTGTATCATTTGTTTAATACAGTGTTGCATGTCATTTTCCTCAGTCCCTGATTCTTACACCAATTTCATTACCGAGATTTCTAATGATGAAGGAAACATAGTATCGAAACCATATACAACTTGAAAAGGAGACATGCCAATAAACTTCTTATTACTCACCCAATTTTCCCACAATGCATTAATCAACTTCTTATGCCAATTCTTTTTATTTTCCTCTAACATCTTCTTAATGATACTGATCAAGGATTTATTAGAGGACTCTGGCAATCCATTACCTTGCGGGTAGTATATTGTAGAGTATCCCAACTTAATTTTATATCTGTCACAAAACTCATATATCTTCTTATACTTGAATGGTGTCATGTTATATATGATAATCTTAGTAGGACAACCAAAACGGGACAAAATATTAGTTTCTAAAAACTGAATTATGAAAAATATGTTGCTTGCTTGGTTGGGATTACTTCGATCCACTTTGTAAAGTATTATGTGGATTTCAATATCAAGTTATGTTGTGTGGATGATGTTGGGTGAGTCTCGCCTATGAAATCTAGGCCCCACTACTGAAATGGTGCATGGATTGAAATAGGTTGAAGAGGTAATGGGAGAAGCTTTCTCTTGCCTTGAAAAACATGGCATTCATGGAAGCTCATTACTGCTTTGTAAACATCTACAAAAATTTTCAGTCAATAATATCCTACTCTCAATATTTTATTGGTCATGGTCTTCCAATAGAGGTGCCCCCCCACAATCTCCTTTGTGGAAGTCATTCATCACTTCCGTAGATTCTTCTTCGACCAAAATGTTTAGCAACACACCTCCGGGATCCTTCCAGTAAAGTGCATTATCCAGTATGCAATACTTTGAAGCTTTGAGTTTCAAATATCTACCTTAACTCTTATTCATGCCTACAGGAGGGTTTAGGAGTTGCAAAAAATAGACAATATTAGAATATCGTGGAGATGAAGAAAATATATCATATACTTGAATGCGGTTCACTTCTTCTACATTTTCGAACAAAGCTCAAAAAAATTTGATGTCAAGATCAGGAATATTTGACTCATCCATGAGCTTGGATAAGCCCCAACCTTTGATTAGATTGGTGGGCTTCATATCAAGGTCATACTCCAGTAAATCTGCTATCCATCTTCCTCTCCTACCTTCTGGGTCTATTTGCATGAGAACTTCTTTCATAGCTGCATTAGGTACATAGGCAAGAGTGTGTGAATGTAATATGTAAACTATGAAATCTTTCAGCACTTAAAAAAAATCTAGAGCATGTTTCTCTATGATTTTGTAGTGAAGGGTTGCATCTCTTCTATTGCAACTGAAAAATGCAATTGGTAGCTCTGTTTTATCCCTTTTATGCATCAAGATTGTTTCCATAGTGTGCTCAGAAGAAAATAAGAATATTATGAAATCACTAGTATAATCAGGACTTATCAAAACCGGGGCAGTAGTTAAGGAAACCTTAAATGAATGGAAAGTTTTCCCGGCATCTTCGGACCACTTCATATCACTATCTTTCTTCAACATGTTTTTCAATTCTCTAAGATGCTTCGCTAAATTAGGAATGAATCTACGTAAGAAATTCATCTTACTTTTGAATGCTTGTACTTCCTTTTTGTTGTGAGGGAAATCAATCTGCTGAATTGCTTGAACACGCGAAGGTTCAATCCAAATCCCATCCTTGGAGATGATGTAACCAAGGAGTTTTCCCTCCTCCATGGAAGAAAGGATTTTCTTTGGGTTGAGAGATATTCTAAAATTCCTACATCTCTCAAAAACAATTCTCAAATGTTCCAATTGTTCATCATCAGAATGTGAAAACAATATAAAATCATCTAAGTACACAACCAATAAAACATTTTTTCATTGGCAAATGTTATGTCCATGGCCCGCTGGAATGTGGCCCCTGCACTTTTCAAACCAAATGGAATTTTGGCATATTTGAAGGTGCCCCAACGTGTAGTAAATTTTTTCTTTTCTTGATCATCTTCGTGCACCAAAATTTGGTTGTAGCCTGAATAACCATCCAGCAGTGACATCCAGGAAGAACTAACAAATCTTTGAAGTACATGGTCCATCTTTGGAAGTGGACAGTTTTCCTTAAGGGAGAATTTGTTCAAGTTTCTGAATTCTATATAGAGCCAGATTTCTCCAGTCTTCTTTCTCATTGGGACCAAATTTGAAATTCAATCAGAGAATTTGATCGGGACAATGATACTAGACTTGAAAATTCTATTTACCTCTTTTTCAATTGATGGTAGAAATCTAGGATTTATCCTTCTCAACTTTTGACGAAAGGGCTTTTGATCAAACTTGATTGGAATAGTGGGCTGAATGATGTTCTTGTTATACACCTTTAAATCTGCATATTCCCATGCGAAAACATCAGAAAATTCAGAAAGTAAGTTAACATATTCAACCTTTACCTCAGGAGATAAGGAGTTGAATAATTTCACTATCTTTGGTTTATTGGTTGTCCCAATTTTTACATCTTCAACACCCTTTTCTGTAGGCATCAATGTAGGCTTCCTTGCTACGTCATCTTGGTAAAAAAATTCTTCCAAAGGTATGAGACCTTTTGGAATATTGTTGTCTTTCAGCTGTAGCATATCCATCTGAGTTTCTTCTATATCTTGGTCATGTTTATCGGAAATCTAATATATAGAACAATTATCAATTCTTCTTCACCTTGGAAATTTTTTTTTATCTGCTTATCATCCTATAAAACTTTCCAATAACACAAGTTATCGGGAACAGTGGGCCAATGCTTCACATGAATATCAAATTTTTTGTTTGAAAAGATGGGGATTTGGAAATTTCTTGCAGCTTTAGCCAATGAAACTACCATGTTATTTTGATTCGTTGGCACCACTGTAAGTATACACTCCTGAAACATTTTCAAAATATCAAGTAAAAAACTCCTATATTGTCTCATTTGAGGATGGTTATTTTGATATTCACCTTTAACTTGCTTGATCACAAGTTCTGAATCACCATACACTGAAATCCTTCTTGCACCCAGTTTCTTCAAGATATTTAAGCCAGTAATCAGTGCTTCATACTTGGATTCATTGTTAGTGAAATCAAAAGCTAATTTATAAGAGCACAACCTTACATTTGTAGGGACCTTATTTTGCTGATGAAAAGGGTTGTAGACCTAGATTCCAATGCCTGCTCCGTCTTTCCCCAGGGCAGAATCAAAGTCCATGGACCATAAAGCATTCTCATCCTTCTCATCCTCTAAATGTTGAAACTCTGATTTCTGTTTTGGATCAATTTTATGAACTGTCTATTTAGCCAATTTTATGTCTCAAATATCTATCATAAATTATCAACCGAGGTTAGTAATCCGATGAAGTGTGGTGCACTATATATGCTTAGTTAACCTTATTCTTACTTCATTGTGTATGCTTTTATATTGTTTTGGGGGGTTTTTTTTCTTTATGTCTAAAAGAGTTAATCTTAAGAAATGAAAGCTATGAAATTGATCAACTAAATCTAATGAAGTTTAATGTTAAAAACTAGTTTTGAAAGAAGGAAGAAAAGTAAATGTTCTTTAACTATTCTAATTTACATGAAAATGAATCAAGATTTAAATGGTTAAAATATGATCTAAAAACAGAGTATTTATTCTAATGACTTTGATATTTTTGGAATTAAATCTAATTCTATTCTATCTTAATCTAATTCTACTCCATGGATTGAAAGCATAAATCCTATGATTTAAGAATTGAAATGAAAATGCTAATGTAAATGAAAATAAAATTCAAAGTGGTTGAAAGGAAACTATTGTATGAACAACTACTCAAATATCATTCAATTTTGGAAGAATGACAAAGTCATCTTCTTGACATGATTTAACAAGCAATTGATTATACATTTAAGGATTTAATCTAAGAAAGAAATTAAAAGGCATGTAAAGGAAACTCAACTACTATATGACCAAGTACTAAAATACCATTCAATTTCGGAAGAATGAAAAATTCATCTTCTTGATATGAGTTTAGCAAGAATTTGATTATACATTTAATTGAGAATTTAATCTAGGAAAGCAGTATAAAAACATGTAAAGGAAACTCAACTACTGTATGACCAAGTACTCAAATACCATTCAATTTTGGAAGAATTGAAAAACCAACTTCTTGATATGATTTAGAAAGAATTTTATTATACATTTAATTGAGAATTTAATCTAGGAAGTAGTATAAAAACATGTAAGGGAAAACTAAGCTAACTGTATGATTTGATGCTTCAAACACAATCCAATTTTTGAAAATAGAAGAACTTCTTTCTTGAGATTCTTTGGTAAGAAAAACATTACACAGTTATTCTAAAACTAATTCTGAGAAAGAAATCATTGATTTAATATATGAAACAGTAATAAATTTAATCTAAGAATCAACTGTAAAGAAATGTAAATCTAACTACGAATTGACAAAACAGAGCTAATAGAAATTAAACTAAAAGAAACTAATGAAACCTTATTTCTGTGCAGGGGCCCTCTGCAACATAACGAATTGAAATCCTAGAAGACTATGTGCGCATCAATAACAATCTGGAACAAGCGAACATGGTCTTCATATTATCAAAACAGAGTTTAAATCGTACACATCAATCACAATAATAAGACAATTTTCCGGTTTCAAAACGACCGATATTTAAACAAATTTAAATGTAACTGTCTTGAGTTATTTCCACCTACAGATGGAGATTATAACTGAAACATAGAAGAAAAATCTAAGTAGCTAACTCTCAATTTTCTACATCAGAGAAAATCGAGAGTATTTCATTATCAGATCACATCTTTTGACCGAACTTTGACCATGATCATAGGCACCTTTTTCTGTTAAATTAAAATAGGTGGATAGGACAGGATCCATGTGTGGATCATTCCAAAGATTCCCATGTGACTCATTCCTTCATTCTCTCCTCTGAAGCTGTCAAACCATTAAAGTAGATGCAGAAACAACAATTAGCTGCAGAATAGCATGCGTTTTGTAGTTGAGTTACAAAATTCATTCAAATAACAAGAAACATCAAAATATAAAATAGAGACCATTCAAATTCATTCTCTGAGAATATACATGTCATTTATCATTTATTGGAGTTATGGATTTATGAAAAGGTAGGGATAAGTGATGAAAACGTTTTTCAGAGAAAGAAAAATTTTGAGGTTCAACATACCCCCACTAAGAAGCCATTGCAGGTCCTCATGCAATTACAAAAAATGTGAACTTCCTTCTCTTATTGCATTTGCTTAGATACTTCTGATAATACATCTATTTTTCTTTTCTTGGTCTTATTTGAGGTGACTGCCATCCTGGGCTTCCTTATAAGGAGTTTTTACTTGAGATTGATGGTTGTCCTGTTCAGAGATTTTTCTTTCTTTTTAGCTTTATTTTCTTTTTGTACCACTGTCCCAAACGTAGGATGGTGTTATCACTGATGAATTTATCCAATTGGTTTTTTTTGTATTAAAGCTTCATTATCTTGTTTAATGTGCCTATTCAATAACTCTAGCTCATAGATTTCTTGCTTGAGGGTATTAACCAGAGGTTCTTGTGGACTGATAGGATTTTATTGCATATTTGGATTCACCTCTGCATTTATTTTCTCCAATGAATCAATATAGTCATATATCTCCTGCTGAACCGGGTCAATTCTTGGAGATCTTCTTCTTGGACTGCCTTCAAAATTATGTACAGGAGAATGTGTAGGACTATGAGGAGGAGAGACATTGATCGGTGATGGTAGTTGAGGTTCCTCATCTAAGTTCACAAACTATGTTCCTTGTGATGGTGTCTTCTTCATGGTTCTTCGGAGTCCACAACTTCTCCTTGGTTGTGGAGGATTAAGTTTTCTTCACTGGTAACCTTGATCTTCTTATCTGTTTTACCTCTTTTCTTGACTCCACCCTGTTTCTTATTTTTCATTAACTCTCAAGGTTGAGTTCCTCTTCATATTATTGTAGTGGAGGTGAAGGTCTGTCCTCATTGCTTGTATCAATATTACTTCTTCTACTTTTTCTAGTGTTGTCTTCCTCGGGCTGCTCTGGCTCATCTTGGAAATGGTTTCTGATTAGGAAACTATCCCAAGAGTCTCATATACTTTTCAAATGAAATTTAAGAAGTATTTTTACCAACCCATGATGGTGCATAGTGTTGTCTATAAACTGAATTATTTTCTGTACATTTGTGGACATTCTTTTTAAACTATTCAATAGAAAGAATGGGAGGTTTATTTCTCCATCCTCCAAGAAGTTCATCAAAAACCTAATATGATAGACAAACATATAGCTAAATTTGCCTTCACAAGTGATAAAATTCTATAAAATTAAAAGTATATTTCTCCATTTTTTCTTGAGTGCTAAGCTAGGAATACCTTTCTTGTAAACAGAAGTATCCATACCTGGATTCTTGAGAAAAAATCTCCATGCTTCACTGTGAAATTATTTGTTTTTAAACCATCTCTCGCCAACTCTTGGGAGCTTTGTAGCTTCAACTAAGAATGCCTTGGTCACTGAAAATTTTATGTCTCCTATTTCGACCTCTGTTTCGTTGAAAGACCTCGCAAAAGACTTAGTGATCTCCTTATGAAACCCGTAAAATTTTCTATAAATTCGAGCCACTTAACCTTATACAACATCTCTTTGATATGACGATAACCCTCAATAAATTTATCTCCCACTGGTTCAGTCCTGAATATCAAACCCATGTCTTCTATCGTGAAAAAATATTGCCTCAAAATTGTTTTTCTCTGTGTGAAATGAATTGGGTTGTGGATTTAGTTAAGGACGTCGAGGGACGTTTGTAGGAAAACACGAGTGAAATGAATTCTTGATGGGGTTTTAAGAAACATAGATGAATGGGTCACAGAAGTAGGATATGATTGTTTAATCATATATGGGAAAATTCGTTATGGATTGTTATGAGATATGATGCAGATGATGTGGTCAATTTATGACATGATATGAGTCCAAATCAAATCAAATGATGACATATTGAGACAACATGTAATCATCTACATTATATATGTTAATGTTTTGATCTTGTTATTTAAACAAATTTATGTAACATACCTTTAGAACTTACCTTTTGTTGCTATTTCCTTGTTGTTGATTCTTCATGTATCCTTCAGCATGATGATCTTCAAATGGAGTTCTCAATTTCTTGTGCTCAGTATTCTTACTTCAATAGACTGTGAGAAAATGTAACATAAATGTAGAATTTGGTATCAGTTGCAGAATGAAATGACAGTTGCAGAATATAATGATATCTCTAGAGTCGAAGTAGTTCTGTAACTACTTCTTTTATTGCTATAGAAAAAATGGGAATACAGATTTTTGGGATTTTTAGAATGGCATAGAAAATATAAGATGTCAGAAATATGATTTTCATCTTATATTTTATGTATAAGGATTCCAATCATTGATTGGTTTTCACACTTATACAATTTTTTTTTGAATAATATATATATATATATATATATATATATATATATATATATATATATATATATATATATACTATTTATTCTCTATTTTTTTTTAGATATGAAACAAATAAAAAGAAGACTAAGTTGGGGAAGACGAAGGATTCTTCTTCACTAACTTCATATAAGTATTATCTTGGAAAATTTTGATAAACTCCTCCTTTGTAATTGGTTTATGATAGATTTGTAATCGATGTCCATTCACAAGAAGAGGTACTTTTTCTTCATCAATTTTCCTTATCCTGACTGCTCCATTGTCAAAGACTTTTTCAATCTCATAAGGCTGAAGCCAATGAGTCTAAAACTTTCCTTGAAAGTATTTGGACTCAGAATCGAACAAAAGTGGCCAATCCCTTGCTTGAAATTTTTTCTCCTTTATATATTTATCATGCCATTTGGACCTTTGTTGCTATACTATACTGGTTCTTTGAACTACATCTTGGCTGATCTCATCAAGCTCATTAAGTTGCTCCAATCTGTGCTTCTGGGCTTTTGATAAGTCAAGCCCCAATTAGAATGCCATCTTGAAGGTTTTCATCTGAAATTCTATAGGAAATAGGACTAGCTTCCCATAAACAAGTTCATAGGGAGTATTTCATGTTGTATTCCTCCATGTAGTTCGGTAGGCCCATAAGGCTTCAGGAAGCCTATCTACCCAATCCTTCCTATGTAGATGTATAGTCTTAGTGAGAATTCCTTTGATAAACTTATTAGTAGACTCCACCTGACCATTTGCTTGTGGATGATATGGAGTGGATTTTCCATGTTTGATCTTGTAATCCTCCACAAGCTTCTGCACCAAGTTGGATGTAAACTGGGTTCCCTAATCTGTCATAATTTCTCTTGGGACACCAAAACGAGTACAAATATCCTCAAAGAGAAAATTAACTACAAAATTTTCATTTGCTACAGAAAGTGCTTTGGCCTCCACCCATTTAGTGACATAATCCGTACATACCAGAATATATTTATTTTGATTAGATGGTGGATTTATTGGTCCAACAAAATCCAGGGCCCATTTTTTAAATGGTTCGATGAGTACCTGAGGTTGTAAGGGAATTTAATCTGTAGGAATAGGTTTCCCTATTCTTTGACAGTTGCCACACCTTTTTACATACTCCCTGGCATCTTTAAAGATGGATGGCCAATAATATCCCAGATGAAGGATTTTATAGGAAGTCCTCTTATCAGCAAAGTGTCCACCACGGATTTCATCGTGACATGCCTTGAGAATCTCAGGAATTTCATCTTCTTGAACACACCTTCTAATGATGAGATCTGGACCTGTTTTATGCAATTCATCTAATTAACCCATGAGTACAATGCACTTGTTTGAATAGTTTTTCTTTTCTTTCTAGGAAAAAAGTATGCAGGTAACTTTCATGTAGCTAAATAATTAGAAATATCTGAAAACAAAGGAGATTTAGTAGATAATGGAAAGGGATATTCATCAGGAAAAGTATCTTCTATTGGAGTATCATATTTATCATTTTGAATTATAGACAAGAAATCACCAACTGTGTTTTGTTTTCCAAGTCGGTCTAGAATGGTGATATTGAATTCTTGTAGGAGTAATAACCATATTGTAATTCTTCTATTAGTAATAGATTTATTCATTAAATATCTAATTGCAAAATGATCTATATGAATAAGGCTTCATATCCGGTAATGTAATGTCTAAATTTGTTGATAGCATGAACAACAACTAGAAATTATTTTTCAGTTACAGTGTAATTTAACTCAACAGGAGCCAAATTTTTTCTTGTGTAATAGATAGCTTAGGGGATCAAATATTTTTGTCCTAATACAGCTCCCAGAGTTGTATCTGAAGCATCTATTGAAATGTGAAAATGTAGTTTCCAATTTGGACCTCTTAAGATGGGTGTTTTAGAAATTTTTGTTTTTAAAGCTTCAAATGACAATTGGCAATCAGGATTCCAACTAAATTCACAATATTTGGTAAGAAATTTGAAGAGTGGGGATGCTATTTTAGTGAAATTTTCTATAAATTTTCTATAATACCCTATGAATCCTAGAAATATTCTAACATCCTTTTGACAACTTGGAACTGATAATTTAGAGATGACTTCAACCTTAAATGAATCAAGTTTAATTCCATCTCCCGAAATGTGATGTCCTAAAAAAATTCCTTCAGTAAACATCATAAACATTTTTCATGACTTGATGAAAGTTTTGCTTCTTTACATATTTTAATAAACTTTTCCAAATTTTCTAAATCTTCTTCACATGAATCCACATAAACTGTAAAATCATCCATATATACTTCCACACAATCATGTATTAGATCAAAAAAAATTCCTAATAATACCCTTTGGAATGTTGTTGGTGCATTACACAAACCAAAAGGAAGTACTCAATAGGCATAGGTTCCCCATGGAAAGCTAAATGTGGTTTAATATTGGTCTTCAGGTGCTACTTGAATTTGATTGTAACCACTAAAACCATCCAAGAATGAGAAGTAATTCTTCCCTGCTAATGTATCCAATACTTGATATATGAAAGTTAATGAAAAATGATGTTTAAGATTAGATTTATTAAATTCTCGATAATCAATGCATACCCTCCATCTACCATTATTTTTAGGTACAATCACCAAGGGAGACACCCATTGACTGTCTGAAATTGGAGAGATGAAGTTTACATTTAGCAATTTTTGTAGTTTTTCTTTCACAATTTCCCTAAGATTTGGATTCATCCTTCTTTGAGGTTGTCTGATAGGCTTACAATTTTCCTCAATGTAGATATGATGTATACAAGTATTAGGACTAAGTCCTTTCATGTCAGTGTATTCCCATGCATATGAATAATAATGTTGTTGTAATGTTTTGATAAAATTTTCTTGTTGTAATTTTTCCAAGTTTTTGTTTATGTTCAAAGATTTTCCTGGAAATATTTCAATTGTAGAGTTACCAAATTCTTCCATAGAATATAGAGACATCTTCCTAGTTGACAAGAATTCAATATTGCATTGTTCTTCAAAATTATCATGTTCATATTTTGAAGATGATTCAAAGTTTTCTATTGAATTTAAGATTTGACTATCTTCACTAATACAAGAAATAGTAAAGAGGGGTTATATATCATTGCCATCATCAATCCATTCTTCATCTTCTATCTCCATGATTGTTCTTGCTGGAGAATATAAAGTGAATTTATTTGTTGTATTTCCATCATAAATGTACATGTCACCATATCTACAACTAATGAAAGCATTAGCTATATCCAACCAAGGTCTTCCTAATATTAGTGGATGTCCTCCTAGATTTTTCTTGGGGGTTAAAATCATAAAATAGAACAGATACTACCAAGATTCTAACAATACTGAAATGTCTTCTAATACACCATCTGGCTTGATTACTAATCTTCCTGCTAGTTGCAGTAATGTAGGTGTATACTGAAGGTTTGGAAGCTTGAGTTGTTCCATGGTTTGTTTGCTCATGATGTTTATGGCTACCCCTAAATCAATCAAAGTATTTGGAATTTCAATACCATTGATATGTTTTTTTACAACTAGACTTCCTAGATCTAAATATTTTTGTATGGAAATTTTTCCCATCATAATGTCTGCAATTTTTCCTACTAACTAAATTCTTTTTATTTATTTTGTTTTTCTCCCTGGTTTCTTCATGCTCAACTCTCTTATTGTTTTGGCTAGAGTTGGAATCTCTTTAATTGCCTATAGCAAAGGAATTTCGATACACAAATTTTTCAATTCATCTAGAAAATCATAATTGGGCAACATTATTTGTTTTCTACCCCTCTATCAACTTGTAATATTTCAGGAAAAGGAGGGTTAGAAATAGATATTGATGGTTTCTCTATGATAGGAGTTGAGTTTATTGGTTTTTCTTGTTTTTCATTTTCATAATTCTGGTTCTGTTGAAGAGATTTCCCTTCTTCAAAACTTTTATTTTGTTGTAGAGAAATTTCTTCATCAAAGTTATCTTGTTCTTGAATAACAACAGAAGGATTTTTCCTTTCTAATATTCTACCAGATCTAAGTTAAACATCATTAAGATCTAGTGGAGTAATCATGTAAGCTGGAAATTGTTGTCCTTGTATGGTGTAAACATTTTGATAATTTTTATTATTTGGGTTTGGAAATGGATGGGAAGGTAGTTCGTTTTGTCTTTATGGAAACTGTAATGAAATTTGTGGGTTTTGGTTTTGGAGTTGGGGCTGTTGATTTTATTGTGGAAATTGTTGGGGAGGATAGTCTGGATAGGATGGGAGATATTGGTAGTATTGAAATATCTACCATAGGGACTTTTCATTCCTAGTGTCCAAGGTTTAGGCTGGGACTAAGGTTGCCAGAAAGAATTCCAATTATTTGGTGGGGGCTGAGTATACATTTGTTTGTTAAAACCTTGAGTTTGCGGCCCTTGCCATGGTCTTCTGGAGACAAAGAAAAGAGTTTCTACTGGATTTGAAGTTACTTCTTCATGAAAAATAGCCTTAAGACCTAGAATTGAAGGGCAACACTTAGTTTCATGATTTTCTGAGAAAATAACACAGGTCTCTATGAATTTTACATCAAGAGGACATTCTCTTAAGGCATGCTTCTTTCTGCATTTAGGACTAAAAATAGCTAAGGCATCAGTTTCATATTTTTGCTTGTTTTGTAATTTAAGGGTGTCTATCTATTCACTAAGACTCCCTAATATTTTTGTTTTAAATTCACGAATCATATTCCCAATTTCTGCCCTACTTACAGTTCCAGTTGCAGATTTGTTCACTCTATAGAGAGAAGGATCTCTTGCATTTTTCCTAGTTCTTGATTTTCCTCTTGAGAGATGAATGCATAATTCTACAATTTCAGGTAATGTGAGTTGAGAGATGTCTCCCCTCCCCATCATGTTGATAATTTCTATCCATTCATCTCTAATGGATTTTAACAAGAGAGATTTTAAAGTATATTGATTTAGGTTTTCCATTCTAGCTATTTTTATGTTGTAATTGAATATTTCAATTAGATCTTCCAGATTCTCATCATATTTTTGCATCATCTTGAATACTTCATCCTTCTGATTAATGGGTATTCAATAATCCAAATATATTTGTAAAACTACACTTTTCATATCATTCCATGTCCTAATAGATTGTGTGATTAAACCCATGAACCATTTTAAAGTTGCTCCTTTAAGTGTTGTAGGAAATAGCTTAATTTTTTTAGAGTCTTGTAAGTGGTCTTAAGATCTACACAAAACTTCAAATTCAAACAAAAATGTTTCAAGACCTTCATTCTTTAATCCATGGAAATTTGGAAGAATGGAAGGTGAAATAGTTTTCATTGTGGCATTTATATCCTCATCAATTATAGGAAATCCAAAAGAATTATCATCCTTCCTATTTCTTTTTTTTTTCACCTCCTCCTCTATTCCCTCTACCTCGTCCTCTACCTCTTCCTCCTCCAATTCTTACATTTTCACCATTTATAATTTCTCCTTCTCCTTCTCCTGCCATTATATTTTCCTGAAAGCTAATATAATTTTCTAACTGTAAATTTAATTGCTCTTCCTTTGGTTCTTCTTTCAATGGGATATTGAAGAAAGTTTCTTCTTCTTCCTCCTCACTAGGAATTTATAACTCTTCATATATAATGTGTTCTCCTATAGAGGTGAAAAAGGTTACTCCTTCAGTTGGAGATCTAGGATCTTCTTCCTCTAAGACTGCCTCAATGGTTGAAGTAGGAGATCCTCCTGGTTGGATTTCTGACCTTAAGACTTTAGGAAGTATATGTCTAGTTAAATATGGAATATGAGTTTGAGATGATGGTGTAGCACTACGTGGTATAGGTGGGGTGAGTGGTGTTGTTGGAATTAAACTCCTGCCTCTAGCTATGAATCTACCCCTAGAATCTCTTTCTCTATGCATATCATTGTTTTTAGATGTAAGAAATAAGGCTACCTAATTACACTTCCCCGACAACTACGCAAAATTGTCTAGCCAATTTGATGTCTCAAATTTCTATCATAAATTATCAACCGAGGTTAGTAATCTGATGAAGTGCGGTGCACTATATATTCTTAGTTAACCTTATTCTTACTTCGTTCTGTATGTTTTTATATTGTTTTGGGGGTTTTTGTTTCTTTATGTCTAAAATATTTAATCTTAATAAATGAAAGCTATGAAATTGATCAACTAAATCTAATGAAGTTTAATGTTAAAAAATAGTTTTGAAAGAAGGAAGAAAAGGAAATGTTCTTTAAATATTCTAATTTACATAAAAAAGAATCAAACTTTAAATGGTTCAAATCTGATCTAAAAACAGAGTATTTATTCTAATGAATTTGATATTTTTGGAATTAAAGCTAATTTTATTATATCTTAATTTATATACTCCATGGATTGAAAGCATAAATCCTATGATTTAAGAATTGAAATGAAAATGCTGATCTAAATGAAAGAAAATTAAAATAAATTGAAAGGAAACTGTTGTATGACCAACTGATCAAATATCATTCAATTTTGGAAGAATGACAAAGTCATCTTATTGACATGACTTAAGAAGCAATTGATTATACATTTAAATATTTATTCTAAGAAAGAAATTAAAAATCATGCAAAGGAAACTCAACTACTGTATGACCAAGTAGTCAAATACCATTCAATTTCGGAAGAATGACAAAGTCATCTTCTTGATATGATTTTAGCAAGCATTTAATTATACATTTAATTGAGAATTTAGTCTAGGAAAGTGGTATAAAAACATGTAAAGGAAACCCAACTATTGTATGACCATGTACTCAAATACCATTCAATTTTGGAATAATGACAAAGTCAACTTCTTGATATGATTTAGAAAGCATTTGATTATAAATTTAATTGAGAATTTAATCTAGGAAGCAGTATAAAAACATGTAAGGGAAAACTGAGATAATTGTATTCTCTAATGCTTCAACACAATCCAATTTTTGAAAATAGAAGAACTACTTGATTCAGATGCTTTGGTAATCAAAATATTACACATTTATTCTAAAACTAATTCTGAGAACGCATTCATAAATTTAATCTATGAAACAGTAAGCAATCTAAGAATCAACTGTAAATCAATGTAAATCTAACTACAAATTGACAAAACAGAGCTAATAGATATTAAACTAAAAACAACTAATGAAACCTCCTTTCTGTGTAGAGGCTCTCTGCAACAAAACAAGTTGAAATCCTAGTAGACTATGTGTGGATCAAGAACAAGTTGGAACAAACGAACATGGTCTTCGTATTATCAAAACAAAGTTTAAAGGTACACAACAATCACAATAATAAGATTGTTTTTTGGTTTCAAAATGACCTGTATTTAAACAAATTTAAATGTAACTATCTTGAGGTATTTCCACCTACATATGGTGATTGTAACTGAAACATAGAAGAAAAATTTAAGTAGCTAACTCTCAATTTTCTACGTCAGAACAAATAGAGAGTCTTTCGTTCTCAGATCACGTCTTTTGACCGAACTTTTACCACAAGCATAGGCACCTTTTTCTGTTGAATTCAAATAGGTGGATAAGATAGGATCCATGTGTGGATAATTCCAAAGATTCCCATGTGACTCATTCCTTCATTCGCTCCTCTGAACCTGTCAAACCATTAAATTAGTTGTGGAAACAACAATTAGCTGCAGAATAGCATGTGTTCTATAGCTGAGTTAAAACATTCATTCAAATAACAAGAAACATCAAAATATAAAACAAAGACCATTCAAATGCATTCTCTGAGAGGAAATATGTCATTTATAATTTATTGGAGTTATGGATTTATGAAAATTTTGGGAGAAGTGATGAAAAAGGTTGTCAGAGAAAGAACAATTTTGAGGTTCAACACTGTCACTTCATGCTTTTCTGAACTTTCTTCCACTTTATCCAATGGTTCTTCTGGATATTTCACTACTTTCGATTGTTGTTTTGATAAGCTAGGTAGATTCATATTTTCCTTAGCTATCACTTCTCTAATACAATTATGGATCTTTGGAACATCTTATACATCTACTAGTTGGCTATCTACGTCATTTAAGCCACTATCATTAAACAAAATGAATGACTCTAAATCTGTATGTACATTGATTATGGGATGATTGTTAGGCTTTTCTTTTCTTGTAATCACATATTTAATCTTAGTTTCATGGTACAATTTTCTCAATTGCTTGAAAATAGGGATAGTTGCATAATAAAATTCTAATTGCAATGTTCCTCGTAATTCCCCCCCCAGGATCTTGATAGAATCATTCCAAAGCGTGGTGGTATGTCTGCTACCACCACATCCATTAGAACATTTTTTGTCAGAATATACTCTAGGGATACTACCAAATCTTTAATCAGGTCAATACAACGGACTCTACCTAAATCGAAGGAGTATAAATCATGGTAGGGACGAGTGATGTCAAGGCCCAACTTCTCCATTATGGATTTTGGCATTAGATTGTGGGAGGCTCTAGAGTCTAACATTGAATTATTTAAAATGCATTGGTCGATTCTTAGATTCAAGTAAAAATGAGGAACCTCACTATCTTCTAATTTACCATCAATAGAAGGACTAAAAATGAGTTCAGGATGGTCATCTTTGACATTTACTATTTTGGACAAAGAAACTACTTTAAGCATCTTGGAAACATGGGACTTGTACTGGTTGTTCTTGATAAGCTCGGTTAAGGGAATATACACTTTTAACTTTGAAATTTATGTATCTAAGCTGAAGGGAGTAGTTTTGTCTACCTCTTTAATGTTGATGTATCATTGTCCAACATGGTCCTTTGATGGAACTTCTTTCTTCTGATTGTCCTTTTCCTTATTTGTTAAACTCGTGGGTGGTTGATGTTCTTTGTTCTAAATTGTGATCATAATATATTTTCCCTTACTCTGATTGCTCGGAGGTTTCGGCCTTGTTTGAGTGTCTTTCTGCTGAGATGCTCTCTTCTGAATTGGATTAACTGGTACATCTCTGCTCCTCAATGAAACCTGCCTATTTTGTGAACTAAGTGCATTCAAGTAACCCCGCTGGTAATCATTTTATTTGGTCTCTAATTTATGATCATTATAAAGGATAACATCTTCATCTTTAGGCTGACATTTCTTTACAAAATACTCCTCATATTCGATCAAAAACATGGGCAGATAATTGGCTTTGAAAAGGAAATTTTCTTCAAAGATAGTGTCTTCATCTTATTCTTCTCCTTGAGCATAGTTCTGTTGCAAGGGTGTCCTTATTTTTTGTTTCTACTGTAGTGGTTTTTCAAAAGCCTATTGTTCTCTCTGCTTAATCCTTAACTAAAGCTATTGCTGACATCTATAGTTATGATTTATGACCTCAGGTTGTCTCTTCATGATGGACATCCTGTCAACTATCCAATCAATAGTTATTATCAATGTATCCATCTTAGCATCAGAAGATGAAGTGGATGGTTCATCTTTAATATTAACTCTCCTCTCATTCTGAGCTCTAGCTCTCTTCATCAGCAGATTTGCTTCAATGTTTATCATGTTCTTTTACATATCTTCCAGTGTAGATGGATTTATTTCCCATAATTGGTAAGCCATGTCAGCATCAAATGCATTTGGATAACATATGAGAGCTAATCCTAGAGGAGGCTTGATCTCAACGGGAATTACATTGTAAATTCCTATTAAAATGAGTATTGAAATCTTGAACTGATTCATTGAGATTTATTTTAATGTTCTCATAATCAGCAAGCAATTGTAATTGATTTTTCTTTACCTCCCACCGAGCTATAAACAAATCAGTGATCTAGTCTAGTGTGACAATGGAATTATCAATGAGAGACCTAAACCAAACTTTTACATCGCCAGAGAAGCTCTGGGCTATAATCCTCATTTTTTCATTGGTAGCATCGAATTCCTCCGAATATATGAATTCAGTGACCTTAACAATATGTTTTCTTGCAAGTACGGTAGATTTTTCATCAAACAAGGGGAGTCTTTGGCTATAACCCCGAGGTAAGTTATTCAATTGGGCTGGTAAGACGAGTGGGGAAAATATTTCCATGATCCCTGTTGAATGAAGTACTGGATTGACAACAAGAGGAATTGGTTGAATAGGTAAAGGAACAGAAGTTTTAGGTACTAAAGTAGTATGTATAAATGACGAAGTCAAAGGTGCAGATGATTAAACTACAATTGATTGAGTTTGAGGTTGAGTTTAGACATAAATTTCCTCTTGATGGTAGAATTGGATCCAATATTTGATGTCAAGGTTAGATTCAGGATTAATCTCTTGGAAAACCCAATCTTTGAGAGGACTAAGGTTTAATTCATACAATGAATTGACCTAAGATAATCTTAAAGGATCGAATACGATGTTAGAAAAAGAGGTTTTAGACTTGGATTTAAAAAATGACAATTCAAATTTCATATCATATGGTATATATTCAGGAGAAAGTAGATTAATAGGTAGAAAAAATGATATTACCAATGGAACTGGTCCTGACTGAATGTCTGTAGTTTGATATCTATGCCTTCAAAATATCTTCTCTAGATCATTTACTGGATCAACTGGATAAGGGTCCATATTTTCTATGGTATACCTTCTCGAAGCTAGCTCTACAATATTAGAACTACAATTATTGAATCAGCCTTTCTGAAACATAACCCTATCATCCAAAGGATCAAATTACAAAATTTCTTATCGTACACCTAGGGAAATAAATCTTTCGTTCCCTGACAATGGTGCTAGTATGTTATCACTCCGCAAGATTTCCAAGGCTGAAGAAGAAATCCCAACAGAGGTAATCACGGACCAATATTTTTGCTTGGTATATAGCCCTATCAAACTGGAAAGGGATCTCTCCACAAGTTCACAAAAAAGAGGATTGGATAAATTAGGGTTTTAGGCTAGGTATGAGTTCAGGGATTTTGATTTTATTTGATTGGGTTGTTGGATGAGGATATTAAGTGAAAGAGGCTAGGTCAAGGAAAATAGGATTAGGGTTGCAGAGATTCAATGGGGAAAGCTAGGTATAAATGCTACCACATTAGGGTTCTTGGGATGGAATGATTTAGACAGGTGAGGAGCTAGGAAGAGCATATAAAGATGAATTCTTCCTAAACTGAGATAAAGATGAACAGACTATGAAAAATTTCCCAAAATAGAGCATGTGAGATGAATTTTGTTTATCAACTTGAAATTGAGCATACAATAGAAGTGAAATGAATTATGAAGACGATACATTCAAACATAATGATACATAAGAAGAAACAATGCTAGAAAACCATACCACATGTATCCCAAAGAAATAACTGCAACACTTTTATTAAGCTCCTGCCAAAATGATTATAATAGAGTCTTTGATCAATATGCCAACATCCAACTGATTCCAACCTATGAAATGATTGGAAAACTACATGATATAGACCTCAAAAAAACTCCTCCCGGCCTCTGGGGTCGAATCCACGATAGGAGGATAAGTTCCACCAGAAACTGAGCTGAAAGTTGAAGTGTAGGGAGGTCCAAGTAACTCATCCCTAACTTTTTTGAACTAATTCATTAGACCTTATTCAGTTCATTTACCTAATGTTTTTACCCTAGGTAATAGTAAAAACATGATATTTACATTTACATCATTGATTTACAAAGGTCAAAACATGATGCCCCAAGATAAAAGTCAATTTGCAGAAGAACTCTGAAAAAATCAAAAAATTGTCAAATGCGCCATCCCTTTGTCAAACGTGCCATCCCTTTGTCAAACGCGGCATCCATGTTGCAGCCTGATTTTGAGTGCCTTCCCAATGTCCAAATTTGTATTAGGATGGCATGTTGGAACGGTTATCCTGACTACTTTCCAAATATGCCTTTGGTTTCCTGTATGGAGTTTATTTTCCTTGTCAAAAACTGATTCTCCCAAGATTGCTAAATGTGCAACGCATAGGCAAAAAAATGGGTAGAACATTGATTTTTGAGTGTTTTTTCACCTTTTCAACTGCAGTTGTCCAAAAAAAGGCTTGCAAAGTGGGTTTCATGCATGTCTTCATCATTATGCATCAGTTGGTGATCTCCATTTGGCCAAAAAGTGCCTCAAAAAAGAGTGCAACACCTAGGGCGTTGCGCATTTGACAGTCTAGTTGTCACAAGATTGTTCAAGTTTTGCAAAAAAACACAAAAAATTCAAAAATTTACCCAAAATTCCTCAAAATTTTATAATTGATGTTAATGATGTGGCTAAGCATGAGCTGAGGCTTTAGCCAATATGTCAAGCCTCTTTTCCTCTTCTTACATGTTCAAAGCCTCAATTTTTGCATTAGCTCTTTTGAGCTTGGCCATTGCAATTTTTTATTTTTGGGGATGGTGCTTGACCCATCTTCCTCAGTATGTGATTATCTCTATTTTCATTCTCCAAAAGCTTCTCTAGGTGTTGGTTAGCTCTATCAAGCCATGGCTCCTGGTTTTCATTGATTACCATTGCAAATTGTTCATTCAAAGGTGAGTTGATTAGCAAGCTCAACCTCTTTTTTCCTTTCTAGTGCTAGAGCTATTTTCAACCCTCTAGTCTAAAGCCTTCTCATTGGCACTTGTTCTACTAACTCATCTATTACACCATATGTTTCAAGTGTCTCTTCAAGCAAAACTTCAGATTTTTCTTCATCTCTTTGGGCTTTGATGAATTTGACCTCATCAATCACATGTTTTTTTTTCAGTTGTTGGTTCTCCTGCTCAAGAAATTCAATGAAAATTTTGGACCTGTCAAGATTAGTTTGAAGGTCTCTAATCTTGGCTTATTTATTCTTGATGATTATTCTAGTGATCTCATCATCGTCATGCTCATCTAGGTCAACTAGATCAAAATCTTGTTTTGTCTCATGGAGGTCCTCCTCCTCATGTCTAATCTCTGCCTCAATCTATGCCTGCTTTGTTGATGTAGAAGGCAAGGCCCCTCCCACAATATGTGGGGAAAAAACTTGCCTGTGACCTCCCTGGTATGTTTTTTCCAATGACTCTATCTCAGCCACATTAGCCTTTTTAGGCTCATTGATTTCATCTCTGCTAGGTGATCTAGTCTCAATGAGGGTGGAGATGATCGTGGTGAAATATATGAAGGAGACTGATCTGATGATCATGCATGAACTATGGGCTGAGATGGAGGAATGGATGTGGAAGGATGAGATGATGAAATTACATCTTGGGAATTTTGAATAGGTAGAGGAGTGAATATGTCATTAGATATGAATGAAATCCATGGAATGCTCAATTGTTTGAGATGATGGAGGACTATGATTTTGATGAGGGAGTGGTGAAAAAGACTTTGCATTTGGTGTTCATAATCTCTCTTTTGGGAAATAAATTTCATCTTGTCAATACTCCAGAGGAGAGAATAAGGTATGTTGAGCATATTGACCCTTGTGAAGTGCATAAGTAGCGAGATGTGATAGGTATACAATCTAAAGAACCTACCTTCACAAGAAAAATATTTCATGATGATTTTCATCATGGGATCATATCTCTCTAGGAGGTAAGAGAAAGGAAAAAACCTCTTTCTTTCATTCTTGTATCTAGGTTTAATGTATGGCTGGTAGCATTTCTCCTCCAACTCTATTTTCTTGACCTATTTTTCCCCAAAATTCGGGATTCCAGTGGCATTTAATATAATGGCAGTGGACAAAGTGAAAGTGACACCAGCAAGGGTTACCTAGTTGTCATGGATATTGGAGATGAATAGTCTGGTCACAGTTATGGGAGATGCCATGATTTCCCTGATATTTATTGGCTCAATTCTAAGGATTCTCCCTCCTCTGCTTGACTTTTTATCCTTCCTTTCTTCAACCTCACTGTAGTTTCTTTTATGTTCTTCTTCCATTGGTGTCTTAGTGTGAAAACCATAGGGAGATGTAATGATAGTGAAGAATGGGGTTTTGGGAAGTGGGAATGGGATGGGGAAATTTAGGGAGATGGGGGAAAGGTTTTATGAAATGAGGGAAGTGACAGGGGGTGTTAATGTTATGGGGTTTGGGATAGTAAATTTTATTAGAGGTTAGGGATTTTGGGAGCCTAGGAAAATGAGTAGCCTAGGTCTTAGGGTTTGGGGATGAAAGGTTTAGGGAAAGGGTATTATGTGATGTAGGGAGTAAGGATAAGGTAATTATGATGTGGGAAGGGAATGAAAATTCTAGGGAGTGAAATTTGATATGCAATTTGGATTTAGGGAATGGCTAGGATTTCAAACTTAAAAATAAACACCAATTCCTTAAACAAGCTCAAACACCAACAAATTGACTTCATGAGGATAGGAATGGTGCTAACGGAAACTTAATTTATTGTTGGAGGCTATGGAGTGATTTTGCTTAATATTTGAAGGTGATATCAAAATATTTGGAGTTGCTGTAGAAAACGGTCAAACACACAGCGCAAAGAAGGAACATGTGACGCACTGAACAAACGCGCAGTGCATTAAGAAAATGTGCAATGCACTAAGGAAATGCGCAGCGCAAAGAGAAAACACGCAACACAACCTCTGTTTTGTAAAAAAATTCCCTCAAACTTGAAAATTATGATTTTGTTGAGATTTCTTAAGGATGGAGGAGACAAATGAAGTTTTTTTTGATGTCATGAGGGTTTATATACTTGAGTGAATTTTACTTTTATCCTTTCAAACCCACTTTTCTAATGTTTCAAATTAAACTTTGTAGAATACCCTTGCACTTCTGAAATTTTTCTTTGACATTTGATCAATGGATGAATTGAGAACTCTTGCACTTTGACATGTGCTTGTTTGGCATGTGGAACTGATTTGGTAGCTTGGGATATAGGTACTTATTACATATAATGAACATAAAATTATATAAATGAAAAATAAAATTACATCTCTGGTTTTGAAATAAAATTACATTTTAGAATGAAACTCACACTTGAAAGTAGAATTACAATTCTGAAAACTATCTTTATATGCTTGGAAACCCTCTTTAAATGATAAAGGGATATTATTTGGATCACTCTCATTATTTTTGCTGACCTTATGTAATGAAATGGTGTTTTATTTAGACCTTGGAAAATGAACCTAGAGACCTAATGAAGACTTTGAGTTACCAGACTTCATAATGACCTGACTTACATAATGACATGATGAAATGGAATTTCATGATTGAAGTATGCTTGGAAAGACATGAAAGTGGGTCAACAATTGTAAATTTTTGAGGGGGAGTGATTTTTTTTACTAGGACTACCATCAGTGAGTAAATTTTTTGAATGAATACCTAGGTGGAATGATAAAAAATTCTGAGTGAGACCCCTAAAATGATATGAAAAGAGTATTTTTTATCACTGAGGGCAGCATGCAAATACTGACACTAACACCTTGTAGTACCTTCAGTCGCAAACCAAGCTTCAACAAGAACATCATTTCAGATGGATGGGATTCCTCCAAAAGTTTCAGTTGGTAATAAAATACAATAAGGACACTAACAATAAAGTGCAAAATATGATTTCTCGCCCTCCTATTTATCCATCTATATTTTTGCAAAAATATTCTTTATCTTTTTAAAGTTATGCTGAAAAGTATGATGATGATGATGATTTTAAGGATATTTATGAAAAACTAACACATAGATCGCAGGTGGATAATTATCACTTGCAGGGGAAATTGTTGTACCACCTTGGAAAAATTTGTATCCCCATGAATGAAAGGATACATTTAATCATAGATGCACATACCTCTCTTGTGTCAAGTCATTTTGGTGTAGAAAAGACTTCGTGTCATTTATGGAGGTTTTTTTTTGGCCTCACATGAAAAATATTGTGACTCAATATGTAAAGGGATGTGTGTTGTTTTCAGTTTTCAAGCCTACTAATATAAAATTAGGGCTCTACACACCACTCCCTGTTCCGATTCATCCATGTGAAAGTGTGTTAATGGATTTTGTAGGTGGTTTTCCTTTGTCTAGGAGAGTTCATGACTACTTGTATGCAGTTGTGGATTGATTTATTAAAATGTGTGTATTAATGACTTGTAAGAAGCAGTTCACTACAAAGCAGAATTCTTGTCTCTTCTTCCAATTTGTAAGGGTCTAATTTGGGATTCCCACATCCATTTTTTTCTGATCAAGACTCTCACTTTCTTCGAGTTTTTTGGATGAGTTTGTGGAGAATTATGAACACCAAGTTGAAGAGGAGCATGACATTTCATCCATAGGCCGACAAAAAAATAGAGGTTTTCAACCGCACGGTGATACACTTACTCTGAGGTTATTGTGGAAATCATCCCAAGTTGTGGGATGAGAAACTTCCTTATGTACAACATGCATTCTATCGGGCAGTGCATTTATCCACTCAGAGCTCACCATTTGAGACATGATTTGGTTATTTATCAAAGGATCCCTTAGACATGGTATTTGGGAGAGATGAATATTCTAGTGGGAAATATGATAGGGACAAAGCATGAACTTTTATTTAGTAGATATAGATGATTCACTAGGTAGTGTAGGAGTAGTTGGAGAAAATTCAAGCTTTCTAAAACCCTCTTAGCGTGATCAACGAATCGAGGTAAATATGTGATGATAGGCTACTAATATGGGATTAAACCTCCTAGATGACCTTAAGGAAGTGGAACGGAAAGAAACATGAAAAACACAACATCAACGACATCAACAACACCTCCAAAAGGTAAACCACCCTCCCAGACCCTTGTAGCCTGAGGTGGGACAAGTTTTTGACCCATTTAGGCCTTAGTCATGGGAATGTAAAGACAAAGGAGATTCTAGAAACCTATAGCCACGAGCATGCATTGGAAAGGTCGTGACCAGGGCCCAAAAAGGTTAATTGTGTGCCTATAGCTCAGGGATTCATGCCTCAATTTTAGACCCTGAGCCTAGGTCACCATCAATAACTTCCTATAACTTTAGGAGAGGATAAATAACATTAAAAAAAATACATGGAATCAATCACATCATTGGGAAATCATCTGAACCCACCCAACCATGACAGGAATTTCATCAAACGCGTCACAAGAATTGCATCTACATGTGTAAAAAACATATTTAAACATGGGGGTCTCTTAAAAATCTAAGAATAGCTAAGAAGCATTGCTCCCTTGCATAAGTTACAATAAATTCTATTTGATCATAGATACATTGTGCATTCATTTACAGGTAAAAACATAGATAGAGCGATACATCATCACTCATCAAATACATGATTATAACCAACATAATAACAAATAAATACATACATAAACCAATACATTTGCATACCGAATACCATAGGAATGATCTTTTCATTACTAAATGTAAAAACCAACCAATGAAGGGACTTCCACATTCCACCTAACCATATATTGGTTGAGTCAAATATCTCTTTAGCCAATCACCCTCGTGTCATATTCCAAGCATGAATGTGGGAATCATAACCAACCGAAAACAAACCAAACAAGCATGGATGCTACTGGAGTTCTCCACCTACACTGTGAGGAATTTGAATTTCTCCTAGTCTCTTAGGCTTTACTGTAACCCACAGTATGTGTTACACCAATTTTTGGTCATCTAACCTGTTACTATTAGATGGACCAAAGTACACCATGTAAGATCAATTTTACCCTAGTAAAATTTCTTTCACTATGAAAAATAACTTAGTAATCCATACTTTATTAAGTTGTTTATCGTCTAAATAGGAAACCCCATGAGGAATAATTGAATAAATACTTATTTTTTTTATTTTCCTCAAGGGATAATTAATTAAACAACAACTTAATTAATATTCCTTGTCATATTTAACCCAAAAGAGGAAAATTAATTAGATAAATCACTATTTATCTTATTATTTTCTAGGAATAATTATTGAAAACATTATTTAAATAATATTCCTTGTTAAATTTGACTAAATCATTTATAAATAATTGAATAAATCATTATTTATTTAATTACTACTCAACCAAATTCCTAAAATAATAAATAAATCATTTATTTATTTATTATTACAAATAAAGGGATTTGACCAAATTCAAATTCTTTTTCCCTCCAACAAAAATTATAATAATATATTCCATAGAAGTTGGATCTAGATTTGGTTAATAATATTTTAATTATGCACCAATATCTAGACTAACTCAATATTTTATTATAAATACAAGGGTTTTTCCATTCATTCACTACCTTTTGTTGCCTAAATATCACTTTGGATCTATAATTTTGGTCTGACTTTGATCCTCCATCATTGTCGTATTTTTCTACTTTTTTGCTTGTGAACTCCCCTTGAGTTCCTTTTTTGTCTAGGTTTTCTGGACCATCAAGAGAGAGAGATCTTAGATCTGAAGCACTGAGGACATACAAGAACCCATCCCATTGAGGGGGCTGGTAACATATTTCTATGTTCCCTTCCCAGGTGTCATAATAAAAAAAAATCTTTAAAAACATTCTTGCCTTGTTCATTGGATGCATGGAGCAACTCTTGATTTTATTTGATATTTAATGTATTTAACCGCATAGATATGGATTTTGGTAGCATTTATTCTAATCAATAACTGCAGATCTAAAGAAATTGACATCCACCTTTGATGTTAAGGTTGTTTGTTATGCACACCTAAAGTGAGCTTTTTTCGTACGCTTGCGATTAGAATTCACACTAACAATGTGATCCAAGGGTCACTAGGCCCTACATCGAGACCATCTCTCTAGGCTTTACCAGACATTTGATCCTGAGACTAATAGTCCCAACGGAGATAAATCCACCTCTTGAATTTACCGCATATCCTTCCATTCACCAACAAGGATTCCTAGGCCCATCGAGGCACACAATCTGGATTTACCGCAACCCATAGTCTGACTCAGGGGTTACTAGGCCAGTGGATTTACCGTGATCCACAGTCCAGTTTAGGGACCACTGGGCCATGTGTTTTTCATTTCGAAGATCCACCCCACTCTTCTTCGAATCCATTTGACAATCCAACTCAACCAAAGTATCAGAAACCCATCTCATCAAAGCTATATGGAAATGGTGAGGCTAGGCTAAAAACCACTATCACACCTGGAAAAACTAATTCTAAGACAAACATAAATCACATAAAATAACATGCATGCTATATCTAGTAAGGAAATCACATATGCAAATTGATACCTGAAAATAATCTCGTTGTAGTTGCTTGATGTTTCTCTTCCTTGCTTGCTTTTCCTTTCTTGCTTCAATGCCAAAGTGCTCCAAGAAAATTCTGAGGGTCCAACAATGAGAGAGTGAGAGAGAATAATGAGAGAGATCTAAAAAATGCACTGAAAAATTGTTGGACATTGGGTTCAATGCTCCTCATGTGTTTCATGACATGGACTAACTGCCTCTTGTGCATCCTAACTCTAGCGATTTTAGCAGAGACTAATACCTGCGGGTTTTGGTCTAACAACAATCGTGATTCCAACAAGTGGAATCAAAGTGACAAGTCTCAAGTTCGAAACTCACCCAGCTCATGTTGGGGGGGATATTTTTGGACATTGGGTTCAACTCTACCAATGTGTTTCGTGACATTCACTAACCACCTCTCGTGGATCCTAACTATGGCGATTGTACCGGAGACTAATACCTGTGGTTTTTGGTCTAATGACAATCATGATTCCAACACAAAAGGTACCAACTGATCCTCAAAAGTGTTTTTATTGAACAGGCCTCTATTTTCTTCTTTTTCCTTTATTTTCCTTCAATTTCCTCCTCACATGCAACCTGTGACCTTTCATCTCCCTTTTCTCCTAATTTCCATTATTTTCATAAATAAATGTGCCAAGAATACTTGTTTTCCTCCTTAATTCCTTAGCCGTAGACTTTTCCAGCTTCCTTAGCCATAATAAACCAAATCAACACCGCCTAGGATGTTTTTCCCAATATTCGGCTTGGAATAAGTGTCCCATCAACCGTGATTATTATTTTTAACTTTTGTTACAAGGAATTTTCACTAGGTTTGTTACAGAACCATCTCCCTTGGGGGACACCGTCCTTGTTTTTCAATGACACATATACCAAATCAAAACCACTTAAAAGTAATGATACTTCCCATGGAGATTTATAACATAACTCGTTGCAGTATTTACAATGATCACCCTACTAAAAAGAAAACCAACATGACATCGTAACAATATGAAAAATCAAATGACATGACACCATACCTCTTATTTGAGCTTTATAACATAGCTCATGGTGGTATTTACATCCATATATATATGTACATACATCCAACCATCACATCAAAAAATTTACCAAAACATTTCCAAACATATGCTAAACATAAACCAACCTCACACTAAAACTGCTTTGCCTCAACCGGAAAAATGAAGGATACATGGCCTGAATTTGATCCGCCATCTCCCATGTAGCTTCATCATGCCCAAAGTGCTTCCATTGCACTTTAACTTTCTCTATTACTTGGTTCTAGAGAATGAGCACCTTTTTCTGTAATATACACTGAGGCTCTGGTAGGAATTCTCCATCTGGTTCCACCTACAATACAGACCGTTAAATCATATGATCAACATCTTTAACATACTTCTCAAGCAAATATATATGAAAAACATCATGAAAAATTTTAAAGATGGAAATTAATCTTGAAGTTTAAAAACATTGGCGAATATCACTAGTACCTAACATGAAAATTATAAAATGTTTATTGATATATTTGTAATTTTTTTCAAACTTATAATGACTTTATATATAGTCTATATATAATGTTGGTGATTTTTAACGTAAAATAATTTTATATTGTTAAATTTTGGCGAATAATTTTTATAAAAAATGGAAATTGGCGAATATTTTTTCTGGAAAAATGATGGAAAATTAGCCCAACTGCGAATATTAGCCCTTAAAAGTTTCCATGAAAAACACGGAATTTAATTGTGGAAGGTAGTGGAAGTCGATAGGATACTCATCTGATACTCTCAATGATCCTGAAGGGTCCACAAAACCGTGGTGCCAACTTGGCACATGATCCAATCCGCAAGGATATATTCTTAGGCTTGATACGCAAGTACACCTTTCCCAAACCTGAAAGTCCTTGAATAACTTGTTCCTATCTGCATAACTATACTACCTATCCTACACTACTTTCAAGTTCTTCTTGATCGCCTACATTTCTTGTTCGATTTCTCCCAACATCTCTGGTCCAATCAATACCATGTTAACTAGATCACTCCAACTGATAGGAATGTTTCGAATCCACCCATAAATAGCCTCAAATGGACTCATTCTCAAGGAATCATGGTACACATTGTTTTATGTAGACTCTACCAGTGGAAGATACTCTTCCCACTTGTGTTGCTGATTAATCGCATACATCCTCATTGTTGAGGAGGTAAATCCCCTCTGCGGACAGAGGCGATCCCTACTAGCCCAGCAGGGGTCTAGCAACAAACAAACAATGCTATGACGCAAGCTCCTAGTTACGAAATGAAAGACTTGGGATAAGAGCCTACATGGATTCCAACGCTAGATCTGAAGAAGAAGATGCCGAATCCTTGACCACAGCGGATACGATATTCCACAGTCTAGTGGGCCAGTGCACGGAGAGAGACGAGCAGATCTGCATAGGAACCGACATACATGCTTAAATATCGGTCGGGAAAAAGTATTACTCGCATTAACATGATTGCAAAAGGAGTGGAACCATAATCATAGTCATCTATTAAAGTGATAAACGAATAGAAGTTACAACCGAGTTCTGACGTCGCAGCCTCCTTCGTGCGGGTCCCCGGTTGTCCACGTCTCGCAAAGCTCGCCAAGGAAAGGGAAACCTCTCCAGAGTCTCGTAACAATGGTCTCCTTGCTTAATGGGCCTTAAGGGAAAGAAGGGATTCTTCACAGCACAAAGGCACTTGGGAAATAGGGAGATGCAAAGCTTCGGCCTTCAAAACTATCGGCCTTTCCAGCTTGCTCGGCCATTCGGCCTTCACAAGTGGGTGAGGCTATATTCCTACTGAGAGGAGGAGGTTGGGATCCCTACAATAATGGAAGGGAGGCCTTATCCCTTGGGAGGTTCCCCATAAGGTGGAAACAAGAGGCCAAAGGAGGAAGGCCATGGTTTTTCAGTCAAAACCACTCCTCATGACTCATCCACAAATTTGTTGTAATCGAAAATTCGCCTCTTTTTTTAAAAACTTTCCATAAGCAGATTGGCGCGGGTGCTTAACTGGGAAAAAGGGCCAAATGGTGCGGGATCAGTGTTAATTTTCCTCATTGGTGCGAGGACATAACGGGCTACCAACGCCAAGGCAAAAACAAGTGTTTTTAGGGGTCTGCTCAGGAAATGATCAACAAAAGGAATGTTGTCCTCATGGGAAAGGGATGCAATGATGGTATTTACAGGCATGACTTCTTTGCTTATTGGTCACAAAATGGGTCCTCCATTGTGCGGGACGGAGAATGGTAGGGACGGTGACAAATTACTGTGTAACAGATGCCCCCTAAAGTATGAGGCCCGAGAGAGAGAGGGGTGAAATGCTTTACGAGAACATGTTCAACTGAAGGCCCGCCGTCGGAAAACCTGCGCAGAAAGATACAACTGATATCTCAAGTACATGATGTATATACATGGTATGGACGCAGCCATCCGAACAGAGTATGCTATAATCCGGATCTAGGGTATGGGCGCAGCCATCCAACTAAGATCAAACAAATAGACTCAGGTATGGTCGCAGCCATCCAATCAGTGAGTCATGTACATAATGATAATAATCCACAATCGCAGCCTGGATTACAACAGACACAATCCGGGGTCTTGCGCTCCATCTCGACCCAAACAAAGTACAAGTTCGAGCATGTGAATATGTGAGCTGAAGTCGAACATGCAAGAACATCGTCTGATTACCAGCCAATGATGAAAGCTGTTAACAGACGCGAGAGGAACCACCAATAATGACAATGGCCCTCAAGGTACTACAGGTACAATCTACGGCGTGCGAATAAATGAGTTGGCGTCGAACACCCGCAGAATCACTCGATCGGAGGCCAATGATGAAAACCTCTCGTCGAATGCGACGAACCTGCCATTGAGGCATGCAGGCTCCAAGGTACCATAAAGAGTCTCTAGACCAACTTCCTGGATAATGAGTTGATGTCGACAGGAAGTGACCTTGATCGAAGGTGGGCCATAATGATTCCCACATCATCGACACGAGACAGAGGAACATGATGTTTTTTTGTGAATCAGAATCGTATGAGAAACAGAGGAAGGTTGATATTTGCAGAGGTCAACTTCTCTTGAACATGTAAACGGCACGACAATGGACTTGGCAGTATTTGACATCAACAGATCAAAGGTCATGGCGAGGAGGAAGTGAACAGATGAGAGGTCAAAAGAGATTACCCAAACCCATGGAAGCAAAGTGAAACAACGAGATGAGATGTCCCCAACCCGACACGAATGCAGACAAGTGCCATGTTCAAGAGCGACATACTGCCGACGACAACGACGATGGTTCCATTTTCCCCACCATTTCGGTGAGTACCTCTTTATTTTTACACAAGCTTGAAGAGGATACCATATGCTTGTCATATAAATCCGCCCTTCGGACGAATCCATCCTAGTACATTTAACGAGCCCTAGGAAGGAGAAACTCGAATAACGTCATCACGACTGAATCCAATGTCATCAGGGTTTAACGAGTCTGACAAAGGGAGAACTCGGCGTCTTTTCATGTTTAGAGAGTTTGAAAAGACCGCGGAAAAGAAAACTCCACAGGTCCCTTTTCGTAAATAGTTCCCCAGATCCGAAAAGGTAGAAAACAATATCCGGGAAAACCTCCTAGTCGCGATAGGCTAGGGTATTCCTTTTTTGTAATCAATCCATCCCAGCCCGAAAAAGGGTTAAACTTATACTGGGTGGATGTCGATTCGTGTCCATTTTAACGAGATCGAAACGACAAGGGCCTCGACAATCTTTTCATGTTTAGAGAGTCAGAAAAGAGCTGAAAGATGACTCCTCCTAGAGAAACGAGTGGTATAAAGGGTAGCAACTGGTTCCGGTAATGGTGGAACTGCTCAGGACAAATAAAGGTCAAGAGGCTGGCTAACAAGACCACTCATCGCAGCGGTTCCTCAGGAACGGGTAAAACAACCAAGTGAAAGCATATGATCAGCCAAGCAAATAGTGACGATGGAGTGAGAAAACCAAGGCTCATCTAGAAAAACAGGCTGATAAAATGGCAATCACAAGAGGTAAAATGGGAAAGGTTTCATTTTTACACAAGCTTGAAATCAGGAAACTCTGCTTGAAGTTGGTTTCATTTTTACACAAGCTTGAAACAAAGATAAACTATGCTTGACACCGGTTTCATTTTTACACAAGCTTGAAACGGAAACAAACTATGCTTGAAATAGTAAGCATGCCCCCAGCATGATGACTCAATTCGAGGTACATGCCCCCCAAGCTTCAGTCCATATGAAAGGCAGATGGAGTGAAGGTTCAAGTTACGAGATCAAGAGACAGACTCGACTAGGATTTTATGAGAACTTATCAAAGACTCGAATTGAACAGGAACGTGTTTCATTGTTTTAACGAGGTTGACACATTAAAAGAACTATCCTCGGACACCTTGTTTCATGGTTTAAGGAGCTTGGCACAAGACAAGGAACTCTGCTCCGACAACCTTGTTTCATTTTTTAAGGAGCTTGATACAAGCAGAAGGAACTATGCTCCGACAACCTCATCATAATGAACAAGAAGTCATCGCTTCCAAGAGTTCCACTCCCGATGGAAGGGAAACACCCTGGAAGTCAGGACCCAATGCCCCCAGTACATTATGCACAACGGCATCATCACTGAGCACAGGCACGGGGTAAGTAGCCACATAGTTGACCTGCGGTAGGGCAGATACAACAGGTGGATAAAAACCAGGAGGGGGTGATGGCGGACCAGTTGCCACGTTAGGACCAAAGAATGACAGTTGATCAATGGTCACGATCCGTCCTTCATGTGGAAAACAGACCACACGAAAAAGGGAGGAGACAAGCGCTCCCATGGCATAAGTGTAATCGCGCCCCAGGAGCAGATTAAAATCCAAGGGGCCTGGAACGACCATCACGTCCATATGGACGGTTTTACCTCCCAGAGTAACATGTAACCTTGGAAGGATCCCCAACGGTTGACTCGTTCTTCTATTGAATGTCAACAGATTCTGCGTAACAGGCGCAAGCGGCGGTGAACCGAAAGCTTGCCAGGTAGTTGATGACAGAATACTAACAGACGCACCTTCGTCTATAATGGTACTGGGTACAACCAGACCAAGAGCCTGCACTATGATCTCGAAAGGCACATAAGACGGAAGGCGAAATCCTGCAAATCGGTTCCAATCAAAGGAAGCGACCAAACTAATCGGAGGGGCTACCATCGAAATGCGAAGGTCTTCCCCTGATGTTACGGGAGCAGAAGCCTCCTCCATGACCTCCATCTCGAAGGTGGGAGGGATATCCTCCGTAGCCTCCATCTTGGGAGGCGGAGGAGCAACTTCTTGAAGTACAGGGACAGGAGAATCTTTCTCCAAGTCTGAAGAATCTGAAGAGATCAGAAGGACATGAGGGGTGTGAGATCCACTCTCGACAGAAAAGACCTGGTGCACCGCGGACGGGGCCAGTTCAACCGATCCCACGACCAATGGTTGGTTGGGAATGGATTCCTGAATTTGAATTTCCGAGGGAGCGGGATCGACCAAGGATGACTCTTGACCAATCGTATGATCAGCTGGTGGAGGACTCAAAGAAAGCTGTTTATAACCAGCCGGGAGGCGTGGTGTAGAAACAGTCAGGTTGTCCAAGACTCGCTTGGCTTTATCCATATAAGGACAAAGGTGAATAGCATGGTGCCCTTCACACAACTTACAGGGATTGGTGATCTTACCCTGCTTCTTAGGAGCCTTACCAGTGCCCCCAACCTGACTCTCGGAAGCCAAAGACAACGGTGGGCGACCGTTGGACCATACTTCGAGTACCTTGGGAATGCCAGGGCAGTCTCGAAGAAGATGGTCTCCCGTGCACAACATGCACGGGAACTTGACTTTCCGAGGAGGGTTGGAAGGACTATCAAGAGGAGATTCCTTAGGGACAGTAGCTGTACATTTAGCCTCTCGCTTATCGGACTTCTTCTTCTTCGTCTTCTTCTTCTTCTTCTTAGCCACCTGGTTACTCGAATCCAGACTTTCACCAGGCGAAGAGGAGGAGGAGGACTCAGAAACAGGCGAAGAAGGGGAGAGGTCCACCTTAGAATCAACATGATGTGGTTCGGGTGGAGAAACTGATTGAACAGTAGTGGAGACATTCGGGACAACAGAGGTTGAGAACAACCAAACGGGCAACCCAACAGTTAACCCAGGAAGGGACAACGTCGCCATGTAAGGAGCACCAACATTTCCAAAAGGAGGAAAATGACCAGGATTCCCTTCTGAGGGGATTCCTTGGTTGGTGAACTCTGAAAAAGTTGCCATCAAACTCAAAACCACACACGGGCTGAAAACGAGTTAATACACACGATCAAACGGTCAACAAGCAATGTCTAAACGGGTGTGAAATCGTGGGCGATTAATTTTACCACATTGGAAAATAAACAAATTCTACCGTTTCATATTTTAAGAGTCGAGAAACGATAAAAAGATGACTCTATCTCTTTCAGAGTTGATACAAGCGTGAAAGGACAAGCGCTTGACGGTCTTTTCAAGTTTAGGGAGTCAGAAAAGACCAAATGACTGCTCAGAAAAAACTAGGCACAAAGGGTGTACCAAATATCCGTGAACTGCAATATACACCTTGGTTTCAATAATGAAACAGAAATCGACCAAGGACTTTCCGTACGTGCAGGTAGTCTCCCCGAATGCTGTGTTCGGTGTATCACGGGTACAGGGCGGCAGACTCGGCTTCCTGTGGAGAAAGGATTGAAAACCTATAGGGGTCTCCCTTTATATACTCGACGGTACGGGGAGCGCAAGTCCGTACTAGTGCTGTCTAAAGCCAATAGGCGAACGACAGCTGCTAGGTTTAACGACGCCGGAACACGTCTCTAGCCTAGACCTTCTAAATATGTTGCGTTAAGTTCCAATGTTGCCTTAGGTTAATTGAATAAATTTTACAGTTGATCTTCAATTAAGTTTCAATTTCCAGGCCCTATCGTATGTAGTGTCTCACAAGACTCCTAAATGCAAAGCTACATGAGAAAAGAAATCTTTCAATTCGATGAATGCTATCTAGTTAAGGGAAGAGCTTCAAACAATGATGCAACAAACAGCAAAACTGAAAACGAAACTTTTCCAAACTAGATGAATTTCACTATCCAAAAGTATTCTAAAACATTCAACGAAGCGAATCATGCAATGTAATCTATGCAAAATTCTTTTTCCAAAAACTATGCAATTGTAATCTATGCACAATTTCCTTTTCTTTTCAAATAATACGAATGCACTCAGTACATTTTTCGATGAAATGAGAATCTACTTAATGCATACTTTTAACAAAAGAGAATGCACTCAAAGCGATTTTTAGTTTTCAATCACTAAACAATGTGATCTAAGTCCAATGATGAATCTCAAAAACACTTTTCGATGCAATGTGATCTAATGCATTTAAACGAAAAGCAAACTATGAGACGAAAACTAAAAGAACGCAAATATCCTTAAAGAAGGATGAAAGAAAAAGGGATGCGAACAAACACTAAGAATGCAATCGTTGTTTCAAAATACTTTGTGACGAAATTCCTCAAAAGGTGACAAAACACAAAGAGGACTTCCAAAGAATGAAATCAAAACAAGGCATTCATCCCTTTTACATCAAACAATCATAGAAAGAAGACATTCCAAATAATGAGCAATGTAATCTGTGCTCATACAGAGGAAAGAACCAAAGGGAAAGACACACTAGTGAAGGATTAAGGGAAAAAAAACTCAATTTTCATACACCCTGAAAGTGGCCCGACTTGTACATTGACAACTAGCGCCACTTGGCACGACTTTTACTTGAAAACTAGCGCCAATGGCCAAGTGGCGCGGGTTGCTAACTGACAACAAGCGCCACTGCCTGAAAATGAAAAAACAAAGAATTTCTCCCAACCAAAACCAGACTTCCCACTTCAAGCTGAATCTAAAAAAAACCCAGAAGCAAAATACTGACCAAAAGAAACTTCCGAACAAGGATAACCCTACCACCTACAGGAAATGGCGCGACTGTCTGGCTATAATCCGCGCCAGACAGGGGATGGCGCGAGTGATAAACTGGCAACCTGCGCCAACTGGCGCGACTGTCAGGGCTAAACTCGCGCCAATCAAGCCAACTATGAAAAGGTGAAAATTCGGAAAAGCAGAGGTCAGATCTGATCCTCTGGGGGCTGAACCAAAAGCCAAAACACAAAAAGAACCCAACCCAAAAGGCTCATCAAGCAAGGAAAGACAATCAAAGCGAAACAACATAAACGAGACAATGAAAACCGAACGATCCCCAGCGGAGTCGCCAATTTGTTGAGGAGGTAAATCCCCTCTGCGGACAGAGGCGATCCCTACTAGCCCAGCAGGGGTCTAGCAACAAACAAACAATGCTATGACGCAAGCTCCTAGTTATGAAATGAAAGACTTGGGATAAGAGCCTACCTGGATTCCAACGCTAGATCTGAAGAAGAAGATGCCCCCGTCCTTCAGCCCTGGCAGATCACAATCCTTCCACGATCTCCGTGGACGAACACCTGCACACAGAAGAGACGAACAGATACATGCATAGGAACCGGCATACGTAACTAAATATCGGTCAGAAAAGATATTACTCGCATTAACATGATTGCAAAAGGAGTGGAACCATAATCATAGTCATCTATTAAAGTGATAAACGAATAGAAGTTACAACCGAGTTCTGACGTCGCAGCCTCCTTCGAACGGGTCCCGGTTGTCCACGTCTCGCAAAGCTCGCCAAGGAAAGGGAAACCTCTCCAGAGTCTCGTAACAATGGTCTCCTTGCTTAATGGGCCTTAAGGGAAAGAAGGGATTCTTTACGGCACAAAGGCACTTGGGAATAGGGAGATGCAAAGCTTCAGCACTTCAAGACTATAAAACTACTCCAATGACTGTTGACCATTCAGCCCTTCATCAGTGGATGAAGGCTATATTTATAAGGAGAGAGGGGGTTGGGATCCTACAATATCCTGAAATGGAAGGAGGCCTTATCCTTTGGGAGGTTCCCCATATGGTGGAAACAAGAGGCCAAAGGAGGAAGGCGTGGTTATTGAGCGAAACCACTCTGATGACTCATCACGAAGTTATTTATGTCCAGAAACTTCGCCTCTTTTTTAAAAAACTTTCCATAAACAGAGTGGCGCGGGTACAACACTGGGACAGAGCGCCAATTGGCGCGGGCTCGGTGTTAATTTTCCCCCATTGGCGCGAGTACATAACTGGCTACCAGTGCCAATGAAAAAACATGTGTTTTTAGGGGTCTGCTCAGGAAATGATCAACAGAAGGAATGTTGTCCTCATGGAAAGGGATGCAATGATGGTATTTGCAAGGCATGACACTGCTTATTGGTCACATAATGGGTCCTCCATTGTGCGGGACGGGGAATGGTAGGGACAGTGACAAATTACTGTGTAACACTCATCATATCCTATAATATCCTATTGACCCTCTAATTTTTTCCATATGTCTGTAGATGATAAGCTATGTTGAAGGCCAAATTGGTTCCCAAACCTGAAAAAAAACTCCTCCCAAGACTTGGAAGTGAACTTTACATCTTTGTCAGACAAAATCTTCTTCGGAACAACATTCAGTCTAACTATTTCTCGAATAAACACTTCTGCTACATTGCTAGCTGAGTATGTAGTCTTTGTTGGTATGAAGTGTGCAACCTTTGTCAACCTATCCACGAAAACCATAATACAATTGTGCTGCCTAGCTATCTTAGGAAAACCTATGATGAAGTCCATGGAAATGACCTCCCATTTCCACTATGGTAATGCAATCGGTTGTAGCAATCCACCTATATGTTTACACTCTGCCTTAACCATCAAACAGACTAAACATCTAGCTACAAATTCTACCACATCCTTCTTTAGATTCAACCAATAGTAGAAAATCTTCACTACAGTCAAAGTATTCTGGTATCCTGGGTGACCCAAGTTTGGTTTCATGTGAAGCTCCCTCAAGATCACCTTATTGATTTCACTATTGTCCAATACATATACTTGTCTCTAAATGTAACAAATCCATTTGCTCTGAGATGTTAATCCAAATCATGTACATGTGTACATATGCCTGTACATGTACCACATGTATCTCTACCTTTTCCAACAAATCTACCTATACATGTACTTGTAGCAACACCTGTACCTATGCCTGTACTCTGCTGCAACCTATGCACAATCTCCATATACTTGTGATCCTGTTGACCTGCCTGCAAGATCTTATCCTGTAAGTTTGTCCCATAATATTTCATCACTGCTAAGTGGTTTACCTATAACCTCCTGCTAAGAGCATCTATGAAATTGTTCTCATTTCCTTTGATGTAACTGATCTTGAAGTCAAAATCACTAATCATGCCCAACCATATAGCCCTCCTAGCATTCAAATTCAGTTGATCAAACACGTACCTCAACCCAATGTGATCACTCATCAATACAAAAATCCTACCAAGAAGATATTACCTCCACATCTTCAATGCATGAGTGATCACTGCTAGTTCGAGATCATGTGTTGGGTAGTTGTGCTCATGTTCATTTATCTTCCATGACTCATAGCATGCCACTTGTCCAAATTTCATAAGGACCCCACCAAGTCTTGTCCTGGATTCATCTGTACACATAAAAAATACCTTGTCTCGATCTACAATCTTTAGAACTGGAGCATGTGTCAACAAATACTTGAGTTGCTCAAAACTAGCCTCACACTCCTCTGTCAAATCGAACTTGTTACCTTTCCTCTGCAATGATGTAATAGGATAAGAAATCTATGAGAATTTCTTGATGAAACTCATGTAGTAACCTACCAATCCCATGAATGATCTCACCTTGTCTACATCCTTAGGAGTTACCCACTCCATGATAGCCCTTAAATTCTATGGATCTACTGCAATTCCTTCCTTGGAGACAACATGTCCCAAGTAGTGTACCTCAGTCTGGAAGAAGCTTCATTTTTTGAGCATAGCATACAATTGATGGTCTCTCAACAACCTCAACACTAATGCCAAATTCTCAAAATTTTCTTCCTCTTTTTTAGAATACACCAATATGTTATTAATAAACAAAATCACAAACTTGTAAAAATAAGGATGCACCACACTGTTCATCAAACACATAAATTTTATTGGGGAATTAGTCAAACCGAATGGAAATACAACAAACTCATAATTCCTGTACCTAGTCCTGAATGTGGTCTTGTAGATGTCTTCTTCTTTGATGCATACTTGATGATATCCTGATCTCAAGTTGATCTTAGAGAACACTGCCACTCCCTTCAACTGATCGAACAAATCATCAATCCTAGGAAATGGGTGCCTGTTCTTGATGGTCACTTTTTTCAGCTACCTGTAGTCAATGCAAAGTCTAAGAGTGACATCATTCTTATTTAATAACAACACTAGTGCACCCCATGGCGATACACTTGGTCTAATGTACCCCTTGTTAGGAATTTCATTTAGCTGCAACTTTAGCTCTACCAACTCAAGTGTGCTCATCCTGTAAGGTGATTTTGATGTTGTAGCTACCCCTGGCATCAACTCAAAAGAAAATTCTACCTCCATGTGAGGTGGAAACTCTAAAATCTCTACTAGAAACACATCTTGAAACTGCTGCAAAATTGGATATCTGCTCAAGACTTTTGTATCCTCAACTTCCTTACCTTTTTCGTTGGAGATATGAACTGCAAATAACAAACATCCTTTCCTATGATTGTGCTTGCCCTACATTGTTGCTACCATCCTAACTGATGTGGCTTTCTTCTTTCCCTGTAATACTTTTGGTGCCCCATTATCATCCAAGAACTCAATAGCTTTGTCATAGTAGTCTACCTTGGTCCTATGAAGGTATAACCAATCCACACCCAATAACATACTATAGGAAACCAAAAAAATTATGTTCAATTGTGCTACTGTAGGCATAAAATTTAACTCAAATGCACATGCTCTTACCCAATGATGAAATCCTCCCTTCGTACCTATATCCAACTGCACTAACCAGGATTCTACATGTATTTATTTGCTCAAGCCACACTTATTCATCAATTTAGGACGAACATAGCTATAATTAGATATAATATCAATCAAAATAGAAATAGCTTGATCACAAATATTACCATATGTTAGGGTCCTATAAGTATAGGATTCATAATTTGGAATTGACTTATGATAAGTTTGTAAATATGTACATACCTTGCTTTCTGCAAGTTGTTTTCCCATATTTTGTAAAAAATAAAAAATAAAAAATAAAAAAGAGGGTAAAAGTCCTAAAAGAAAGATCAAAGGACTTAGAAAAAATAATATACCCCAAAGAAAAAAGAAATAAAACATAAAAGTTAGCAAGTCCAAATGCCTCTACTTTTTACTGATGATTATGGCAAAGTGTCAATAAATGCCATAATCCATGATGAGTTGAACTACTTAATCTTGACTTGTCAAGTTTTATAATTTATTGTTGTAGAATAGTGAATAAATATTAGTAAGACAGTTTAATCTTGACTAATTAGTAGATAGGTAGAGAATAAAGAGGAGATCATCAATTTAATCTGAGCCCTCAGATGATATAAGGTAGGCTTAGATAGTTTTTATTGCTTTCAAAATAATAAAATGTTCAAGGTTGCTAGCTCAAATGCACCTGCAAAATGGAAGAAAAAATGTTAGATTAATGTTGGGTAGGCAGAAATAAGTGGGAGAATCATGTAAATACTTTTTACCGGGAAAAAATCACTAATTTCCCTTCCCTATAGTTATTCTACATTCTAGACTTTCAGTCAAAGAGGCTCAGAGCATTTCTCTGACTTCTTTTGGGACCGAACCCAAGGCTCAATGACTATGAAGTTAAAGGTGTTGAATTTCTATGTTAATCCCTAACTGTCATCATTTACACTACATTCATCCATTTACATTTCAAAATTCATAAGTAAAGACCTTTTACTTAGTGAAAAAGAAAAATCCCCTTATGATTAATTTCCTTCATTCATCAAAACATAAAAACCCTCCAAAAGTATTATATTCTAAGTTAAAGTGGTTAAATTATAAACGATTAAAGCTTTTTGCTTGTTATATTATCACTTTGCTTAAGTTATGTAATTACATTTTTGTGTTTTCATTGTCCCTTTTTCATATTAAATTCTAATTTATCTATTAAATCCTTATCAAATTCCTTGTCCTATTATTATAAATACTTTTATTTTATTATCCCTAAAACCCACTACTATCATCTTTTTATGCCAAATTAATTACCCACATGTATAAATGAAAACCCCCAATTACACCCCCTTTGGCATAAAATTAACTATATGTAAATAACTCGCCCTCTATAGTGATAGCCACTTCCATAGTCTATAACTATATAATAAAAATAAAAAACACAAAAAGACTTTAGACATGTTTTATATATGTCTAAGTGAAAAATATTTCCCCATTATATCATTTTATCCTAAGTTTATAAAGGTTGATATTTGCGCCTTTATAATACTTGAAAGCCATTTTCCGCATTGTTTAAACCTGAGGTTAAAAGCCTAAGATCTTTATCCTAAGCCTTTGACTTTCCCTGATAAATAAAACCTCATGTTTTATCATAATTCGCCATGTATATAAACCACTCATGTTAACCCTTTGTAGAACATATACCCCGCATATATATATATATATATATATATATAGATATATATATAGATATATATATATATATATATAGATATATATATAGATATATATATAAACATGGTTACAAAAGCTTTGATATATATTACAAATCATTTAAAACCTTTGTAAACAATATACACCGGATTACCATTTGAATAAAATTTGGTCATATATTATTAAAGTTTTACTGTCCATGCTCAAGCCGCCTGGTCACACCCTTTATTTTACCGCAACTTTCAGATGTCATCCGGACCGTTTGCTCACTCTTTCTAGATTCGACGGTGGACCTCCAGTTTCGCGCTCCCAAACTAATCAATCGACAAAGTATCCAAATCAGCGTGAAATAGTTGGTTTTTTGTTTACCGCCTCTGGTGACGTGTCTTTTCCTGATACGGTCGCGTTCGTTTGGAGCGAAACCGGTTACCATCCCAACCCAGTGCGAAAACCACTGATGGTTTTCCGCGTTCGCAAAGTAAAAAACCACTTCTAGCGCAGTTTTGACTTGCATTTATTGCAATCCTTTTAAATATCTATAATAAGGTTGAAAGCTTTGTTATAAAATTTATCAATGTTATGTGTGCATTCCTGACTGTTAGAACACCCGTCCAACTGCGAAAAGAAGCATTTCGCTCAAAAATTGTTGAAATTTAACTAGAGAAAACCTTGATTTCCCATTTTAAACTCAATTTCAACTAATGAACCTTGTTTGAAGACTATTTTGAAGTCCTTTCTTTGTACCAACATTACAGGAAACATCAAATTTTCTGAAACTCTTCTCAAAGCAACCAAATACCTATAAATCAGGTATTTTCCTGAATTTGACCTTCAAATTTCACATTTCTGACCACCAATTGAACCAATTTAAGGTGCCAAGATTGAAATTATCCATTTATTCTGTACCAAAACCTTGGAAAAATATGGCAAACCCTCGCCATTATTCCCCGGAAATTTCCATTGGCTTAAAACCTCATTTCTAAACTAATTTCTCAGTTTAAGACCTCTGAAAGTCAATTTGCAGAGCAGGAAGGTTTTAAAACCCACTAAAAACCTTAAAACCCCTTTTTTTAGTCCCAGTCATTCATAAAACCTGCGTTTTCTGTCTTTAGCTATTTCCTGTACCCTAAAATTCCAAAATAGAGCATTGAATTTCCCATTGCTATCATCCTTGCCCATCAAATTGCTCAATTACCCTCTGTTGAAGAAAAATACACTACAGAAAACTATATAATCTTGCTATAGTTCATTCAAAATGACAAAAAAGCAATTCACACCTAAGGCTGGAGGATCAAAGCCTATTAAGCCTAGAGGGTCAAAACCTCCTAAAACTAATGCAGTAAAAGTTCCAAAGTCCACTCCTGTTATTTCTGCTAAGGCCACTGTCACTGTAAATCCTCTTCAACCTCCAGTATCCAGTGAAGAAATTACCCCTCTAGTTGACTTGGATTATAAAATTGTAGATCCTCTAGTAGAATTCAATATATTAGAAGTACATAATTGGTGTCATGAGAAGTTTTTATACAAAGAAGAAATGCCCCTCTAGGATACAAACTTACTTAAATATATTGTCCCAGTGACACATCCTGGTCAGTACTTAATAATACATTGCCAGAAGTATTATGTCCTTGATCAAAGGTCCATTGTAAATAATGATAGGGAAATCCTCTTTTCTATTATTGCTGAGTCAATTAATGAAATTTTGCAATTAAAATTTGACCCTAGGGTAGTCCCATTATCCATTGAAGCCCTGACTCAATTATATTTAGGGATAGATTTCCCTGAAAGATTCATGATTTTCCAGAACTTCATGCCCAACCATGTGGAGATCCCAAAGTTGAATCCTCCATATTCCACTTCCAAGTTCCCAGAGGCTTCTAGACATATTATTTCAATGTTATCCATCATCTTAGGATACTTTACTGATGAATTTACTGATGAGTCTATCCTTGGATTTTTATCCACTCTATCCCCTGAAAAGCCTCCTGCTATGGTCTTTTATTTTCCCAGATTCATTGCTAATTCCATACACCACCAGTTGACAAAGCTACCCACTAAAGGGGTGTTTAGATCTTCCTCCTATTTACGCAATTTGTTCTTATTTTCACAAGAGGATCATTTTTCTATAGTACTGCAGAAGATGAATGTAGAGGGCCAGCCTCTATCAGTTGTTTTCTGTACATCTTTGTTAAGAAAGGAAGGAAATGAATATAACTATATAGACTTCACTGATTTATTTATCAGGCCAGCAATGAATTTACTTCATAATTCAGAAAAACCCAGAATAAATGAAGAGATGAAAAGAATATTACAGCTATCAAAACAATGTAAAATGGGAGATTGGTACTTATATGAGAAGCACACTGAACTAAGAATCTTTGGAACCAATTTTCTTACCTATAAGCTACCTAAGTTTTTAACTCTAATATTCTTTGCTCTGGAATATTTAAGACAGTTGTTGAATGCTGATGCTATCAATTTCATGGCATCCAAAAAGAAGACTTAGTTTAAAGTAAAAAATCAGATTGGTCCATTTATAGTGAATAACAGGGATGATGAGAAAGAGATACAAAGCAGGTTGTCAGAATTTAAATTCCAAGTGAGTTTTCCTTGGAATTATGACCCCCAAGGTCTATTGAGCAGTATCAGAGTTAAGTGCAAATTACCTCCTTTTATACATGAGCCAAAACCTGATATTGAAAATTATGCTAATGAGGAAGAATGGTAAGAGAATACATTGGTTGATTTGATTGCAAATACACAGCCAATAGAAAAATTAGGTACCACACTTGCTATGGTAACTCCTAAATAGCTAGAAACTTCAAACAAAAGGAGTAGAGAGGAGGGTGCCTATACAGCTAAAACCACTACAGATACAAAATTTAAAATCATCTACAATAAACAACTAAGATTTGGTTCCATTGGCAAAGAAAAACTCATTGAAGTGGAAGATGAACCAGAGGTCAATAATGATGAAGCAACTACAAAAATAATGGAAACATCTTCTTCTCAGAAAATAGAAGAGAAATATTTGGATATCAAGGACAGGTAAAAACAGATTAAACAAAGGAATGAGGAGATCAAAAGTGAGATTTATTCTCAATTCCTCAAGCAGAAGCCAGGAAATCAGGATAGATTTCTTTCAGTATTTGATTATTCTTAAAATAAAATGATCATGTCCTATTTACAGCCTACTACTTCAACTCCTAAAAGAGTGGCTGACTACAAAAAGAAGGAATTTGAAGTAGATATTGAAAAGGTACATGAGTTGGATCAGATAGAGTTCCACAAGCATAGCTCAGAGATTCTATATTCCATTGTGGTAACAAAAGCCATGAGTGTAACCAATTTGAAAAATACTATCATCAACTTGCAAGATCAGATGAAGCTTGATAAAGGCTCCTTATATGCAAAATATCTAAGGATCAAAGCCTTAGAAGATTTGATTCTACAAATCGGAGTGGACCCATCCAATGCACAAGCTGCTGAAGTCTTAATCAAAAAGAAAAATGTTGACATTGCTGCTTTGAGGAAACAATTAAAAATTCCTCAAAGTGAGCACCCATAGAGCAAAGAAATACTTTAGGAACAGAAAGATAAAGAAGATATGATGAAATTGATAATAAAGCTTACTTCCAAAATTAAGGATATGGAAAGTCAATTAGATATACTGATAAAATAAAAGGAAACTGTGAAGTAAACTGATGCTTCTACCATTCCTACAATTATTCATATTATTATAGCTACTATTCCTTCTACATTGGGAGAGAAGTTAGCACCCAAAGAGCCACTGGCAACTGTAGTGTTAGTGCAATCAGCTACCACTTCCAATACAGAATCCTCAACATCACAGGTGCAACATACAAATGATGCAGGGAAAATTGTCAAAGAAATGGAAGAAATGAAATTGAAAACCAATGAAATCAATAGTTTGAAGAAGAAGATTCATATTATGGAGGCATCCAATAAAACAACATTGATTAACGCCAATAATTATGAACAAAAATATAGAAGACTTGAAGAGCAAGTCAAAAATCTTCAGAAGGATTTGAGTTTTACCACACATATTTCTTACATAATAAATCACCTATGGGCCAACATTATTGAAGCCATACATCTTCAATGGCCATAAATTCAGATAATTTATGAACAAAGGGACCTCCTTCTAGCAGCTCAAAATGAAATACAAAAGACTACAGAAGAATTAGCAGACAAACTAGCACAGGCACAAAGGCTAATTACCTTCTTAAACTATAAGAATAGGACTGAGCTAGTTGAATTGAAGATACAGGACAGAAAATAAGCTATATTGCAGATCAAAAAGGTATTGACAACGAAAACTTTGAAGAATAACTTGAAAGAAAAATGTGATGCTATGAATTTTTCCATCCCAAAGTTTTTAGCTAAGTATACCATGCTAAGACAAGCTGGTATCCCAGGCATGCATGTTTTCAATGACAATTTAATGGACCAGAAAGAATATGATAAGAAGATCAGAGATCATGCCAAAGAACAAATTAATAAGCAATTGCCACAGGGATCTCCGATAGGGAAAGTGGTTCTCAAATACATTGAATATTTATTCTTCCTTCAGAACGAAATCAAACACTTATTTTTTATTAAGCCAAATTTTTCTAAGTACACTGAAGTAGATGAGAATTACAGAAAGTTGAAAAGTATGAAGATTCCAGATGCTAAACAATGGCAGACCTTCACAGATTTATTATAGTAGAAAAGAGGAAAACAATGAAAGATAGTGCAAATGAAGAAATTAGTTTGAGAAGAAAACAAATAAAACAGTACTTGATTTTGAATTTTACTGCTAAGAAATCTCTTTTTACAGCAATTGAATGTCAAAGTATTAGTTTAAAGAGTATCAAGGTGAAAGGCCAAAGTCAAAGTGTATCAGAAATAGAAATGATAGCTAGCTGATTTATCTGTTGTAATTTCCTTTTTTACAACAGTGAAATGGTGAATATACAGCGTGAAAGAGTATCAGAGATAAAGTACAGGGTCAAAGAGTATTAATGGAAAGAGTATCCATGAAGTTATATTTCAAAATATATTTGCAAAGTGCCAGCAAACATGGAAAGCTACTCAAACAAACAATTTTTTGTTAGATAAGATATCACTATTTTTTCTAGATAAGAGGATAGCTTGCTAAGTTATTAAGTAGTTGTCCCTCTTAATGTGTAAAGTTATTTTTATTTCCTATATTTATTCCTAGATTTTTATAGGATATTTGTAATAAAATTTTTGTATAAATACTTCAGTTTATGAAGTGTTTAGGGTGGAATAAAATTGCTAAGAACATTATAGACATTTTGCTGGTACGTTGGAGGCTCACATGTGTTGATTTCAAAGCAGAAGTCTAGATGATTTCCAATTCGACTTCATAATTCAGGATTCATGCGATAATTTGAAGAGTAAAGTGCATCTATCTTGTCATTGTTTAATTTATGAGTTCCATTCATTTCATATATGTTGTTCAATCTTAATGATTAAGTAGGAGTATTACTTCAGGACTAGTGTTAGAACTCCCTGTCTTAACTACTTAATCATTTAAATGTTTTCTACTGATTTATAGATTTAGGAATTATTAATTTCTCCTATTCTCGTTTGACCCATGCCTCCTTCCTCTTTTCTAGATCAAAGGATCCTTCATTTCCCTTTATCTCGAAACAAGCCATCTCATCAAAGCAATCTATCCAAATCTCTAAGGGTTATCTACCTTGTCATGAATACATTAGCATCCTCTTGGCCTTGCCTTCTAGTTCTGCTTGCTAGACTTTGAATCCATAGCCCAATGGACTAGTATATCCCTCTTTAATTTTTGCTCAAGTAATTTTATTTTCCACCAAACATTTCATAACCAAAACCAAATTGAACTATCATAACTAGCCTAAAATATTAAACAAAAAACAAATTTAAATCATAAAGAGAGAGCCCTCTCTTAAATTTAGGAAGGCTAGATCCTATATTTCCAAAGTAGGTTTGTGGTTACCCCTAGTTTTCTTAAAACTAAAAATCAAAAGCCCGCAATCTTTAGAAATTACTAGGGCGATAACATACTGGCGACCATACTGGGGACCTAACCAATCTCCAGTTTTAAAATTAGTCTTAAAGGAAGATATTTAATCCATATTTTTACTTTAAGATTATTTTTAAGGGTTATGGGTATTCATAAATAGTCATTATGGCTTCTAGGAAAACCTACTATACCAAGTCTAACTCGGATCCTAAGCCTGCAGTTATAGTAGATAACCCAGAACAGAATGGAAAAAATAAAAAGAAAAAACAAATTGTCAATTTAGAAGCTGAAGTGCCCTTAAGAAAATCTAATTCCTTACCTAAAGAATTAGTGAGCTTAAATGATATTGATTTTGATTTCAAGTTTGAAAGTTCATTATTTAGAAATAAATATGAAACTGATTTAAAAGAAACTGTCATAGATCATGTTTTTTCTTTTGTGAATGAAAAACAGAAAATTATTTCATCATCTATAAAATCAGACAAATCTGAATCTCAAGATCAAGTAGAGAGGATTAATGTTACAGGTATTAAAGACATTGATGAAGCTATTAAATTAGCTCATTTTTTATCTCACTTTAAGCCTCTAGTTTCTCAATTGCACACAACAATATTTCCAGTAGCAGATTCAACTCTGTATGTTGTCACTTCATTTTTAGACTCCACTTTCAGTCCATCCACATAACCTTTTATTCCCGAGTTGCCTTTGTAGCCTAGGATTTTATTTCCATCATACCCTCAATCCACTACATCCAATAGTTTTATAAGCACTACATCATCAGCTATCATATCCAAGACTACTCTTATCATTACTATTATACCTCCTAGATCAGCTAAGCTTCAAGCTATGGCTGATAGATATGCACCCCTTGTTTTGCCTCAAAAACTTCATGATATGCCCCAAGATTATCAGAAAAATATACCTTTATTTGATGACTTGTCACAAATTACTGCTAAACAACACGTTACTAGAATGATAGACTATTGTGAAATCTATAAAATAGATGAATCAGATGTTCAAGTGAGGTTGTTTGCTCAAAGTTTAACTGGGGAAGTTAAGAAATGGTTTAAAAATCTAGTTATTGGTAGTATAACTAATTTAGCTTCATTTCATGGAGAATTTCTGAATAAATGGGAAAATAAAAAGAACCCTTTGCAAATTTTATCTGAATTTGATTCTTTAAAAAGAGCTCCTAATGAGTCTGTTCAGGATTACTGCACTAGATACAACAGTGTCTATAATTCTATTTCTACATATCTTAAACCTACACCATATTCTATGCTTTTTAAATTCCCTGATGGATTTGATCTAGATATGGCATACCAACTAAGAGAAAGAGATGTCAAAACATTAGAACAAATGGAATTAGATGCTGTTAGTGTAGAAATTAATATTTTAGCTAGAAAAACTAGACTTAGGAATGAAAGAAGAGTCACAATCAAAGAAGGAACATTAAATTTAGATGGTAAATTTGACTTTTTTGCTAAAAATTTAGAAAGGGTAGTTGAAAGATTAGACAACATTGAGAAAAACCACAATGGGATAACCAACCCCAAATCAGAAATCCCAACTACAGAAAAAACAAAAATCCTGGAAGAGGTAAAGAAACTTCTCCAGATCAAAACATTAGGCCCCCATTCCAAGAGAACTATGCTGAAAGTTCTCAAAAAAATGATGATGAAGATGAGGAAGACATCAATATAGTAATGGGGATAGATGAAGAAAACACTATTTTCCTCACTCAGGAAGATCAAGAACTTTTTGAGCTTCAACAACTCAAAGTAGAATCTAGTGAATCCTTTGATTTCAAACAAGGTTATGACTTTGCCATTAATGAAATTCATAGTCAGTATAACCTTAGAAATAGAAAAAAAACTGAGCCTTATACAAAAAACACTTCTCAAAATCAAATAAAAAAGAATGTAGAAGCCCCAAAAACAAAGATTTTGAAAATTCTCCCAAGGAAAAACAAGCAAAATTTCAATCCTCCCAGTCCTAAAAAAGGGCCAAGTCCAAACATTATTGACATCACTGAAGAAGTGGTCCAATCATCTAGTAATTCTCAAAAGAAAAAAACTACCAAAGCCACTAATTCAGCAAAAACAATAATTCCTGATCCAAAGAAGAACCATGTTGATTCAAAGTCAGCAAATCCCAAAATTGTTAACAATAAACCTTCTGCTAAAAGTTCAAAGTCTGAAAAAACTCCTGTTGCCCTTGAATCTGTCCCTGAAAAGATAAATAAAGACAACAAGAGTCATGAAACTAAAACATGGAATAATAAGATAACTCAAGATAAGAGTACATCTACTGAAATACTTGAAAATCCCACTCAGATAATTGTCACAAAAGATGAATTAATTCAGATTAGTAATCTCAACCAGCATTTAATATTCAAACTGAAATAGCAAAGTTAAAGATACCAATTCCTTTGATAGAATTGGTAAAGAATGATTTGTATAAGACAATAATTACTGAAACTTTGAACATGAATATTGGTGAAGATTCTATTAATCTAAATGATGATCAGCCTGAAGTAATTTTTGGCCCTGATGTTAATGGTAAACATTCAGATGGATTAGTTCCTCCCTTCTATGTAAGTCTTACTATTCACGATCAAATTCTGCATAATGCAATGTTAGATTCAGGAGCCTCTCACAACTTAATGCCAAAAGCTATCATGGAGACTCTGAATTTAGAAATAACAAGGCCTTATAAATATTTATTCTCTTTTGGTTCAAGCAAGGTCAAATGCATAGGATTGATAAAAGACTTATGTGTCAATTTGGTTCAATATCCTGGTAAAAGTATGGTCATGGATATTGTAATAGCTGATATCCCACCAAAGTATGGTATGCTTCTTTCTCTCTCATGGGGAGCTAGGTTGCAGGGGTCTCTACAATTAGACATGATCTATGCCACCATAACAGTGTTTGGACAACCTAAGAAACTTTATAGAGAAACTCTAATGATATACATGGTTAGCAGTGTTGAGAGATCAATCAATTATCAAATTTACTCTAACACCAACTGATCTATATTCTTTCATTTTATGTAACTAAGATAATAATGAGATCCAAACTAAATTAATTGACATAAAGCCTAAAAAAAACAATCATAATATTTTCCATCAAGCCCTTTGGCATTTAGACTTTGATGGTTCAGCAAATAAGTTAGGAGCAGGAGCTGGAGTGTGTATCACAAACATTGAGACCATTCATTCGAAAGGACATGCCTTTAGACTAAACTTTAAATGCACCAAAAGCATGGCAGAGTATGAGGCACTTATCTTAGGCCTTCAAATCATCAGAAATTTAGGAGGTCAAAGAATCTTAGTTATGGGAGATTCAGAGTTAATCATTAAACAAGTAAATGGAGATTATTCTGTTCATAATCCTAGATTAGCCAGATATAGAGATGCAGTAGTTGATTTATGTGATGACTTACTAGAATTTAAGTTTGCTACTATTCCCAGAAAACAAAATTTGCAAGCACATTGCCTAGCAAATTTTTCTAGCACATGTAATCTACCTTTTCAACCAACACATAGATATACTGTTGAAGTTAAATATAGACCCATTATCCCTGATAATGTTAAATATTGGCAGATTTTCTCTGAAGATGAACAGATTTACCATTTTTTGAATAGTGAGGATGAATTTCAAAATTGTATAATAGACACTGATGGTAATTTAGATTCAGAATGTAACATAAATTTAGATGATAATTGTAAAATAAATAACATAGATGCACATAAACTTACCAAACCCATAGTATTTACTCAATCTGACATAGATAACTTGGAGAAGGTAGATATAGAGGAAGTAATTGAAGATGAAATTGAAATGCTAGATTTGAATGATAGCTTTTTTACCTAAGGGTTCACTCCTTTGGAAAACTTTTTTTATTCCAATGATGTGCCCAAAAAGCCTAAAATGGAACCAGTCAAGTTTGATATTGAAGAATGTAACATTGGTACAGACACAAAACCAAAAATGATCAAATTGTCAAAAAATTTACCCCCTCAAGAAAAAGAAAAATATATTGAAATTTTAAAGCAATACCATTATGTTTTTGCATGGAATGGGTTAATAAAACCCGTTTAACACTAACCTTCATGCGAGTTGCTATGAGAAAAGAAACTAGTGCGGTCTTCTAAGGAGCAGCGATTGGGTTGAAACTCTGCAGATCCCTGATCTCGGCTCTGCATCCCTGCCAGCCAATCCGTGTAGCGCAAGACAGATCTCTCAGCGGCACTCTCACCTGTTTCGCCTCATGAACACCTCAGGGGGGGGGGGGTTTGACCCCCCCTACCTTCAGGCCTTTCATTTTCGGCAGCATTCCCTCGGATACCTCCAACATCCCATCCAACTATAGATTTGGGGGAAACAACAATGAATCGGAGCCAAAAGGATCTGCGTCTGTGGGGCACACTCCAAGTCAACACAACGCGCAAGATCTATCCCCATGCAAGCCCATCTCGGAAAAAATACCCAGAATAATCATTGAAGATCCATGGATCGACGAATACAGAGACCACATGAGTAAGAATTCCCTGATATACAGATTCATGGGGGTTCGGCTTAATGAAAAGGCCCTCTACTGGTAGATAAACCAGAAATGGAAACCCAAAGGGGACTACGATCTTCAGCTGGGATCGAGAAGCTTTTTCACTATCATCTTTGCTCACAGGGACGACAGAGATCGCATCTTCGAAGGAGGCCCGTACTTCTACAACTCTGCAGGATTATACATAACGTACTGGAGGCCAAACTTCGCACCAGAACAGGAAGGTTTCAAAAAAGTTCCAGTATGGATTCGCCTTCACTCTATGCCTATGGATTACTGGAACAAACGCATCTTGGAGGCCATAGGAAACCAGCTGGGAGTCTTCATCAAAGCCTCAGATCTCACATCACAAGGTAAGTACACAGCCTATGCTAGAATCTGTGTTTACCTAGATATTTCAGGACCCCTCCCAGGCCATATGGAGCTGATCCATAAAGGAGTGCAATGGAAGCAAACCATTGATTACGAAAATATCCCATTCAGATGCCAAACATGCCGACAGCATGGACATCTCAATCATGGTTGCCCTGCTAATCAACCACAGCCTCAAGCCCAATAGGAACAAGTGGCTACTCCAACACCTGGTTTCACCTCTGTCTCAAGAAAGAATAAAGGGAAGAAAGGCAAAAAGCCTCCGAAACCCCCCACCAATACTACCCCCACTAAGAATGCCTCCACCCAACAAAACAGATTTGAAGTTATAAGTAATCTTGAATCATTGGAGCACCCTATAGTCTCTCAGGCCTCCATTGCTCAAGATCCAACATTATTAAGTCAATCCTTGATTACAACCAACGCTCCAAGCACAACCTCTGATTAAATCCATGCCCAGACACCACAACATGTTAGAAAATTAAATATTACAGAGCAATGAAACACATAAAATATGCGGAAATACAAGCACACAAAACACATAAAACCAGAGAGACACAGATATACGTGGTTCACCCAGTTTGGGCTACGTCCACCCCGAACAGCCAGTCCTTCCTTTCTATTATCCAGCAAAAAAGAAGAGACAAAACCTACAGCAGATCCGCTGTAATATCCTCTGTTCTCTCTCACAGTCTCCCTCTCTGTTTCTCACTCCGAGAATACACTCATAATACACAAACATAATACAATGCCCCTACATATACAAGGGGGTCAGCTTTCTAGGGCAAAACCCTAATCTAAAACATAACTTACCGTCGATCAGGCCTAATGAACGGCCCGGGGGACATTGACTAGAAATTACTATACTTTTACAAGGCAATTTTACATCAATTTTTTATTATGGGCGCCACCCCCCGAACTCGCCGGGGGGTTCCGAAAAGCGCCGCCCCCCCCCCGGACCCCCACCTACCCCATAAATTTCGGCAGCGTTGCCGCCGCCCTTTCGGTGCACGGGTCCAAAGCCGTGATACAAAGTAAACAAGATAATCGTGCTCCACACCCAACAATCTCCCACTTGGAGACTGATTGTAGCAACTCCACCGTCGGCTCAGATTTGCCGGACAATGACTCTCTTGGACATGGTCACGTTCCTCATCTTCATCGTCATCCTTGAAGACCAATTGAAACTGAGCATGTTCTCAGTTTCTCCTCGGTTACAACTTTTGTTAGCATATCTGCAGGATTCTGGCTAGTGTGTATCTTTTCCAGCTTCAACTCTCCATCTTCCAATACTGACCGTATGAAATGGTACTTGAGATGTATGTGTTTAGTCCTGGAATGAAATGCCGAGTTCTTTGCAAGATGAATAGCACTTTGGCTATCACTGTATAGTGTGCCCATATCATGCTTCTTACCCAATTCATCCATAAACCTTCGTAACCAAATCATTTCTTTACTAGCCTCTGTAGCAGCAACATACTCGGCTTCTGTTGTTGAAAGTGCAACAACACTTTGGATTTTTGAAACCCAACTGACAGCTGTTCCACCTACAGTAAATACATATCCTGTAGTGCTCCTCCTGTTATCTCTGTCACCTGCCATATCTGCATCAACATATCCCCGTAGAGCAATGTTTGAACCACCAAAGCATAATGCTTGATTTGTGGTACCTCTCAAATATCTGAGAATCCATTTTACTGCCATCCAATGTTCTTTTCCTGGATTATTCATGTACCTGCTTACAACTCCCACTGCATGTGCAATATCAGGCCTTGTGCATACCATTGCATACATTAAGCTTCCAACTGTTGATGCATATGGAACTTTAGACATATAATCCATGTCTTCTTGGGTCTTTGGGTACATCTCCTTACTAAGTTTGAAATGGCTAGCAAAAGGTGTACTAACTGGTTTTGCATTCTGCATATTAAATCTTTTCAACACCTTCTCTATGTACTCATTCTGAGACAGTGTTAATTTGTGATTTTTCCTGTCTCTAGTTATCCTCATACCAAGGATTTGTTTTGCAGCTCCCAAATCCTTCATTGTAAATGAATTTGCCAATTTTCTTTTGAGCACATTTATTTCCTGCATGTTAGACCCTGCAACAAGCATGTCATCTACATACAATAACAGTATAATATAGCCGCCATCATTTTTCCTTTTCAGATAAACACAATGATCAGAGTGACATCTAGTATAACCTTGTTCAGACATAAACTTGTCAAATTTTAGATACCACTGCCTTGGGGCCTGTTTTAAGCCATACAAGCTCTTCTTTAACCTGCACACCAATTTTTCTTTTCCTTTTACCTCATATCCTTCTGGTTGCTGCATGTATATCTCTTCCTCCAAATCTCCATGGAGAAATGTTGTCTTTACATCTAACTGTTCAAGATGTAAATCTTCCGCCGCTACAAGACTTAAGATAGTTCTGATTGAATTCATCTTAACAACAGGAGAAAATATTTCATCAAAATCAATACCTTTCTTCTGTGCAAACCCCTTCACCACAAGTCTAGCTTTGTACCTCTGTTTTCCTCCATCTTCTTCCTTCAGCCTGTAAACCCATTTATTCTGCAATGTAGTTTTACCTGTAGGCAACTTGACTAAATCCCAAGTCTGGTTATGCATTAAGGAGTCCATCTCTTCTTCCATGGCTTGCTCCCACTTCTTCCTGCTTTCAACCTGCATTGCTTCTTCATAACATTCAGGTTCACCAGAATCAGTCAACAATAAATAATATAATGAAGGAGAGTATCGTTCAAGGGGTCTACTTATCCTGGTAGATCTTCTAACACCACTTTCAGGTGTTTGAGGTGCCTGTTGCTGTGGTTGTTGATTATTATTATTTTCTGGCACCTTTACTTTTTCAGTTATCTCATCAAGAACCGTGTATTCCTTGCTTTCTTTTTCCTGTTTCTTTTCCTGCAGCTGATTCTTATACAAGACCTTTTCATTGAATATTACATCTCTGCTCCTAATGATTTTGTGATTTTCATAATCATATAAGCGATAACCAAAATCATTAGAGCCATATCCAATAAAGGTACATTTCTTTGATTTTGCCTCAAGCTTTGTTCTGTTTTCTTTATTAATATGGACAAAGGCCTCACAACCAAAAGGCTTTAAAAAAGAGTAGTTTACCTTTTTACCTGTCCATGCTTCCTCTGGAATACCACCATCCAAAGAACTTGAAGGCCCTCTGTTTATTAGATAAACAGTAGTATCTACAGCATCTGCCCAAAATTGTAAAGGCAATCTTGCATGCAATCTCATGCACCTTGCACGCTCCATGATTTTTCTGTTCATCCTTTCTGACACACCATTTTCTTGTGGTGTTCTTGGAACTGTCTTCTCTCTACGAATTCCATGCTCTGAACAGTACCTATCAAACTCTTTGCTGCAATACTCACCTCCATTGTCCGATCTGAGACACTTCAACTTCTTTCCTGTCTCAATCTCAACCAAAGCTTTCCATTTCTTGAAAGTATCAAATACATCAGATTTATTCTGAATACAATAAATCCATGCTTTTCTAGTTGCATCATCAATAAAATTAACATAATAACGAGAGCCACCGAGAGATGATACCTGAGCAGGTCCCCATACATCTGTATGCACAAGCTCCAATTTTTCGCTCTTCTTTTCTTTCCTAACTCTGAGAAATCTGACTCTCTTTTGTTTTCCATAAATGCAATTCTCACAGAAATCCAAATCAACATTCTTCAAACCTGGCAACAAATTTCTTGAGTGAAGAATCTTCATTCCCTTTTCACTCATGTGTCCGAGCCTATGATGCCATAATGTTGCATCTGCTCCTTTGGAAGTTAAAGCATTAACAGAGTTAGAAATACCATTGCATAAATACAATGTACCAACTTTTTCACCTTTTGCTATTACCAGCGCTCCTTTGGTGACCTTCCAAGTTTTATCTGTGAAAGTTGTCACACAACCTTCACTGCCTAACTGCCCTGTTGAAATCAGATTTTTCTTCAGATCCGGAACATGCCTTACCTCCTTTAGTAGCCATTGGTTTCCATTCTGTTGTTTTACAAGAACTTTACCCATTCCAACAATTTTACAGGGTTTATCATCACCCAAATGAACTTGTCCAAAATCTCCTTGAACATAGTCATGAAAATATTTCTTATCATGTGTGGCATGGAATGAAGCCCCTGAATCTACAACCCAAGAATCAGTAACATTTTCGAAAGAAAGAATCAAAGCATCTTGTAACACATCACTTGTCACATTTTCTTCATGATTGTTTTCTTGCTGTGTGTCTCCTTCTTTTCCCTTCCGAGATCTACAGTCTTTCTTTAGGTGTCCTTTCTTTCCGCAATTCCAGCACACTATCCCCGATCTGGACTTGGATCCGCCTTTCCTTGATTTACTGCGATATCCCGAGCTCTTTCCTCTTTCCATTCTTCTTCCCCTAGACTCTGCACTCAAAGCATTACCTGATGTCTCACCAGAGCTTTTCCGTCGCATTTCCTCGCTAAGGATAGCACCAACAACATCATCAAACTTTAAAGTACTAGATCCAGAGACAGAGTTACTAATGGCCATTACTAAACCATTCCAACTCTCTGGCAATCAGCACAAGAATAACAGAGCTCTAACTTCATCATCAAAGTTTACCCCTACAGAACTTAACTGACTGGTAACTGTATTAAATTCATTTAAATGGTCTGCAATAGATCCACCTTCCGACATCTTCATATTAAATAGTCGTTTCATAAGAAATAACTTGTTTGAGGCCGAGGGTTTTTCATATAGTTTCGCCAACGTTCAGATCAAACCCTCTGTTGTTGTTTCCTTCGAAATATTGAAGGTGACCGACGTTGCGAGACACAACGGTACTGTTCGAAGTGCCTTTATATCGAGAATGTCCCATTCTGCGTCTGTCATAGCCATTGACTTCTTTGTTTTTCCGCTCAATGGTAGGTACAAATCTTTTTGATACGCATAATCTTCCATCCGCATCTTCCATTGGCCGCAAAGTTTTGGCCGTTAAATTTCTCGACCCTAAACTTACCATCGTCCGCCATTGCTCCCACTCGAACCAGGAACCCTTCTTTCCTGCGAGTTTATCAGCCAAATAGACCTTCGGCTCCGATACCAGTTGTTAGAAATTTAAATATTACAGAGCAATGAAACACATAAAATATGCGGAAATACAAGCACACAAAACACATAAAACCAGAGAGACACAGATATACGTGGTTCACCCAGTTTGGGCTACGTCCACCCCGAACAGCCAGTCCTTCCTTTCTATTATCCAGCAAAAAAGAAGAGACAAAACCTACAGCAGATCCGCTGTAATATCCTCTGTTCTCTCTCACAGTCTCCCTCTCTGTTTCTCACTCCGAGAATACACTCATAATACACAGCCATAATACAATGCCCCCATATATACAAGGGGGTTGCCTTCTAGGGCAAAAAACCCTAATCTAAACATAACTTCTACCGTCAGATCATTTGCCTAATGAACGGCCCAGATTGACTAGAAATTACTATACTTTTTACAAGGCAATTTTACATCAATTTTTTAGCTTCGGGGGCGCTGCCCCCGAACCCCCGCCAGGGGGGGGCTCCGAAAAGCGCTGCCGCCCCCCCCTGGACCCCCCACGGCAGCGATTAAATTTCGGGCGGCGTTGCCGCCCCTTTTCAGGTACGGGGGTCCAAAGCCGTGATACAAAGTAAACAAGATAATCAGGCTCCACACCCAACAATCATACCACTTGTAAGGATTCTGGACACCACATATCTCCACAATGGTATGATATTGTCCACTTTGGGCCTAAGCCCTCATGGCTTTGCTTATGGGCTTTACCCCAAAAGGCCTCATACCAATGGAGATATTTGTCCATCCTTATATACCCATGATCCTCCCCACTTCTAGTCAATGTGGGACTTTGGTCGTATACCCAACACAACACAAACCGGAATCCTCTCCCATCCAGAATAATACCAGCCACACCTCATTGCAAACCCCTCAATGCATAGAAATGCAAACATACCAGCCCTCCACAACCACTTCAAGTAATCCTCTGGAGGAGATCCTAGGCGATCTAGATCTCCAAAAGGTCAATGAGCAATCGTCCAAACTGGGAGTCGATGCCATTCCCTAAGAACACTTGGAGAAGATAGAAATGACATACCTGCATCTGGAATACATAAACCAGAATGCAGCCAAAAGGAAATGGGGAAATAGCATCCAAACCGGCATTCAAGCCAACCTAGATCTAGATCAATACAAGCCACAAGGACCAGGCAGAAAAAGAGGGTGCAAATCCACAAGACAGCAAATACAAGAGCTAGGCAGACACCTAATCAATGAAGGAAAAATCAGGGCCTTGGTTCTATCTGCTCCAAAGGTAGCTCAATGAAAATCACAACTTGGAACATCAGGGGGCTCAACGACACCACCAAAAGAAGGATCCTGAAGAACCACTTATTCTCGCAGCACCTAGACATCGTACTTCTGCAAGAATCCAAATTCTCTCTCAAAGGCACAGAAACACTCAAAAAACTCATGTCCAACAGTCATCAATGCATCAGCATAGATGCCATAGGGAAAGAAGGGGGGATAATCATGTTCTGGAACAAAAGCAAATTCTACTTGCAGAATGCTCTGTCCACCAAGCACTCGTTATCAATCATTTTCAACATGCCATAATCAGGGAAATCGATCTACATCACGAATGTGTATGGACCCCAATGAATCCAGGAAAAGCTGGAGATGATGCTAGACCTGGATGAAGTCAGACAACACCATGTGGAAAATCACTGGATTTTAGGCGGAGACTACAATATGATCACCAATCTAGCGGAGAAAAAGGGAGGCTTACAAAGATTGGATAAGGACTTGGAAGCATTCAACACCTTTATTGCTGAATCGAAACTCATTGACATCCACACAATCAATGGTATGCATACCTGGAATAATAAGCACGGAGGAAACAGGCAGATAGCATCAAGGCTCGATAGGTTCCTCATGTCAGAATCCATTCTACTGCAAAATATTGACATGGAGGCCAGCATTCTACCTATCGGAGGATCTGATCACTGGCCAGTGCAGATCCACTTCACCAATTTGGATAAGCCCCACAATAGACCATTCATATTCGAAGCCTTCTAGATAGAGCACCCATCATTCATGCAAAACATACAAAGCTGGTGGACTCAAGCCACCATAAGGAGCGACAATATCATGTACATATTCCAGTAGAAGCTCAAAACAGTAAAAAATAACCTCAAACGCTGGAAAAAAAACACCTTTGGCGACATATTTCAAGCCAAAAAAGAACTCGAGGAAAAAATGGCGAACCTCCAGCAAAATTTGATCAAAGAAGGGCCCAATGATGAAAGAAAAGCTCAAGAATCGAATCTGCAAAGGCAATGAAAAGAACGATTAAAACAGTAAGAGTTGCTATGGAGACAGAAATCGAGGGTGCAATGGTTAAAACAGGGAGAACTATTATAGCATCATTTTTCACCCTCAGGTGATTCATGATTGTCTTTATGGCTTTGGGCACCCATTCCTACAGACTTGAACAAAATTCACTAAAAAACAGTGTTAAAATTCCCATATGCGGGTATGCCCAGAATTTTCCGCGTGTATACGTGAGTCCGCATGTACTTTTTTGCATACGTGAGTTATGCTATTGTTGTTATCTAGTTTTTTTCATTCAAGTATGGTTGTGTGTGAGTCCTTCTGAATAACATGCCCTGATCTGTGGAGGTTTTGACCCAACAAACCTCTAGGGTGATTTTCCCCGAAACAAGAACGCAACACCAGTTTCTTTCACAAGTCAACCATCCAGCATAGAGCATATAATCGCATCCTCTCCCTCAAAAAAGATGATGGTGATCAAGTCTATTCAAGGGAGAATATAGGATTTGAACTCAACTCTTATTTCACCTCTCTTCTCAGTGATCCCATCCCAGATAGAACCTAAGCCATCAATGAAATTATTGTTGCCATTCCCAGATTAGTTACAGAGGAGAAAAAATCCCTCCTTCTAAGAGAATTTACTGAGCAGTAGATTGAAGAAACAATCTTCACCATGGCCACGAACAAGGCTCCCGGACCAGACGGATTTACATTCGAATTTTTTAAAGCTTGCTGGTTCATTATTAAAGCTGACCTTCTCATCCTAGTCAGGAAAATTCACAGAACCAAGAAAGTGTTACCTGCCATCAATGCCACATTCCTCACCTTAATTCCCAAATCAGACTAGGTTGACTCCCTCGACAAGTTTCGCCCCATAGCCCTTTGTAATTTCCTTTACAAAATCCTTTCCAAACTGATGGCTAGCGGACTTAAATCCATCCTCCCCTCACTCATTTCTCAAGAGAAAACTAGCTACGTCGAAGGTAGGCAGATCACTGATAGCATAATCCTCACCCAGGAAGTGTTGCATTATCTCAAAATAAAAAGGACTCCAGGCATGCTCATCCAGCTTGACCTTTCAAAGGCCTTTGATAAAATCAGCTGGCACTATATGAGAGCAATCCTCCAGGCTTTTGGATTTAGTCAGCAATGGAAAAATTGGATAATGGAACTGGTCTTAGGTGCTTTCTTTTCAATCCTATTGAATGGAGGACCCCTTCAACCCTTCATTCCGTCCAGAGGTATAAGGCAAGGAGATCCCCTGTCTCCTTTTCTCTTTGTCATTATGGAAGAAGGGCTGGGAATATATTTAGCCAAGGAAAAACAACAGAATCAACTCAAAGGCATCAAACCGGTACACCAAGGACCCATAGTAACACATCAGCAATTCGTGGATGATACAATGCTCATGGGCTCCCCCACAGTGCAGGAAGCTCGAACCATCAGCAAAGTGTTAAAGACTTTCTCGGAGGCCTTAGGTATGGAAATCAATCTAACCAAATCCAAACTATTTTTTTTCAACACATCCATTCCTGTGTAGAGAAATCTTAGCAGAATTCTGAATATTCAAAAGAACTCCCTTCCAACCAAATACCTTGGCATACCACTCTCAAAATATGCCTACAAATCTGCCAACTCGGAAGCCATCCTAAACAAAATGAGAGCTAGGCTAAGCAGCTGGACCCACTGGGCCTTAAACATGGCTAGTAGACTGATTTTGGTCAAGTCCATCCTTCAAACCATGCCAGCATATATTTTTTCAGCACTTGCAACCCCTAAGGTAGTTTATAAATCCATCCGAAGAATTCAGCGATCCTTCCTCTGGAATGGAGCCTCTAAGAAATCCAAATGGGCCCTCCTCAAATGGACAGACATCTGCAAACCAAAAATGGAGGGAGGTTTGGGCCTTAGAGACCTCGAGATATTAAGCAAGGTTGTAGTAGCAAAAATCTAGTGGAGATAGGTAGAAAATCCTAACTCCCTCTGGGGCACCTTGTGGAAAGCAAAGCATACAACTCAAATCAGGGACAAAGACCTCACCAAGCTTACAGGCACCACTCGAGGATCCCCAATCTAGAACAAAGCTTGGGAAAATAGACATATTGTTTAGCAACATAGCTTCTGGGAAGTGCACCAAGGCAACACTGCCCTATTCTGGGAAGATGCCTGGCAGCAGCTTCCACCCTTGGAACACCCAGACTGGAACACTCTTAAAAGAGCTATGCAGGATGGAGGCAAGGTTACGGTAGCAGACTACTGGCAACCTGCGTGCGAGGCAACCACATGGAAAAAATGGTTATCCAGAGAATAATGACATACCCAAGCAGGCCCAATGAATGTAGACCATCTCCTACAAGACTTGGACAAAAGAAGAATCCTAAAATCCAATAAAGAGGACATCCTGAGATGGGGAAGAAACCCCAAAGGAACGTTCAACCTCAAGGAAGCATATTAGATCTTGGCTGCCTCCTCAGATCCGCATCCAGACCACAAATGGAAAACCCTTTGGAACAAAGGAACATGGCCAAAAATCACACTATTCTCCCGACTAGTCATGCATAACAAGGCACTCACATGGGACAATCTTTAGAAATGAAGCTTCGTAGGCCCTTCACAATGTATGCTCTATGAGAATGGTCTGGAAACTCTCAATCACATACTCAGCACCTGTCCCACAACTTGCTCTTTGTGGGATCACATGGCCATGGTCTTTAGACAATCTGACAGAGACAAAAACTCCATCCAACTCTCGATCAGCAAGTGGAGATCTTCCATATCCTCTAATCCCTTGGTCAAAAGTGCCTAGAATCTAATTCTGGGAGCAATAGCTTGGATCCTGTGGAAAGAGCGAAACGCAAGAATATTCAAGAACTCAGCAATGGCATTAAACGTGTTGACAGGGAAAGTGCGATAGCTTATCACAGAGACGATCAATGCCATGGGCATATTGCAGATAAAGGGCAACACATCTCTGAATGATGCAAGAATTATAAAGATCCTGAATCTTCAAACCACGACCAACCTTTCTGGGAGGAACCAGGCCTCAACAGGAACAACGCATGACAACTGGACTCTGCCCCCTTTTAACACATTTAAACTCAATTTCTACGGGGCATCAAAACAAAACCTAGGAATGGCAGACTATGGGGGAGAAGTAAGGGATCACACAGGCACAATTCATCTCATCTATCATGGCAATCTTGGAGTGAACACCAATAACACTGCAGAACTAATCACTCTCATCCATGGCCTCACTCTGGCTGGTCGCTATAGAATTCTACCTCTGGTAGTGGAAGGCGACTCGGAGATCATTATAAGGCTGATAAGGAAACTCCAGATGGGCGTGCATGTGGAAAAAGTGACCCCAAGCTGGAGACTATCGGTAATTCTGAAGGATCTCCAAGGCCAACTCTGCAACATGCAAGGGATTACATTCCAAGCAGTTCGCAGAAAAGCAAACAAGCTGGCCGATGCCTTGGAAAATGTAGGGATCAACTCCAAGCTAGTAGAGTATCACAACCTTTGGCAAGATCTGACGGAGGGAGAACTCAAAGAAAACTGCAAAAAAATCCAGAAGTCGGATCTGCAAACATAGGCCTCAGCCACAAGGCATTCGATGGTTTCCGCCACAGGATGGGTATGTCAATCTCAGCCATTGCAGGATCGAACACAAGAAGGACACGTCAAGGAGAGAAATTTGCCAACAGGCTCGAGAAATTTTTGTTTGTGTCACATCCCTGCACACCCGTCTCTGCACACTCAAGCTGCATCGAAGAATTGTTCGGTCAAAGTCTTCAGGCAGTGCAACATGCCCATTTCTGTGTTGACTTGACCTTCTATGCACGCCAGATCACCTTGAGTTTTCCCTATTTTCTATTGGCCAACGCCATACATCTTCAGCCAATGCATTCATCGGATGCTATGCCCAGGAAATGATGTAAAGCCAACTCATGGAGGTCACATTGACTCTCGTGAAACTCTATATTTTTATCCAAAAAATTAATATAAATCTGCTTAACTTTTACAAAAAAGAAGAAGATGTTTTTGCATGGAGTTATGAAGATTTAAAAGTATATGACACCAGCATCATTCAACAGAAGATTCTTATAAAAGATAATCATAAACCATTTAGACAAAAATTGAGGAGGATGAATCCTGTCCTATTACCATTGATTGAAAAAGAAGTTAAATGCATGTATGATTCCCAAATCATTGCGCCAATCAGATATTCTGATTGGGTTTCTAACTTAGTACCTAAAAGAAAGAAAATTGGTGAAATCATATTATGTTTAGATTTCAGAAATCTCAATAAAGTATCATTGAAAGACAATTACCATTTACCCAAGATGGATCATATTTTACAAAGGGTAGTTGGATCTTCTAGTATTTCTTTATTAGATTATTTCTCAGGATATAACCAGATACTTGTTCAAAAATAAGATCAACCTAAAACAACTTTTACCACTCCTTGGGGCACTTTCATGTATGTGAAAATTCCTTTTGGTTTGATGAATGCTGGAGCTACTTTTGAAAGGGCTATGGACATAGCCTTTGCTAAAGAAATACATGAATTTTGGTTATTTATCTAGATGATATTATTATTTTTTCTAAGTCAGATAATGAACATTTGGATCACTTTAGATAGGTATTCATTAAATGTAGGAAATATGGTATATCCTTAAACCCCAAAAAGAGTCTTTTTGGACTAGAAGAAGGAAAATTACTTAGACACATAATTTCAAAGGAAGGTATTAGGATAGATCCAGCAAGGATAGAAGCCATATTGAAAATTCAACCACCTAGGAACATTAAGGAGTTACAAGCATTTTTAGGTAAAATTAACTTTTTAAGAAGATTTATTTCTAATCTAGCAGAAATCATCAAAGAACTGAATAACATGTTAAGAAAGGACTCTGTTTTAAAATGGACAGTTGAAGAAAAACAGTCATTCGAATCTATTAAACATTATTTAACAAAAACACCAGTCCTAATTAGCCTAGACTTTAAGAAAGATTTCATAATCTTTTCATTTTCCTAAGAACATACCATACATGCAGTTCTACTGCAGAAAAATGACCAAGGTTTTGAACAACCCATAGAATTTTCAGTAAAACCCTTAGAGATGCACCTTTGAGATATAACATAATGGAAAAACAAGCTTTAGCTTTGGTTAAAGCCATAAAGGATTTCAGAGTGTACATTCTTTACTCCCACATTATTGCCTATGTCCCCAATACTGTAGTCAAAGATATTCTTACACAGGATGGGCCAGATGGAAGAAGAGGAAAGTGGATTGCCACAATCCTTGAATATGACATAGAGATTAAACCAACCAAGCTCATAAAAGGACAAGGTTTAGCCAGGTTAATGGCTGAATCCAATTGTAATGCTTTAGATATAAATTTTATTGCCTAGGTTGATGACCAGGAAGAGATGGCGACTCCATCGATCAATGAAGCCTTTCTAGACTCACCATGGTACTCAGATACTATCTTTGTACTTAAAAATTTACAAGCTCCTCCTGGATTAACTAGAACTAAAGCTAGATTCATCAAACTTAAAGAAATGAGATATTGTATTCTAGATAAAATGCTTTATTGGAAAGAACAAAGTGGGATTTTACTGAATTGTTTACTAATATTAGAAGCTGAAAAAATTCTTGGAGAATTTCATGCAGGTGATTGTGGACGACACTTATACTGGAAGAGTACAACAAATAAGATTATTAGGGATGGTTTCTATTGGCCTTCCTTATTTGCTGATGTGAAAAAATTTGTTACTTCATGTCACAAATGTCAGATCTTTGAAGGAAAAAGGAAGTTGTTACCTTTACCACTCAAACCTATTTCTACTGAGATGCCTTTTCAACAATGGGGTTTAGACTTCATTGGATAAATTCACCCCCATCCTCTGGCCAACACAAATTGATATTTACTGCCACAGATTATTTCACCAAGTGGATTGAAGCCATCCCAACCAGACAAGCCACTGACTCAGTCATTATATATTTCCTAGAAAACAACATTTTATCTAGATTTGGATGCCCACAGAAAATTATTACCGATAATGTAGCTGCATTTAAAACTAAGAAAATGATTTCCTTTTGCCACAAGTACCATATAACCCTAGGTCACTCTACTGCTTATTACCCTCAAGGTAATGTCCTATTTAAATCTTCCAATAAAATCCTTGTGAGTGTCATCAAAAAAATACTTGAAGAAAATAAGAAAACTTGGAATAAGAAGTTAGTCTATGCCTTATGGGCAGATAGACTTACTACCAAGAAGTCAATTGGAACATCTCCTTACCAGATTGTATATGGGATGGATGCAATTTTCCCAACATCTTTAGGTGTTCCAGTTATGAAAATTATCCAAGAATCACAAGTAGAACTTAGTGATATACAGAGAAGGATAAATCAGACTATTCATCTGCAACAGACTAGGGAACAAGTATATAAAAAATCTCAAGTCATTCAAGATAAAATCAAGAAAATATTTGATAAAAGAACTAAGGAAGATTACTTTTCCATAGGAGATAAAGCGTTGAAATGGGATTCTAGGAGAGAAGAAAAAGGAAAACATGGAAAGTTTGATTTTCTATGGAAAGGTCCTTATGTCATTTATGGGTACAAAGGTAACAATGCATTTTTTATCAGAAATTTGGATGGAACTGATATTCCAGAAGGACCAATGAATGGTAGAATTCTCAAACACTACTATTCCTCTAAGTTAACTAATAGTTAATCCTAATTTCCTTTTGTATCATTGTAAATATTCATTGCAAGTGTGTAGATTGGATTGGATGTTTTCTTTCCAGAGTTGAAGCCCGAAGTGAAGGCCCTAAGCTTTGAAGAGAAAAATTTCATAAGTATGAGTTTTTGCAGAAATCAGATGACAATTACAGAATCGTCATGGTCAAAATGGAAGGTTATTGATCTTAGAGTTCTTCACATTTCACCAGGAAATGCCATCCCCATGTGAAGCCGTTGTTAGGGTCTTATAAGTATAGGATTCATAATTTGGAATTGACTTATGATAAGTTTTGCAAATATGTACATACCTTGCTTTATGCAAGTTGTTTTCCCGTATTTTGTAAAAAATAAAAAATATAAAATCAAAATGAGGGTAAAAGTCCTAAAAGAAAGATCAAAGGACTTAGAAAAAATAATATACCCCAAATAAAAAAGAAATAAAACATGAAAGTGAGAAAGTCCAAATTCCACTACTTTTACTAATGATTATGGTAGAGTGTCAATAAATGCCATACTCCATGATGAGTTGAATTGCTTAATCTTGAATTTCAATGTTTTAAATTTTATTGTTGTAGAATAGTGAATAAAGATTAGTCAGACAGTTTAATCTTGACTAATTAGTAGATAGGTAGAGAATAAAGAGGAGCGCATCAGTTTAATCTAAGCCCTTAGATGATATAAGGTAGATTTAGATAGTTTTTATTGATTTCAAAAGAATAAAATGTTCAAGGTTGCTAGCTCAAATGCACCTGCAAAATGGAAGAAAAAATGTTAGATTAAAGTTGGGTAGGTAGAAAGAAGTGGGAGAATCATGTAAATACTTTTACTAGGAAAAAATCACTAATTTCCCTTCCCTATAGTTATTCTACATTCTAGACTTTTAGTCAAAGAGGCTCAGAGCATTTCTCTGACTTCTATTGGGACTGGACCCAAGGCTCAATGACTATTAATTTAAAGGTGTTTAATTTCTGTGTTAATCCCTAACTGTCATCATTTACACTACATTCATCCATTTACATTTCAAAATTCATAAGTAAAGACCTTTTACTTAATGAAAAAGAAAAATCCCCTTTTGATTAATTTCCTTCATTCATCAAAACATAAAAACCCTCCAAAAGTATTATATTCTAAGTTAAAGTGGTTAAATTATAAACGATTAAAGCTTTTTTCTTGTTATATTATCACTTTTCTTAAGTTATGTAATTACATTTTGGTGTTTTCATTGTTCCTTTTTCATATTAAATTCTAATTTATCTATTAAATCCTTATAAAAGTCCTTGTCCTATTATTATAAATCCTTTTATATTATTATCCCTAAAACCTACTACTATAAGCTTTTTATGCCAAATTAATTACCCACATGTATAAATGAAAACCCCCAATTACACCCCCTTTGGCATAAAACTAACTATATGTAAATATCCCGCCCTCTATAGTGATAGGCACTTCCATAGTCTATAACTATATAATAAAAATAAAAAACACAAAAAGACTTTATACATGTTTTATATATGTCTAAGTGAAAAATCTTTCCCCATTATATAATTTTATCCTAAGTTTATAAGGGTTGATCTTCGCACCTTTATAATACTTGAAAGCTATTTTCCTCATTGTTTAAACCTGAGGTTAAAAGCCTAAGATCTTTATCCTAAACCTTTGACTTTCCCAGATAAATAAAACCTCACATTTTATCATAATTCACCATGTATATAAACCTTTGTATATATGAACCACTCATGTTAACCCTTTGTAGAACATATACCCACATATATATATAAACATGGTTACAAAAGCTTTGATATATATTACCGCTCACATAAAACCTTTGTAAAAAATATAAACCACATTACCATTTGAATAAACTTTGTTCATATATTATTAAAGTTTTACTGCCCGCGCTCAAGCAGCCCAGTCCCACCATTTATTTTACCGCAACTTTCAGATCTCATCCCGACCGTTCGCTCACTTTTTCTAGATCCGACAGTGGACGTCCTATTTCACACTCCCAAACTAATCAATCGACAAAATATCCAAATGATCGCGAAATACCTGGTTTTTTATTTACCGCCTATGGCAATGTGTCATTTCCTGATATGGTCACGTTTGTTTGGAGCGAAACCGGTTACCACCCCAATCCAGCGCGAAAACCACTGATGGTTTTCCACGTTCGCAAAATAAAAAACCGCTTCTGGCGCAGATTTGACTTGCATTTATTGCAATCCTTCAAAAGATTTATAATAAGGTTGAAAGCTTTGTTATAACATTTATCAATGTTATGTGCACATTCCCGATTGTTAGAACACTCGTTCGACTACGAAAAGAAGCATTTCACTCAAAAATTGTTGAAATTTAACAACAGAAAACCTGGATTTCCCATTTTAAACTCAATTTAAACCAATGACCCTTGTTTGAAGACTATTTTAAAGCCCTTTCTCTGTACCAGTACTGCAGGAAACATCAAAGTTTCCTAAACTCTTCTCAAAGAAACTAGATACCTGTAAATCAGGTGTTTTCCTGAATTTGACCTGCAAATTTCACATTTCCGACCACCAATTTAACCAATTTGAGGTGCCAAGGTTGAAATTTTCCATTTATTGTGTACCAAAACCTTGGAAAAAGAGGGCAAACCCTCTCCATTTTTCCCCAGAAATTTCCATTGGCTTAAAACCTCATTTCTAAACCAATTTCTCAGTTTAAGACCTCTGAAAGTCAATTTGTAGAGAAGAAGGTTTTAAAACCCACTAAAAACCTTAAAACCCCTTTTTTCAGTCCTAGTCATTCAGAAAACCTACATTTTATGTCTTAAGCTATTTCCTGTACCCTAAAATTCTAAAATTGAGCATTGAATTGCCCATTTCTAATATCCTTGCCCATCAAATTGCTCAATTACCCTCTATTGAAGAAAAATCCACTATAGCGAACTGTATAATCTTGCTATAGTTCATTCAAAATGAAAAAAAATCAATTCACACCTAACGCTAGAGGATCAAAGCCTATTAAGCCTGGAGGGTCAAAACTTGCTAAAACTAATGTAGTAAAAGTTCCAAAGTCCACTCTTGTTATTTCTGCTAAGGCCACTGTCACTGTAAATCCTCTTCAACCTCTAGTATCCAGTGAAGAAATTACCCCTCTAGTTGACTTGGATTATAAAATTGTAGATCCTCTAGTAGAATTCATTCTATTGGAAGTATATAATTGGTGTCATGAGAAGTTTTTATACAAAGAAGAAATGCCCCTCTGGGATACAAACTTACCTAAATATACTGTCCCAGTGACACATCCTGGTCAGGACTTAATAAGACTATGCTAGAAGTATTATGTCCCAGATCAAAGGTCCATTATAAATAATGACAGGGAAATCCTCTTTTCTATTACTGCTGAGTCAATTAATGAAATGTTGCAATTACAATTTGACCCTAGGGCAGTCCCATTATCCATTCAAGCCCCGACTCAATTATATTTAGGGATATATTTCCCTAAAAGATTCATGATTTTCCAGAACTTCATGCCCAGCCATGTGGAGATCCCAAAGTTGAATCCACCATATTCCACTTCCAAGTTCCCAGAGGGTTCTAGACATATTATTTCAATGTTATCCTTCATCTTAGGATACTTTACTGATGAATTTACTGATGAGCCTATCCTTGGATTTTTATCCGCTCTATCCCTTGGAGAGCCTCCCGCTATGGTCTTTGATTTTGCCAGATTCATTGCTGATTCCATACACCACCAGTTGACAAAGCTACCCACTGAAGGGGTGTTTAGATATTCCTCCTATTTAGTCCATTTGTTCTTATTTTCACAAGCAGATCATTTTCCTATAGTACTGTAGAAGATGAATGTAGAGGGCCAACCTCTATCATTTGTTTTCTGGACATCTCTGTTAAGAAAGGAAGGAAATGAATATAACTATATAGACTTCACTGATTTATTTATCACGCCAGCAATGAATTTACTTCATAAGTCAGAACAACCCAAAATAAATGAAGAGATGAAAAGAATATTACAGCTGTCAGAATAGTGTAAAATGGCAGATTGGTACTTATATGAGAAGCACACTGAACTAAGAATATTTGGAACCAATGTTCTTCCATATAAGTTACCTAAGTTTTTAAATCTAAGAGTCTTTTCTCTAGAATATTTAAGACAGGTGTTGAATGTTGATGCCATCAATTTCATGGCATCCAAAAAGAAGACTCAGTTTAAACTAAAAAATCAGATTGGTCCATTTATAGTGAATAACAGGGATGTTGAGAAAGAGATACAAAGAAGATTGTCAGAATTGAAATTCCAAGTGAGTTTTCCTTGGAATTATGACCCCCAAGTTCTATTGAGTAGTATCATAGTTAAGTGAAAATTACCTCCTTTTATACATGAGCCAAAACCTTATATTGAAAAGTATGCTAATCAGGAAGAATGGCAAGAGAATACATTCGTTGATTTGACTGAAAATACACAACCAATAGAAAAATTAGGTAGCACACTTGCTGTGGTAACTCCTAAACAGCCAGAAAATTCAAAAAAAAGGAGTAGAGAGGAGGGTGCCTATACAGCTAAAACTACTACAGATAAAAAATTTAAAATCATCTACAATAAAAGGCTAAGATTTGGTTCCATTGGAAAAGAAAAACTCATTGAAGTGGAAGATGAACCAGACGTGAGTAATGATGAAGCAACTATAATAATAATGGAAACATCTTCTTCTCAGACAGTAGAAGAGAAAGATTTGGATATCAAGGACAGGTACAAACAGATTAAACAAAGGAATGAGGATATCAAAAGTGAGATTTATTCTCAATTCCTTAAGCAAAAGCCAGGAAATTAGGATAGATTGCTTTCAGCATCTGATTATTCTTCAAATAAAATGATCATGTCCTATTTACAGCCTACTACTTCAACTCTTAAAACAGTGGCTGACTACAAAAATAAGGAATTTGAAGTAGATATTGAAAAGGTACATGAGTTGGATCAGATAGAGTTCCACAGGCATAGCTCAGAGATGCTATATTCCACTATGGTAACAAAAGCCATGAGTGTAACCAATTTGCAAAATACTATCATCAACTTGCAAGATCAGATGAAGCTTGATAAAGGCTCCTTATATGCAAAAGATCTAAGGATCAAAGCCTTAGAATATTTGATTCTACAAATAGGAGTGGACCCATCCAATGTACAAGCTGCTGAAGTCTTAACCAAAAAGAAAAATGATGAAATCGCTGCTTTTAGGAAACAATTAAAACTTCCTCAAAGTGAGCACCCATAGAGAAAAGAAATACTTTAGGAACAGAAAGAGAAAGAAGATATGATGCAATTGATAATAAAGCTTACTGCCCAGATTAAGGATATCAAAAGTCAATTATATATACTGATGAAAGAAAAGGAAACTGTGAAGGAAACTAATGCTTCTACCATTCCCACAGTTATTCCTATTATTACAGCTTTTGTTCCTTCTACATTGGGAGAGAAGTTAGCACCCAAAGAGCCACTGGAAACTGCAGTGTCAGTGCAATCAGTTACCACTTCCAATACAGAATCCTCAACATCACAGGTGTAGCATACAAATTATGCAGAGGAAAATTGTCAAAGAAATGAAAGAAATGACATTGAAAACCAATGAGATCAACACTTTGAAGAAGAAGATTTAGATTATTGAGGCATCCAATAAAACAACATTGATTAATGCCAATAATTATGAACAAAAAGCTAGAAGACTTGAAGAGCAAGTCAAAAATCTTCAGAAGGATTTGAGTTTTACCACACATATTTCTTACATAAGAAATCATGTATGGGCCAACATTATTGAAGCCATACATCTTCAATGGCCATCAATTCATATAATTTATGAACAAAGGGACCTCCTTCTAGCAGCTCAAAATGAAATACAAAAGACTACAGAAGAATTAGCAGACAAACCAACACAGACACAGAGGCTAATTAGCTTCTTAAACAGTAAGAACAGGACTGAACTAGATGAATTGAAGATATAGGACAAAACAAAAGCTATATTTCAGATCAAAAAGGTATTGACAAAGAAAACTTTGAAGAATAACTTGAAAGAAAAATGTGATGCTATGAATTTTTCCATCACCAAGTTTTTAGCTAAGTATACCATGCTAAGACAAGTTGGTATCCCAGACATACATGTTTTCAATGACAAGTTAATGGAGTAGAAATAATATGATAAGAAGATCAAAGATCATGCCAAAGAACAAATTAATAAGCAATTGCCAAAGGATCTCCGACATGCAAAGTGGTTCTCAAATACATTGAAGATTTATTCTTCCTTCAGAATTAAATCAAACACTTATTTTTGATTAAGCCAAATTTTTCTAAGTACACTGAAGCAAATGAGAATTACATAAAGTTGAAAAGTATGAATATTCCAGATGCTGAACAATGCCAAACCTTCATAGATTTATTATAGCAGTAAAGAGGAAAACCGTGAAAGACAATGCAAATGAAGAAATCAATTTGAGAAGAAAACAAATAACACAGTACTTGATTTTGAATTTCTACTGCTAAGAAATCTCTTTTTACAACAGTTTAATGTAAAATTATTAGTTTAAAGAGTATCAGGGTGAAAGGCCAAATTCAAAGTGTATCATAAATAAAAATGACAGCTAGCTGATTTATCTGTTGTAATTTCCTTTTTTACAGTAGTGAAATGGTGAATACACAGCGTGAAAGAGTATCAGAGATAAAGTACAGGGTCAAAGGGTATAAGTGGAAAGAGTATCCATGAATTTATCTTTCAAAAGATATTTGCAAAGTTCCAGCAAACATGGACAGCTACTCAAACAAACAATTTTTTGTTAGATAAGGTATCACTATTTTTTCTAGATAAGAGGATAGCTTTCTAATTTGTTAAGTAGTTGTCCCTCTTAATGTGTAAAGATATTTTTATTTCCTAGATTTCTCTAGGATATTTGTAATAAACATTTTGTATAAATACTTCAGTTTATGAAGTGTTTAGGGTGGAATAAAATTGCTAAGAACATTATAGACATTTTGCTGGTACATTGGAGGCTCATATGTGTTGATTTCAATGCAGCAGTCTAGACAATTGCTAATTGGACTTCATAATTCAAGATTCATACGATAATTTGAAGAGTAAAGTGCATCTATATTTTCATTTTTTACTTTCTGAGTTCCATTCATTTCATATATGTTGTTCAATATTAATGATTAAGTAGGAGTATTACTTCAGGACTAGTGTTAGAACTCCCTGTCTTAACTACTTAATCATTTAAATGTTTTCTGCTGATTTCCGGATTTAGGAATTCTTAATATCTCCTAGTCCCATTTGACCCCTGCCTCCTTCCTCTTTTCCGGATCAAAGGATCCTTCATTTCCCTTTATCCCGAAACAAGCCATCTCATCAAAATAATCTATCCAAATATTTGAGGGTTATCTACCTTGCCCTAGATTCATTAGCATCCTCTTGGCCTTGCCTTCTAGTTCTGCTTGCTAGAATTTGACTCCATAGCCCAATGGACTAGTTGATCCCTCTTTAATATGTCTTCAAGTAATCTTATTTTCCACCAAAAATTTCAAAAACAAAACCAAATTGAACTATCATAACTAGCCTAAAATATTAAACAAAAAACAAAGTTAAATTATAAAGAGAGAGCCCTCTCTGAAATTCAAGAAGGCTAGATCCTAGATTTCCAAAGTAGGTTTGTGGTTACCCCTAGTTTTCTTAAAACTAAAAATCAAAAACCCAAAATATTTAGAAATTACTAGGGTGATAACACCATCCATCTCAATGATAGATGCTTGGTGCTATGCTTTCCCATTGTACAAAGATGCATAAATCTGAGGAATGTTATGCCCAACATCTCCAATAGTCTTTGCCTCATGTGTAATGTATATATTGGGCCTACCACCCTAGTTTTGTAGACAATATCTCCTAAGGTTCTCCTCATTGCATGTTCAACACTCCAACCGTACCGTGACATTACCTCCATGATGTTTTTATGATATGTGCTGTTTTGGTGGCCTATGTCCTTTTCCATCTGCACTAAAATTGTTTTGCAGTGCTATATTTTCTTTCCCATCTGCATTCTGAGGCCTTTCTCTTTTAGGTTGACATTTACCTTTACCTTGGTCTTTCACTTTCCATCCTTGTTGAGACTCATTCTTGCGCTTTGACTATTCATAGCACTGTTTCAGCTTCTCGATTAATTCCTCAAGTGAATAAGGCTCATCATACTCAACCCAGTCTCTAAATGATAAAGGAAAACCAATGAAAAATTGTTGAACTTTAGCCTTCTCATCCTTAAGATATGACACGTACCTCAGTAGCTCTAGGAAACTAGTTGTGTACTCTTCATATGTCATTGAACCCATCTTGAGCTCATAAAATTATTTGGGCTTATTGTCATAGTACCTCTTTGACAAGTACTTCTTCCTAAAAAGTCTCTTAAACACATGTGAGCTCAAGTCCTTTGTTCTGATGTCTCTAACCTGCTTCACATGTTCCCACCATATGTGTGCTTTACCTTTAAAACTGAAGATAACAATTCTGGCCTTCATATGTTGTGAAACCAGCTCCAAAAATAGAAGGAAAGAGATATCAACGCCTTGGAAATAAGCCACTTAGAGGGGGCAACCTCCAATACATTACATGAATTAAAAATTCTTGGATGATACAAATGACCAAAACCTCATTCATATATAGGATTCCATGGGGCCACAATGTAATCCTAGCCGACCTAACAATAATAATGTAAGGGCACAATAATAATAATATGGGGGTTCCAGGGGCACAACAATAACAATAAGGGGGGCTACACTAACATAATAAGGGACTACACTATTAATATAGGGACTTAACATGCCCCTCTCCTTCTAACAAGTGTTGTCCTCAATTCTTGATTATTTCTTGATGCTTCTGTATAAAATTCTCATCCTCCCATGTGGAATCTTCTATAGGAAATTTCTTCCAGTTGCTGAGATACTCTAAAATATATTGCACTTGTCGAGTTCTTGTTTCTATGACTGCTTCAGAACTTCTTTCGATGTGATGTTGATCTTCCTGTTGTTTCATTAGATTCTGCACCAAAGTTAGGTTATCCTTTGAGAGTTGGATAACTTGTTGTTGATGCTCGATGTGATCTTCCACTAATTTATCATCCATATTATCTATTATTTGATCCTTCAAACCATCCAACTTAGCCTCCATTTATGCTTTTAAACCATCTATGTCATCTTCGGTTGCTCTTCGTAAGATCAAAATTTGTTGCACTTGGTACCGTAATTTTGATATCTCATACTGCAATTCTCCCTCTTCATTCATCATAGTATAGCTTTTTGAGTGCTTGATGGGTACGGAATTATTTTTTGGAGGCATTATAGAACACAATACTGAAATATATGCTCAATAGGCTCTTGGAATCACTTCAAACTAATTTTTTTCTTTTTACACAAAACTTCTGCAATTCGGAAAAAAATACACACCTTTCTCTTGCTTTTGAGGAGCTCGATATGGAAACTGAATTATCTCTGTGATTTCGGATCTTTAATATCTGAAATTTGGCACTGAGCTATCTCTTTGAATTTTCTTTCGAATGCTACAGGTCTGACCAGATTTTGATTCTTGAAGACAAAGTTGTGCCCAATATCCTACGATGACCTAACTATGGACTAGTTCAGTAGAGTGAACTTGTATGACTTGCCACGTGTCACTATTTCCTCTTTCGGATCTGAAATTGATAGAAAAAACTTCAATCTATTTACTTGCGGAAACTTTTTACATAATTCCAACCTGATGCACAGAGAGAGAGTTATGAATATTTTCCCACGATCACCTCTTTCAGATGAAATTCAGGAGCTTGCAAAAGACCTAACATCCACAAACCATATCTCCGAAAATATTGCGAACCAAGATCTGAAATTTTGCGACGTTGTTCCTCAGGATTGTTTCCTTGCACTCTAAACATTTCAGCGTTTGAACCTTCTTATAAAAAACTTTATAGTGAAAATTCCACGATGACCTGTTTAGGTTAAATTCAGGAGCCTGCAAAAATACATAAATTCCACAGATCATATCTCCATAAATATTGTGAAACAAAATCGAAAAATTTGTTAAGATGTTCCTTAAGATTTCGGCTTTGCACTTTAAAAATTTCAGCTTCGGAAACTTCGTACAAAAAAATTTATAGTGAAAATTCCACGATAACCTATTTAGGTTAAATTCAAGAGCCTACAAAAATCCCTAACTTCCACAGCTCATATCTCCCAAAATATTTCGAACCAAGCTCTAAAATTTTGCGAAGATGTTCCTTAGGATTTCTGCTTCGCACTTTAAAAATTTAATCTTCTGAGCCTTCGTAGAAAAATATTTATAATGAAAATTCCACGATGAACTGTTTGTAGCAGCGAAACCCTAGAATCTAAAGCTCTGATACCAAATGTTGTGAAACCAACTCCAAAAATAGAAGAAAAAATATATCAACGCCTTAGAAACAAGCCACTTTGAGGGGGAAACCTCCAATGCATTACATGAATGAACAATACTTGGATGATACAAATGACCAGAACCTCCTTCTATATATAGGAGTCCATGGGGACACAATATAATCCTTGTGGGGCCACAATGTAATCCTAGCCGACCTAACAATAATAATTTAAGGGAACAATAATCACAATATGGGGGTTACAGGGGTACAAAAACAACAATAAGGGGGGCTACACTAACAAAATAAGGAATACACTATTAATATAGGGACTTAGCATCATATTTTCTGAGCACTCATGCAACTCAAATAATTTGTTTATTTCAACTATCCAAGCCTCTACATATTATAGTTTCTTCAAGTATCCATCAAAATTAGGTGGTTTGGCTTTCTTTAATTCATCTGTAAATTATCCCCTATCACTCCTCCTATAAGCGTAATACTGATGAAAATCATGATGTCTATCCAAACCAGATCTGAAATGGTATCTTCACTCATCACTCTTCCTATCCGGAGTGTCCAACAATCGGCCATGTATCACTGTATTAACTCTATCTGACCTATGTCTACGATGAGACCTGTTGCTATATGCCCCATTATTTATATCCTCATGTCCATGGCTGATCCGAAGTGTCCCTTGCCGCTGCAACTCTGACAAGCTCTGAAGAAGTGTAGCATTCACCTCTACTAGTTTCTCTAGTGCCTATATGATTCTGTCATTTCCTACCTTATAACTCCTTATTTCTTCCTTTATGCTTCTCAATGTGTCTTCCAAATCAGAAGAGTGCCCACCATGCTGCTCAAATGAATCATAGAGAGATTCATTGTAGTCTACCATATTTCTATCCATGTTTATCTTTATCCTACAAAGTATAATATTTCAGCTAGACCAAATAACAATAAAGAAACATATCTTATTGTAATTTGGGGAGGATACTTCCTACAATATCAATCAATCAACATAATACATGTATATATATATAATCATGGCAACATATAAATACATAATGTCTAGACATATAAACATATAAATATCATTCTATTTGGATTCCATTCATCCATGCATGACCATAGAAAATACACACCAATGCAATCTTGACCACACACACAACCATAAGCACGAACCATACATGAGCATATGCAACATGTAACCCAACATTACCAACCAATGCATATTCAACATATGACATTTCACAAGCAGACATGCACAATTATTACACAAGCATGACCCAAGGGTGACCTAGCATAGCCAAGAAATGCATATACAACATGTAACAATATGTGAGCAAGAATTCTCGCATAATACATAAACAATAACAACACACAATTAGTCATACATTCATGACAACATGTCAACAACAACACCATCAACACTTCCATGGTGACATCACTACCACCATGGCCAATACAATGAAAATGAAACAACCACATACAACATATGTATAAAACACATAATCAATCAACATAATGCATGATCAAAACACTACCCATCCAATCCAAGAGTTGAACCATGCTCTGATACCACTCTGTAACACCCCTCTTCCCACATCTACCCAAGTAACCGGCCAAACTAGGTAGACATGTGACAAGAGGCTACTAATATGAGATTCAACCTCCTATATGAACTTAAGGAAGTGGAACCAATGAAAACATGACAACAAACCTTACACAACATGAAAAATGCCTCCAGGAGGTAAACCACCCTCCCATACCCTCGTACCCTGAACGAGGACTGAATTTTTACCCATTTAGGCCTTATCTACGAGCATGTAAGGGAAAGGGATTGGCTAGAAACATATAGCCACAACCATGCCTTGGCATGGCCGTGCCCAGGGCCCAAAAAGGTCAATTTTGTACCTACGACTCGAGGATTCGTGCCACATTTTTATCCCCTGAGCCCCAGTCACTTCCCAGAACTTCCTGTAAGTTTAGGAGAGGATAAATAAAATTAAAACAAATACATGGAAGTAATCACATCATGAGGAACTCATTAGACCCCAACCATCCATGACAGACATTTCGTCAAACATGCCACAAACATTGCATCTACAGGTGTAAACAACAGATTTAAACATGGGGGTTCTTAAAAATCTAAGAATAGCTAGGAAGCATTACTCCCCTACATCATAAGTTATAATATAGTATATTTGACCATAGATACATTGTGCATTCATTTACAAGTAAAAACATAGCTAGATCCATACATCATCATTGATCAAATACATGCTTATAACCAACATAATAACAACAGAAATACAATGGATATAACAACAAATAAATCCATACATAAACCAATAAATTTTCATACTGAATACCAGAGGAATGATATATTAATTACTGAATGTAAAAACCAACCGAAGATGGGACTTCCATGTTCCACTTGACCATAGATTCGTTGATCCAAATATCTCTTCAACCAATCACCCCCATGCCATATTCCAAGCATGAATGTGGGACTCATAACCAATAGAAAAAGAACTGAACAAGCATTGATGCTACCAAAGTCCTCCACCAAAACCGTAAGGAATTTGAGTGCCTCCTAGTCTCTTAGGATTTACCGTAACCCAGAGTTTGTTCCAGGGATCATTAGGCCATACACTGAGACGATCTCTCCAGGATTTATAGTACATACCATCCTGGGACTACTAGGACCAACAGAGGGAAATCCACCTCTTGGATTTACTATATATCTTGTCATACACCGAAAAGGATTCCTAGGCCCACTGAGGCACACAATCTAGCTTTACCACAACCCACAGTCTAGCTCAGGGGTTACTAGGCTAATGGCTTTATCGTGATCCACAATCAAGTTCAAGGACCATTAGGCCATGTGGTTTTCATTTCGTAGATCCACCTGATTTAGCTTTGAATCCATCCAACAATCCAACTCAACGAAAGTATGAGAAACCCATCTCGTCAAATCTATACAGAAATGGGGAGGCTAGGGTGAAAACCACTATCACACCTAGAAAAACCCATGCAAAGACAATAATAAACCACATGAAATATCATACATGCTAGATCTAGCAAGGAAATCACATATGCAAATATATACCTTTAAAGAATCCCGTTGTAGATTCTTGATCATGTTATTCCTTTCTTGCTTTTCCTTTCTTGCTCCAATGCCCAAGTTCTCCAAGAAAATTCTAAGTGTCCAAGAGTGAGAGAGTGAGAGAGAATAATGAGAGAGATCCAAACAATGCACTGAAAAAATGTACCAACTAATCCTCAAAATCCTTTTTATTGAATATGCCTCTATTTTCTTCATTTTCCATTATTTTTCTTCAATTTCCTCCTCACATGCAACCTGTGATATTTCACCTCCCTTTTCTCCTAATTTCCATTATTCTCATAAATAAATGTGCCAAGAATACTTTTTCCCCACTTTAATGCCTTAGCCACAACCTTTTCCAATTTCCTTAACCATAATAAATGAAATCAACACCCTCTAGGATGTTGTTTCCAACATTCAGCTTGGAATAGTTGTGCCATCAACCGTGGTTATTATTTTTAACTTTTATTACATAGAATTTTCACCAGGGATGTTACAAGTTCGATACAAATCTCAACATGACAAGCACTGATTCGATCACCAGTTTTATGTTGGAGACAAAGTGTGGCTCCACATGAGAAAATACATGATGAAATGGGAAGCTACGAATTTGACACCAATCGAATATGGCCCATTCACCATATTAGAGAATAGTGGAGACAATTTTTTTCATTTTGAGTTGCCAGCATACATGCAAATATACTTAATGGTGAACATTGAAATCTTAAAGCTTTATGAGCCTCCATTGATCATGGACACCAAAGAGGTTGGAAAAGTTCTTACAGTGGACAACTTTGCACTCAAATACTTGGATATGCTACCTGAGGACATCCTTCTTGAAAGGAATACCAGGACTTCAAGACGAGGAGACGTGGAGTATCTTCATATTGGTTTCAAAGGAATGCATCTAATTAAGGCTTGATTAATGGAAAAGGAGAAAGTGAGGGATAAATTCCCTCACTTTCTGATTGATTGATAAATATTTTGACGGTCCAAAATATCCTCAGTGGGGAGGAATGATCTGGGAGGATCTAGAAATAGAAGTGGCCTTGAAAATGGATAAAAAATAAAATTCATTAGATTGAAGTGAAACTAAGATTAGATTGTAGTTTTCATCATCTTAATTCCAATGGTGTAAACAACACTCAAATATGATTTTTTATGTTCAGTTTATAGATGGTCAAAGTATAGGTCAAACTTGGCCAAGTGGCAGAATAACAAGGCAACAAATTAGAAGAATATCGGTGCATGGAATCCGATGGTCGGAATAGGAAAATTTGTCGCGTAATTAATTTTTCTAATATCCTTTATTTTCATGTGGGAAAATTTGAACAATTGTATATATATAAAAAAAATATATAAAAATGGGGTGGCGGGCCACCACCCCTGCCACCCTCCAATGACACGCCATATTATATTACATACAAAGGTATGGTAGGTTGGGGTTGTGGGTGACCCAGACCTGATGTATGGATTCTGGAAACAAATAGATCCTTGCACATAATAGAGTGCATGTTTCCTTAACATGGAAACTTCATCAAATTTGTCATTAAAACCCACATCATATTCAGCTCAAACATATATAAAGAAGAGAGAGAGACAACACAAATAAAATTCGGGTATATAATAACATAAGAAAATTCAGATTCAAAACCAATTGCTCGAATATTACATTTGTGGGCCTCTTGTCTCTTGGCCTTTTCAAAACTCTCAAACCAATTCTCTCTATCTCTGTCTGTATTCCACACTCTGTTTCCATCCTCACACAAGATTCATATTTATACACAATTATGAATTAACTCCAATCGAAGATTTTCTCCACACAAATCTCAACCAAAATCTAAAATATATTTATCCCTTATTTGACTCAATGGAGTTCTATTGAAGGAATTCATGATCCCTAAATTATCTACCTAAATCAACTCCGCTCATATCCTCAATTTATTAAAAGAATATTTACAATAATCGTCACACTCACATTTTCTCTCAAATTATTTTTAAAATGTACATAATTTATAAAATAAATAAATAAAACCTCACCCCCTAAATCACACAAATAAATAATGAAAATTTTAGCTTGATGCTCTTGCATCAGACTCCCCATGTAGAGAAATTTCCAAGACTCCTGTATATGAGGTCTCTCACTTTTCTATAGTAATGTGACAGCCACAAGTCTCAATGACTTTCTCCCTCCAGGATTCCAAACTCTGTTTTACCGTTGGTCCTTTAAAGTATCAACTCCAATTTGTAATTTATCACTCACTCTGTCAATCAGATTCCATCGGTCTTTACAACAATTGCTTCTGCCAATTCCTCGGAGTAATTCCTCTTTGTTTGATGCTTTTGTCTTCAATTGCGCTGAACACTCAACTTTTTTAAGTGAAGAATAATCAATAATTTCTCCTTGATCACAACCATAGTCATTGATTTCTCCTATAGTAACAATTTTCTCATCCAGTGTTGTACCTGCATTCATCAACAAAATGTTAGTTTTAAAAAGATAAGACCTTTCGGCCCCTTTTGATGCTTCAAGAACCAATCTCCCATCCTATATTTTCTGGATTTCAACAGATCCTATTTTGAATTGTTGGCTGCTTTCATCATTATCCTACTTTTTTAATAATTTTGTTTCCTTTATGTCTCTAAAGACATAATTTTCTTGCTGATCCTGATCTTCCATATAATCTCCAAATACTTTCTGCTCAATTTCTCTGATTTCAACATCATATTTATTAATTTTGTTTTCTGTACCTACAACCACATTTTTATTTGAAAAGTTATAACATTCACTCAACTCTATAAATGTTAGAAACATTTCATCCTTGTCATGCACAGTAACTGCAATCTCTTTTGTATCAGGTTCTGCAAATTTCATCTCCCCTTTAGGTTCCTTAAGCCATTGTTCCAAGAACTCTATTTCCATATGAAATCTTTCCATCATTTCATCACAAAATTCATTCTCATTTTCATTCTTCTTCTGGAAATCTTCCTTAGTTATCCTAGTTTCTGTATCATCACATTGCAAAATTTTGTCAGCAATTTCATTAAACAATTTCATTTGTTTTCCTCCTTGGAATATCACTTCGGCATTTTCATTATGCTTCTGCTCCATAACAACTTCAACTGGCTATCTTACACCCAACAAAAATTCGTTTATGGTTTCTTCCTGCTGCAACAAATCAGTGCCTTCCTCATTTGAAAGGCATTCTCCATCATACTTCACATTAAGAGCTTCGTTCATTTCTGTGACAGTTTCACCAGACTATCCATTATCTTCCGCACATCCTGCAAACATACATAAACTGTGAGATTTAAAAATACAAGGCTTCATAGCCTCATCTGCTTCTCTTGTCAACAATTCTTTTGAACTATTCCAATAGCCCATGATATCTTTTTCATTGATCTCTTCACCCAGAATTTCACCCAGTTCTGGGCCACAAATGGAAACTTCTATTTCCAACTCAGCCTCTCTGAGTTCTTCACATCTCAATTTCACACTCATCATCTGCTCGAGCTTCCTCAACTCTTCTTTCAACTGTATGTTTACCTATTGTTCCCTCTTTGCGTGTAGCCTCTGCCATTTCACTTTCTTCCTCATGGTGCAACCATGTTTCTGGTCTTTATTTCTATGCAATAATTCCATCAATAACTCAAGGTGAACTGTTATCTCTGCTTTCTCTCGCTAATACTCTTCATTAGTCAACTGCTTACATATACCATTTACCTTAGCATTTTCCTTCTTCTTTCTTCTGATGTGGTCTTCATCAGATCTTCTGAAATGACTATCAATAGTCATCTTCTCCTCCTTTGTGAACTTCATCTGTTCATGTGTGGATTTCATTTGAATCCCCTTTTCCGCAAGCCTTCTTACTTGCCCTCAAAAATACAAGCTCTCTTCCTGTGCTTGACCTTTTTTAGTTCTTTGTCTTGGAATCATCTTTGGAAACTCTCTTGCTCCTCTTTGTTGTAAACAACAACTTCCGTACTGCTTTTTTTACAATGACCAACTCTTTGGGTGTCGGGCTCCGCCGATCATGCACCCAATTACACTCAAACCTTTGACTTGGCTTACAACTCTTTGAATTCAGACTTTACATCAACTCTTCATCTTGGATGAAAAATACACCCTCTTGCACAATGAATCAATGGTTTAACTTGACTCAAGCTATCCAAATTTTGATTTGACCTTAACATCTGAATTAACTTCAAATCTTTACCCAATAATTACAATAGTGGATATTTTGACTCTAATTCAAGTTATACAACATACTAATGAACATCCACCCTTAACACGTTTTCATGATGTAAAATATTCACTCTCTCTCATACTCCATTCTTATGAAAATATAAAAAGTCACTAATTACATCATATCCCTTTATCACTTCACATGATACTTAGCCTTTAAATCAAAATGCAATCCATTTTTCCCAAGATTTATTTTATGGTGAAAATAAATAATCCATTCATTTTTCAACATTCAAAAATACCTTTCTGAATTATCATACCTTATGCTCTCGCCAAGGTTATTAATAAACCTTCTCTTTGAAATTTCAAATTTCTGGATCTCACTCTTCTGTGCCGTCTTTATCACTGTGAATATTCACATGCCACTCATCACCTTAGCATAAATAGTTTTCCTGCACTTCCATGCACCATACAACTGTACATTATAAATTGTACATCAATTCACATCTCTTTACCTTTGTATAGAGAACAAGCTACTCATGTTTTCAACCTCTTTGATGAATAACGTACAACTCGTACATTGTGTCCATCCTGAACAACATCTCTTTAGGCGCTGCCATATGATGGTAAAAAAAAGGATTCTACAACATCAATCAATTGTGGTTTGTTTGTGTTTTCAATATTAAACAAAAATCAAAATAATTCTCCCATTTCCAACTACAAGCCTTGGTCCAAAATGACGTAGCCAAAATTCCGAAGAACCCACACCATGCATAATAAACCATCTCATATATTATAAAAATGCATGTTTCTCTTTATATCACCCATGATAGCGCATTCTCCTTTTCCATTCATTTAAGCAGAACTTAATTTCCTTTAAAGATACTGTGGTGAAAAAACCTTATATATCTGCTTTTAAAACATTTTCACTTTAATTCTGAGCATGTTGACATATATATAGATTATTCTCACAAAATACTTATCTATAATTTCAATTTTTGTTAAGAAAAACCAGAAATGTCAACATATAATATGCTCGATCCACAATTTTACTTAACATACCTTTCCAATTTTCTGTGCCCTTCTAATTTGTCTGAGTGAACCTACTCTCAACCCATTGATTGGTTTCTTCACAAGAAAGATCTCCAAATATGCTTACAACATTTCTGTCCATGCGAATTGCAAATTTTCAATTTCGCATTGCAACTCAATTTTACTACTCTATGGCCGTTAATTATCGTAGATCATGATTGTGCTTGCAATCATCGATATCTCCACCGATCTTTGTCTCTCCTCAATGCATATCTTCCCTTCTAAGCACAAGATTGGATTCGTTACCTGTGTAATCAAGCTCGAATGGTCGATATTCTGGATAACAGATCGATGTGTTATGCATTCACTCTCCACATATGATGGAACTTATTCGTTCCTCAAATATTAGTGTGCAAACTCTGATTTCCATGCCATTTTAAAACGTAGAACCAATGATCCTTATTGCAGCTCTACAAGTTACAATTTCTTTTGTAACTTCATTAATTAACTATGCAAATATCATTCCATTACAAAAGTCGATGTAATCCTTAAGGAATCATTGTTATATGTAACAATGTGAAGACAACAAAGTTGCTACGTTAAAGACGCATTACCAAATATGAAACCATCACTTAAGGAAGAAAATGTTGCATTTTTTTGAAGCCACTGCCAGCACAAGCCATCACACAGAGATCAAAGTAATTGCAACCAAGTAATACGATGTCAAAGCTGACTGGGTATATAAATCAGAAGGAGTCTTGTATATATATATATATATATATATATATATATATATATATATATATATATATATATATATATATATATATATATCTGTTAACCGAATCTTAGAATGCAGGTATTAAAGGTATTACACCATAATCCCACGGGATTGCGTTTAGTTCCTCGCGTAGTCTCCAAGAAACTTGATCTGCACATACCAAACCGCAGCGTGTAGATTGTGCTAGCTACACTCCATAATTCCACGTGACTGTGTCAAACGGATAATGTTGTATCAGATTCAGTTTGCGCTGACCGCACACCACATCTCCACAGTCTCCAACCCTGGCCTGTGTTCAAACCAATCTGTGTTTCCATACACTAGCCGCACTCCACTACCTAACGTTAAGACTGCAATTTCATGGTTGGGATGTTAAGACTGCTCTCACGACAATGCATGAAGGTTGCACACTTATGCATACATGGGGACTATGGGTTAAAAATAAACTGAACCATACATTTCAACTGCTAACACAGTATTGAATCCCATTCATGCTGGTTGAATATCATATCTCCACATTGAACTCGTCTCCTGTAATTAATCTTTCAACTGCTATACACACATTAACTTCTGCATATCCATTAGTGCGGAATCCAATAAATCAAACAAAAATCATGTATAATGGCTTGCGATGTTAATGGAATCATTACTCAACATGGGACGTCACATAGGAGAGAGGAAAGGTTGTATGCTCTGTCTCTGCATTATTGGAATCGCTGCCACATGAGTCGTCGCACCAAAAATATCAAATGCCAGACAACATTTCTCTGCGTTGCAGTGAATGTAATTGGACTATTACAGCCTCTGTTAGAAACACATATTTCCCAACGCACCTTTTGCAGAGGTGTCAACGTTATTTTGCCATCATCAATTCCCAGCTTCCTCTATGCCTGTGTCCAAACATTTATGTCTAACGTCTGCAGCTTCTGACAATCACTCCAGCTCATAGTGCTGGATGTCTTCAATTTCGACTTCAGTGGAAACTTCGTATTTCACTTATACTCCAACCAGTCCGAGTTACTTCTACCACCATCGTTGTTCCAAATACACAACTATTCCTGCGTTCACACATTCATATACCCACATATATAATTGCAGAGATTAAATTCACTCACTCATCTCTCATCCATGGCTATACGGATCAATGTGATCTTTGGGCTCTAATACCAAATGATGCAGGGATTCTGAAAACAAATAGATCCTTGTACATAATAGAGTGTATGTTTCCTTAACATGGAAACTTCATCAAATTTTTCATTAAAACACACATCATATTCAGCTCAAACATATATAAAGAAGAGAGAGAGCCAACACAAATAAAATACGGGTATATAATAACATAGGAAAATTCAGATTCAAAACCAATTGCCCGAATATTAAATTTGTGGGCCTCTCGGCTCTTGGCCTTTTCAAAACTCTCACACCAATTCTCTCTATCTCTCTCTGTTTCCATCCTCACACAAGCTTCATATTTATACACAATTATGAATTAACTCCAATCCAAGATTTGCTCCACACAAATCTCAACCAAAATCTAAAATAGATTTATCTCTTATTTGACTCAACAGAGTTCTATTGAAGGAATTCCTGATCCCTAAACTATCTACCTAACTCAAATCCACTCATATCCTCAATTTATTAAAAGAATATTTACAATAATCCTCACACTTAGATTTTCTCTCAAATTATTTTTAAAATGTACATAATTTATAAAATAAATAAATAAAACCTCACCCTATAAATCACACAAATAAATAATGAAAATTTTAGCTTGATGCTCCTACATCAAGACCCCGCCCATGGTCATATGCCAACAAAATAACCCTATGGAACCACATATGTTGTATTATATAGCAGAACCAGCGGGGCTTGAACCTGCCTGATTCGGTGGGCCAGATCGCCACCCAAACGGTTCCAAAACAATGCCACATATTATATTAACTGCCGAACAACCAAGCCACAAATATTCCAACATTTATGTTATAACCACTAACTATCAATATATATAAAACGCCAACAAATTTCCATACAAAATGTTTGGTCGGGTAGGGGTTGGAACCACCAACCTCCCCCACCAAATTTAACACTTGTTGCCAATGGGCGAACATGCCAACGACTCTATGTTGTAAACTCCACCCCATCACTTCTATTAAACCTCACTTCTGCCATTTGAACAAGAGGACCAACGATGGAGGAGCGGATGGAACAAGGAGCGGCCTGGGTATTGGAACCATGAGAGAGGGTATCTTGGAGATGCCAAAAAGATTCCCTTAGAAGGTCAAAGGTGCCATTGTTAGAATTTGACAAATTTATAGTCATTTTTATACAATTTTGCGACACATATCTAATGGCGATTTCCATTTCTCTAGCTAAGGTCTCCATTTTAGTCCATCATCTTAACTGGAGGTATAAGGGTCATTTTTGTAAAGTCATTTGTAACTGATTTCTTTGATCCCACTTAATGAAAGAAGGCCTCTCCACTTTTGAGCAGGGCCCGGAGACGTAGCCCACATTGGGTGAACTTCGTAATCAAATCGGTGTGTCTTTGATCACATGTTTTATTATGATTTCCGCTTCATTTCATGTGGTTTAAGTTGCAACAAAGTTACCGATCAAACGAGAACTATTACCTCAAAACTAGAACTCTAACAAAAAAAAACATGAAAAAACAACCCAAAAACGAAAAGTGTTTTTCTGAAATAACTTTTTTCTGTGTAAATTTTCAAGGTTTTTTTAAATGGAAGTAAAAGCCAATTTTTTTTTTTTTGTGCAAAAAACACCCTAAAAACAAAAAGTGTTGATGTTGGAATAACGTCGTCAATTTTTTTTTGTGCAAAAAATAGCTTGAAAACAAAAATTGTTGATTTTCATTTTGGTAATCAAACATAAAATTAAAATTAGAAAAAAATGACAAAAAAAATCAAATATAAAAAAAAATTATTTAAAAAAACCAATAAAAATGTAAAAAAAATAAAAATAAAAAACCGAAAAATTTCAAAAAACAGATTTTAAAAAAAAGAATTTTTTTTTAAACAAAGGCATAATTTAAAGAAAATAATAAAAATTAACATTGAAAAAAAATATTTTTTTAAAGTTATATAAAAAAAAACCACATAATTAAAAAAAATTTAAAAATTAAAAATTAAAATAGAAATTTAAAAATAATTTAAAAATGTATATAAAAATAATAATTTAAATTTCAAAATTTAAGTTAAAAAAAAATGAAAAAAAAAAATAATAAAAATAAATAAAAAATTAAATTAGAAAATAAAAATAAAAGAAAAAATAAAAAATAAAAGAAAATATTAAAAATAATAAAAATATATATTAAAAAAATAAAACGTTTTAAAATAATTAATAAAAAACAAAACAAAATTCAATATATTTTTTTAAATTAAAAAATTAAAAATAAATAAATAAAACATTTTTAAAATTAAAATTTCAAAAAAATTGAAAATAAATTAAGAATTAAAAACTAAATAAATAAATAAATAAAATATTAAATCAAAAATAAATAAATAAAAAACAAATAAAATTTTAAAATTAAATTAAATTTAAAATACAAAATTTCAATCTAAAAAAAATACATAAAAAACGAAAATCAAATTTTAAAATTAAATTTAAAAATAAAAATAAAAAATTAATAAATTAAAAAAAAATAAATTAAATTTTAAAATAAAAATTTAAATTAAATTAAAAAATATATTAAATAATAAAAAAAAGTAAAATTAAATTTTAATAAATTTAAAAAAATTGTTATGAAAAATTATAATACAAGATATATAATTTTAAATATAAAATTAAATTCAAATTAAATTGTAACACATTTAAAAAAAATAAAAATATTAAAAAACATTGATTTTAATTTTAATTTTAAATATATTTAGTTTCTATTTTAATAATTAAAAAAAACATTAAAAAATCAATTATTTATTTAAGGAAAATTTAATAAATAAGTAAATTAATCAAATTAAAAAAAAATTGGGCTGCTCAGGTGGTGGTGGTGGTGGGGGCCAGCTTGCCCATGGTGGCGGCAGGAGAATCACCCTCCTGCCAAGGTGGTTGTCGGGGAATTTCCCTCTCACTCAAGTGGCAGCACGCAGCTCCCTGCCCACGCATGGGCTAGCCCCCACAGCCACCTAGGCTGTCCAAATTTTTTTCTTCTTTATTTAATTTAAATTTTATTTAGTTATTAAGATTTAACAATTTTTTTTAAATTTAAATTTTTATTTTTTAATTCAATTTAATTTTTTAATTTATTAAAATTTAATATATTTTTTCATTATTTTTTTAATTTACTTTTTTTATTTTAAATTTAACTTATTTTTTTTTAATTTATTTGTTTTTCTTAATTTTTAATTTCTTTGTTTTTAATTCTAATTTTATTTTTAAATTTTAGTTTTAAAAAAGTTTTTTTTTTTTTAATTTTTAATTTTTTATAATTTTTTAATTAAAAAAATTTTTATTGAATTTTTCTTTGGTTATTTTTAATTGTTTTAAAATGTTTTTTTTTTATATAAATTTTTATTATTTCTTTTTTCTTTTTTTCTATTATTATTTTTTTAATTTTATTTTTTTTAATTTTAAAATTTTAATTTTAATTTTCTTCTTCTTTTTTTAAAATTTTTTTTTTATTTTTTATTTTAATTTTTAAAATTTAATTTTTTTTCTATTTTTGTACTTTAATTTTTTTATTTTGATTATTTTGAAATTTTGTATTTTAATTATTTTATTTTGTCATTTTTTTAAATATGCATTTTTTTTATAACTTAAAAAAAAAGTGTTTTTTGTTTTATATTTTTATTTTTATTTTTTTCTTCAAATTATGTCTTTTCTCCCCCCATTTTTTTATTTATTTTTTGAAATTTTATTTTTAAAAGTTAATTTTATTTTATTTTACATTTTTATTATATATATATATATATATATATATATATATATATATATATATATGATTTTTTTTTGTCATGTTTTATATTTTATTTTTATGTTTTATTGCCAAAATGAAAATCACCACTCTAAACAAAAAATAGGTGATTCTCGGTCATCACTTTTCAAAATCAACATGAAAACCATGACATTTAAAAAAAAATTATAAGAAAACTTAAAGTGCCAAAAATATGCTCCAAAAAAAGGGCAATTATGCATCACCACTTTTCAAAATCAGGTGTTTTTTTTGCTACCTCAAAAAAACGGGTACCAATTAATTTTCTCCCTTGATCGACAACTTTGTTTTACTTGGTTAATATTCTCTGTTATATGCAATTTTTTTTTTTTTGTGAATTCCGTAGGACCTGTCTTTTCTATTATTAAGAGCAAGTTGCTTAATTAATACATCAAGAGAATGTGCCTCAACCTGCCCAAAGGGAAACCAGGTCTGTTGGCCATCTTAAACAGTTAAAGGCCAACCAAAAACGATACTGTTTCAGTCTACCTGTAGCAATAAGAACTATGCGAATATGTCCATAATACTGACATATACAACAACAACTATAATATCGTTGAACAGAAAACATATATGAGCAAAAAAAAAACAATAAGGTCTAGCCATCAGAAGATTTCACAGAGCTGGATCTTCAGCAGACCCAAGCAGCTCCACCCACTGCATATCTCGCAGCTACTCTTCAATGCATCCAATGCTGTCATTCTGCTTCTGCTGAATCTTAGTCATAGTAGTCATGTCCTATTTGATATGGTTAAGCTCAAATAACAAAGAATAATGAGCGTCATGTTCCTTCATACTCATGAGGGCTTTTGCAAGAACACATTTAAAGCGCCAATACATCTTAACAGTTTGCTGGAACAGAGACACCCTGCCCCTAGTACTACCAGGGTCAAGCAGGAAATCCATTGTTGCTCACTGCTGCTGCGAATCAACTTCTTCTTCTGAACTATGCTGCTCCCAGTCCTAAATTTTCTTGCAAATAGGCAGAGGGGTCATGGCAGTATAAGAATTAACCAGACTTTCAACAACCTGCTCATTTTTTTTACGCCCTTGTTTACAAGAGCGCGAAGAGATTTTCGTTGCCTTACCCTTGCCTCTTGATTTACGAGCTAGCGAGGTTGATTTTGTCACACTGGCTCCCGGGAAGCCTGTGAGAAAGAAATAAGCAACATAGTGGAACAGTAAGGCAGAGAATCTGTAAGATACATGAGAGGAGTATCGAAGAGGTGCAGATTGGTAAAATGCAACAGGCCGACGGAAACAGTTGCAGGGCCTAATAGAAATAAATGTGCGCAGTACTGAGTAATAAGGGCCAGATTGACGAAGGATGAGCATCATCTGGAAAAAAACGAACAAAATGCAAAGAAGCCCACAGAGCCGGCATAAAAAACAGAAAACCCATGTCGTTCCACAAACCAAACCAGACAAGATGCAAAGAACCAGACAGAGTCGGTATACACAATAAAAAGCCCCTGTCGTGCCACAAATCAGCCTCTCATAACCACCAGGAAAAGAGTTGCAAAGATAGAAGAAAAAGCAGCAAAGTAAACCCACATCTAAATCCTTCAAAAACCATATTATACAACAATGATTGAAAACGGGACTGTGGAAACAAGGATCAACCTCTTCATCTTCATGTAAATAGCATGAGGGAAAAACTAGCAAGAAATTCGTCACCTTTGAGAAATCCATGGTATATTGCAGAGAATGAACAGAGTTAATAGTATAAAAGTGAGGCTGTACATACCAAAACCCTGTTAACAATCGCTGGAATGGACTGAAAGCACCCGGGGAATACCCTCCTGCGTTGTGCCAAACCACAAAACTAAACCAGAAACGATACAATGCGCATAAGACCAACCTGCAAGCTGCTATGAAGAGCCGTCGCATCGGCAGGCAATGGTATAATTACAAGCGATCGTGTCCTCATACGGGAGATCATGGTCATAATTAGAAACTGACAGCCAACTTAGGCAATAAAGGCCGTTGACGCCGAAGGGCCTGACCCGCACCCCGATCGGGGGTTGTCTCACATATCTCTAGCTCGAAGATCTCTATCTACTATAAGTTGCAGAGAGTAAAATTCGATATTCCAAGCCCTAGAAGAGGGGGTAATATCTAGATGTCGGTCACAATTTTGACAACCCGAATTTGCCAAATAATCGGCTGCTTCATTGCAATCTCGTCGAGTGTGAGACGGAATGATGTAGTGTAATTGAGTAACTAGAGTCTCAATTTCTTGGAGCAAAGTTGCAGTGCGCCAACTTTTGCTAATTTTATCCCAGTGTGTACCTTCTTGAAGTTTAGTCAAAGCTCCAATAACCATAGCAGAGTCCCCTTCAACGATAAGCCGGTGGAACTGTTCGCACTTAGCTATGATTAATCCATGTTGGAGTGAAGCTAATTTTGCCTCATTGTTCGTTGCATAACCCGAATCCAGAGCATAAACTCGGAAGACTTCGCCTTGGGAATTCCTGAACACACCTCCTATGCCAGCTTGCCCAGCATTGCCTTTAGAGGCACCATCGAAATTAAGTTTGATAAATCCCTGAGTAGGTCGTTGCCAACATTGAGGGGAATGTTTCCAAGGAGGTCTGAATTTCCAGAGATTTCCTGCTAACATATGCGGATGGATGTTTAACTTATGCAGAATTTGTACTTCAAATCCTTCGGCCTTCCAATCATCTTGGAGCCATTTTTCAACCAGGATAGTTTCTCTGATGTTGGCAAGCACCTTTTCCCAAACCTTGTGATTAGCATTGTCCTCTCCATGGAAAATCCGGTGGTTACGTTCCTTTTAGAGATCCCAAATTACAAAACCCAATACCAGCTGCCATGCTCAATTTAAAACCACACATTGATAGCCACCTTTTCGCCAATTCAGAAGGGTGGTAATCACGCTGGTGGGATCACGATCTGTTTGCCTGAAAGTAAATTCTAAACTACGCCAAAGAGGTACAACATAGCCACAGCGATTGAAAATATGCTCAGTGGTTTCATTGGCTTGTCTACAAAAGGAGCAAACTGACGGGCCTATCATACCTCGCTTTTGCAGATTATCCCACGTTAGTATTTTCTGATGACTAACAATCCATAAGAAGTAAGCCACTTTCGGCCAGTGATACATGGACCAGATTTTCTTCCAAACAGGAGAACCAGGAGCATGATTATTATGGCCTTGTATATGATAAGCTTCATTAATAGTAAACATTCCTTTTTTTTGATAACCCCAACGAAGAATGTCCCTGTTTGTATCTTGATATTCCTGGTCTGTATCTCACGATCATAGTTTTGCCATTGCAGAGTGTCTAGTGCGCCTGGCCATGCCGCTTTCTCTTTCCATCTCCGCCAGTGAGTCATCTTATGCTGAGTCCAATAATTAGAGACCAAGCGGTGGTGTGGAGTATTGGTGAATAAGAAGAGTTCAACAAGATCTAAGCAAGTAAATAATTTCTCTCTTTGTTGCCACGAATCCTCCCAAAAAAGTGCAATTGTGCCATCCCTTACTTCCCAAAAACTATGCTGGCGAATAAGAGATCGGTTATCCACTGCGAGATTCCAAATCACTGATCCTTTAGGAACCACATCAATTTTCAATTTTCCGGAAATAGAGCGTGGCATTTCATACTTATTTTCCCAGAGTGTCTTCCACAAGTCCTGTCCCCCTTGGAGCCATCGCCACCAGAGTTTTGTGCCCATCACTTGATTAATGAAAAAGGGATCACGAAGACCCAGCCCCCCTACAGATTTAGATTTAATCATCGTCTACCACGACACTAGAGGCCACTTCTGACTATTTTGCGCTCCTTGCTATAAAAATTTTGTAAACAGACTGACCAATTGATTATAGATACTTTTCGGGGCTGCTCTGCCAGAAAGTTGATATATAGGAATAGATTGCAGAACTGATTTCAATAAAATTAGTCAAACAGGAGCATTAAGAACTCGAAACGCCCAGTTTTGCAGTTTGTGTTCCATATTTGTAATGAGGTCACACCAATCTGATACTCTTAACTAGGTTTTACATAATGGAACACCCAAATAGTGCATGGCGAAAGAACCAATACGAAAACCTAAGAGGCGAGCAAGATACTGCTGACAAGAATTGTTAACATTAATAAAATAAACATTAGATTTGTCATTGTTTACTATAGTACCTGAAGAATCCATAAAGATATCAAGAATTTCAAGAATTTTTCTGATCTCACGGACTAAAGCTTGGTAGAAAAGTAAAATGTCATCAACAAATTTTTGATGAGTCAGAGTAATAGCAGGACCCCAGAGTTTTAAACCATGCAGCATGCGCTCTACGAGAGTTGCTTTAAGTAGTTGTCCAAGCCCTTCTGCAGCTATGATAAACAAGAAAGGAGATAAGGGATCTTCCTACCGAAGGCCTCTTGAAATATTAAAAGGCTGAGATGGAATGCCATTAACGAGAATAAAGAAATTTGGTGTGGAAATAAAAGAGAAAAGCCACTGCAACCATCGTTGATCAAACCCAAAACTCTTGATAACTCCCAGAAGATAGGACCAGCTTATCCGATCATAAGCTTTTGCTAAATCTAATTTGATCATCATACCTTTAACCCTTTTAGACTGTAGCGTATGAATGGCTTCTTGAGCAGTAACAATTCCATCCAGAATTTGGCGACCTGTAACAAAACCAGTTTGCTCCGGAGAGATAATTTGCGGAAGAAGGGGTTTAAGTCGATTCACCATAATAGTTGAAAGAACTTTATAAATAACATTACAAAGTGCAATAGGTTGAAATCCCACTGGTGTATCAACATGCTCCTGCTTCAGAATAAGAGTAAGGAAAGTGGCATTTAGAGCTGGGTATACCTTATGATGCCTCCGAGATTATTCAACCACATCCGTTATATCCTGACCCATAAAATTCCAGGATGCTTTGAAAAATTTCGCAGTAAATCATCAGGTCCTGGAGCTTTATTCCTAGGCAAATGCATAATCACTGCTTCAACTTCCTCGAAACTTACTTCTCGCAATAACGCTAAATTATGCTCTCTAGTAATGATAGAGGGAATATGCCTTGTTATTTTAGCAATGGCATCTTCCCGATTTGGCGTAGGCTCTGTGAGCAATTCTTTGAAGTGATTGCATAATTCTTGTGCCATTTCCTCATGTTGGACAAGATGATTACCATTTTGATCTTTTAAGGAAAAAATTCGATTATGCTGCCTTCGCTGAATCATTGTTTTATGGAAAAAAAATTTATTATGCTCTCCTTCCCATAACCATTGAATTCGAGATTTTTGTTTCCACAAAATCTCTTCTTGTTTTCTCCATTCTTCTAAGTTGCTAAGGGTCAGACCTTCCTCAATGCTCAAGGCTTCCATTAGGCCATGCAAGATCATTTGTTGTTGCAAGTCTTTCATTTTTTCTTGAAGGCGAAGTTGATCCTAATGGATATTACCAAACTTTTCTCTGTTCCATATTTTAATTTCAGTTTTTAACTGCTTGAGTCGAAGCTTAAAGGAATGCATTTTATTTCGCCCAGCAGGTAAATGCATTTCCCACCAGTGTTTAACTTTATCTAAAAACTGTGGATCTCGGAGCCAAAAAATTTCAAATCGGAAAGGCCGATTCATGGGACTAGATTTGACATCAATATCCAGATGAATGGGCCAATGGTCCGACCCCAAAGATGGTAAAATTTTCGCTTCATAATAAACATCTAGGCTGACTAGTGCTTCTGATGCCAGAAACCTATCCAAGCAAGAGGCTATTTGATATCGCTCTCCTCAATGATTATTCCATGTGAATTTACCATTTACAGTTGGAATGTCTAGTAGATGAAGATCCGTAAGAAGGTCTCTAAAGAACGCCATATCTGGGTCTTCACGCCTGATTCCTCCTTTCTTTTCATCCAAATTAAAAATCATATTAAAATCCCCACCAATTAGCTAATACTAGGCAGGAAATAGATGATTGAGGGTTAGAATGTCTTGAATAAAACTCTGTCTCTCACCTGGAATAGACGGACCATACACTGCAGACATGAAGAGCTGCTCTTGAGAGCCTATTTGCCTAAAATACCCAGATAAAATTCTAGGAAAGGCAAGCCAACCCTCCACTACAATTTCCGCCGGGTTCCAAAGTACTGCTATGCCACCTGATGTACCAGGAGAATCGATTGCCATATACTTGTAATGAGGATTAAAAGTGTTAAGAAGACTACTCAGTTTAGAGCCTGTTATCTTGGTTTCTTGAAGTAGCATAACTTGAGGTTTTTCAGACCGTTGTTTCTCTTTCAAAAATATTTCTTACCTCGACTATTGAGGCCTCAGATGTTCCATGATAGAAATTTCATTGAGAAAACTTCATAGTTTGTTGAAAGAGCGTTGTTAACGGTACTATCTTACCAGTATTGATCAACATTTCCCCTACTAACTGTATATATTCTTACAAAGTTCTTCGACCCTGCTTCTTTGGAGCTTTTGGAGGAGTTGGGGTAGTGGTTTCCTGTTATATAGCTTGGACCTCCTTATGTGCTTGCACTGTGAGATACCTTTCAAAATTTTCTTTATGTAATTGTTTCTCCTCAATAGGAATGAATCTGTCATCAATATTTTTCCAATCATTCAAAAGTCGCTTGAGCACTCTTTCTTCAGCACAAAGTTCCTCTTTATGCTGTTCAACATCCATAGGGGTTTGATCTAGCGGCAAATCTCGTTGCGAACTCAAGGCAGGCTCTGAAGTATCTTCAATTTCTTTTCGTTTCTCTGACTGACTTGGTTGAGTGCTAGGTTTTTCAACAGGATAGCCGCCTTCCAAATTTGGACCTTGTGAGGCTATATTCATTGGTTCACCTTCAGTTTGCAAGACCTCGTATCGATTGGCTTGTTGAGTAGTCGGCCTTTTGTGCTCTTGTGTCCCTGAAGAACAACTAGTTCTTTTTTTCGCCGGGACTAGAATAAAACATTCTTCCTATGTTCGAATTTGATCAGGGTTTATAGGGTTCAGAGGAGAAGGAATTTCAATAGTATTCAAAGGGCAAGATTTATACAGATGGCCATATTCATGGCATCGCCTACAACGAAACAGAATGTGATCATAATCAAGAAGTTGATTCCATAGTTTACCCTCATATTCTAGTACAATCATTTCAGGCAAAGGCTTTGAGATGTTCATATATACACAAATGCAAGAAAAAGAAGTGTATCGGCCCCGTCGAGTTGTATCAGCTATCTTAACAAAATTTCCTAAGGAATTTCCTATGCCCTCCAGAATAGTCGGAGCCCAAAAATCAATCAGAAGGCCAAACAAATGAACCCAAACAGGGGCCGCAAGAAATTTCTCCTGATCTGGGTTGTAACATTCTTCCCATTATCGAATAAAAAGACCTACATTGTTATAGAAATAAGAACCGCCTTCAAAAATGCACTCTTTGTCTAACAGATTAGTAAAAATAACAGTGAAAAAACCTCTGGCCCAAAAATTTTAGGTCAATGTGACCTTTGGGTTGCCATTTGATTTGAATCCATTTCAGTAAATCCTTTTCTGTAGGCCAGATACCTATGAACTTACAGATTAAAGCATGATCTTTCATATAACCACGGTATTCATTCAGTGTTGTTGCTGGTATAGTGAATCGTGGCTTCTTAACAGACCTCGGCAAACAGGACCCTTTCGACCAAGCTTGCCAAGTGGCTCCCAAAACTGGTGAAGAATTCTAAGTTCCCTCTCACGGTGGCTACCCAGAATGGCTATCTCCAACAGTAACATTGCGGAAGGAGGGGGCTGTCGCACCCCCTCCTGAAACGGCCGCCATAAATTAGACCAGCCGCACTATTAAAAAATGGCAAAAAACTATCTACAATGGCATGAATTTCCCTGGTGCGTGAAACTCATACCCTAGCTTCTCTGGTAGGGGTTCTTGCAGGTTCTTGGAGCGGTTTTTTCACACTCTCTCATCTCACCCTGTTATATGCAATTTTGAATGCATCGTTGAAGTTTAAATATCTGGATCAACAAGTCTGTAGGAGCAGCCTTGGGACAAGTGGATGGTACGTTTCCTTATGCTATATATTTTGTTAGTAAGAATATATCCAAATATGAACTCAACTACATTGTTACTGAAAGAGAGCTCCTAGTTGTTTTGCACTCCTTGAACATGTTTGGGAATTATATCATAGGGTACCATGTTTTTGTACATACTGACCATGCAACCATTAAGTATTTAATGAATAATCCTGATGTTAATTCTATGATCATTAGATGGTTGTTGTTGTTACAACAATTTGATCTAACAATTGTTGACAAACCAACAAAGGAAAATGTTTTTTCTAGACTAAAATTTCATGTAGAAAATGAGGAGATGTTAGATGATCAAATTCTGGATGAGCACCTATTTTCTATTTCATTTTTGTCTCCTTGGTTTGCTAATATAGAAAATTTATTGGTTGTTGGGATATTCCCTCCCAATATATCCTCCAAGGGGAAGATAAAATTTGTCAAAAAAAGTGCCCCTTTCACCTGGATTGGAGGAAATCTCTTCAAATTGGGGCCAATCATATTTTGAGGAGGTGTGTAAAGGAAGATGAGGTCTTTTACATTTTCTTACCATGCCATGATGGGCCCTATGGGGGGCATTTTTCTACCAAGAGTACAACCTTCAAAATTCTCCAAGCAGGTTATTATTGGCCTACTCTACACCAAGATGTTAGGATATACACTATTAGATGTGATGAGTGCCAAAGGATGGGAAAGCCTACACCAAAGGATGAAATTCCCCTACAAACTCAAGTGACTCTTGAGTCATTTTAGAAGTGTGGCATGGATTTCATTGGGCTAATTAATCCCCCATCCATAAAAAATAGATACATCATTGTGTCCATTGATTATTTGAGAAAGTGGGATGAAGTAACGGTAGTAAAAGCAACAACATAGCATACGATGGAAAATTTTCTAAGAGAAAACATATTTTATAAGTTTGGATTCCCAATGGACCTAGTAATTGATCAAGGGGCTCAATTCACTTCAAATCTAATTGAGGGAATCGTGGAGAAACATCACATAAGGGACACAAAATCCACCCCCTATCATCCTAAAACAAATGGGTAGGTAGAGGTGAAAAATAGAGATTTGGAGAGCATCTTAACCAAATTTGTCAGCAACAACAAAAAGGATTGGGAAAACAAACTTGTGAAAGCCAATTGGGCCTATAATACCACAGGAAAACACCACTGCGTTCACTCACTTTGAGTTGATTTATGGAAAAAAGGAACAATTTTCAATAGAGTTTGAATACAACACCTAAGGTTGGTGACAAAATTGTAACTAGACATCACCAAAGCTCAGTAGGAAAGGTTGAAACAACTCAATGCTCTTGATGAATTTAGATTGCATGCTCTCATGCATACTAAAGTGGTACAATTGCAAAATTAATATTTGGCATGAAAAAAACATCAAAGAAGTGACTGGGCCCTGATGTATGACTGCAAATTCGAGGACTTCAAGTGGAAGTTGATGTCAACGTGGTTAGGTCCTCACTTGGTGGAAAAGTGCCATGAGAATGGCTCTATCCAAATCATAAAAAATGATGAAGAGGGGATACCACTTTTAGTCAATGGCTACTGATTGAAGCTCTACAAGAAAATTATGTCAAAATAGGAGTTTAGTAGTTTAATGGTAAGGATTTGAATGTGATTGAGGGTCTCAAAGCTCTCAGTCCATCTAGCTTCTAATTGATGAAAAAGAAGAAGAAGAAAAAAAAATAAAAAGAGAGAGAAAAAAGGAAAAAGAGAAAAAAGAGAGGATAAAAAGTCTAGGTTACCATCTTTGTGAGGATTTTAAGGTAATTTATAGGACTAAAAACCTCCATGAGGCAATACAAGAGTCTTAAAAAATGAAAAATAAAAACCTCCTTTGAGGCAACTTTCAGGTTTAAAAAAAAAAAAAGCAAAAAAAGAGAGAAAATGAAAATAAAACTGAGGGAATCCTTACATCATTCTACTAACCTGTTTTTCTGTAGGGTCCCAGTCATAGTCAAATGAGGCTAGCAGAGAGAGAGTCATCTTTATAAACCCCACCTTTGCATCCTCCAATTAAGCCCTATGCATGTCCCATCCATTCATCCTCCCTAGGATTTTCCATCATCAGATGACCTTTCTCACTTAGTTCTTCCACAATCATGAAATACTATAGGATCATCCCAGATCGCTATAGGATATTGATTTATGCAAGAAAAGAAGGTAATCTATGTTTTTTTCCTTGTCAGGAACAAGGGAGAATATCCATAATGACCTCATCAACCACTAACCACATTATTTGGTCTTTTATCCATTGTCATTCCCCTTTCTATTCATAAAAAACCACTCCATTTACCCCTTCATCCAATTTTCCTACCACCAAAGATTTCCCTGAAACCATTCATTAGCCTTTCCATAAATTATCCAAATTTTATGAATGATATTGGGACAAATTATAGGTCTTAGCAGTCTGCACATTCCCTTCCAAACCATAGCTAGATAACCACATTTAGAATTCAGTCACCATGAGCACTTGAGGACTGCAATTATGATCCTTCAACAACTACATGACCTCCTATAAATTGCTACAAGATTCTTGATCCTACAACAAGTAGCAACACCTAATTCAAAGAGAACTTTCATGAAAGAAAAAGGACTTGCATCATCGAGTTTTAGATAGTAGGAAATATGAAATTTTTATATTTTTCTCAAAGAAATTGCAAGGAGCGAGGGAGACAAATCAATGAACTCACAAAAGGCGCTCAAAAAAATCCTCACCCATATACTAATCTACCATGCAACCATCAAAGGATCAGAACATCAATTAGTAACCACCAGGTAGGAACAAGTATGCATTATTATTCACATCTCCTATTGAGCATATCGTGGTTAAAATTTTGTTGTCAATGCACGAGAGAGAAGGGTTTGTCTTGGCCACCCTCAAATAATGAAGCTAGAGTTAACATTCTCTTTCATCACACATGGAGAAAAATACAAAATAAAAATAGTGATGAGTACGAGGGTGGACTTTTGGGCCTATTATAAAATTTTGAATGTGGTCAGTGGCAGCCAGATAATACAACACACCAAGCCCACCACCAAACCACAAAGGGGATAAAAGTGGGTATGAGCCTCAATTTCACCAAAAGTTTCATTCTAGAAATTGTAAGGAGACTCAATACAATCATTGTAATATGAGAACGCTACACCAAGCATCTCATAGTCTTCCATAGATAAGCTATAGGACTAAGGAATACCTACTACAAGATCTAGGATGAGTGCTACAAGAGACAAAGTAGGAGCTACAAGAGGCAGATTGTGTGCTATAGGGTTGTCCCAACAGGTGTAAAAGAGCCTTGTCTTGAGCATTACTAGCCACAAAAACCCTATAATTTTGAAGGAGTTTGAAAGGGAGGGGTAAGTAATCTATCCTACTCACCTTTTGTAAACAAAACGTATGTGAATTTTCCCAAAACCATCCACATGGCATCTTGTAGTAGAACCGTGCAAACAAAATAATTTGAAGTGTGGGATTTTTATCTTGTGAATATGAGCATTATTATAGGGGGTGAACTCATTTTGAGAATTGGCATGAAAATTTTCCTCCCATTCACCAATAGAAGCACTGCTCCTTCTTATCCTAATTTGAAACCTTGAGTTTCTTTGAAATTGATAATTGGTAGCATAATTCCCTTGAAAAAACTTTGGGAAACTAGAGTAAGAAGCCATGGGGGGTGGTTTTAATAAGAGAGAGCCCACAAACTCCTTGAGGATCCACAAACACCTTCTTGTCAGATATTTTTTTGAAATCACCAATGGTTGGAATTATTTGAGAGATCGAGAGGGTTTTATGATGAAATCTATTGAAAACAACAACAAGAAAAAATTCTAATTTAATTTTACCTTGAATTAAATTAGAATAAAATTGTAATTCCACATCACATGAAAACTTGTATGAGTTAACTAAGTTAGGATTAATTAATTTGTTTAGTTAATTCGATTTGAGGGTCAAAATAGAGACATGTAGAGCATCTCCTACATTATAGGAGCCCTGGTTGAGTTTATTTTGAGTTATAATTAATTAACTTAGTTTATCTAAGTTAAAATCAGTTTAACTAGTTCTAATTGATGGAGGAACTAAGGAGAGGTCAAAGAGTGGAACTTGGACTTGAACTACATCTAGTGATCAATCATATAACTGATGATTCACCCATAAATAACTCATGCATGTCAGTTCTAAGAAATAAAAAATTGATATTGGGGTTCAAGGGCAATGCACTATCAGTTGTATAATCATCCAAATTGTATAGGTGGTGCATGCAGTTAAAGGAATTCCCCTAATGGATTGTGCAATATGGATTGGGAATTTCCATAATTAATAGGGCCTAATTACCCAAGGAAAAAACACAAGGAAATAGAGATCCTGGAGGGAAGAAAATCGGTTAAGTGTTGAACTAGGCTTGTCTAGGAATTAGTGAGAAAGATAGAGATAGTGCAAAGGTTTCTCAGCTTGGAGAAAATAACTATAATCTTCTCATATTTTCTGACTTATGAAATATACATATAGCGGGATTTTTAGCTGAGGATTTCCCCATGAAATACTTGTGTAATGTGTGACTGAAATTCTTTCTGTTTCATGTTTTGTGATTTCATGATCTAAATTGGTTTCCACAATTAGTAGAGTAGATTCAAGTATATTGTTTTATCATATTAAAATTATCAGTTTGAATCTACATGGATTTTCTACAAAATCACCCGTGAATTTGCAATAGATCCCACAAACACCTCAAGGATCCACCAACACCTTCTTGTGATATGTTTTTTTGTAAATCACCAGTGGTTGCAATTATTTGAGAGATTCACAGGGTTTGACAGTGAAATCACCCATGAGTTTGCACTAGGAATTCAACTTCAAGGAGAGGGAAATGCTAACACCATTGTGAGAGGACTAATTATACATATAAATGAAGAAATAATTATCAGAGTGACCACATAACCCCAACGAGTGAGATGGGCCAAGGAGAAAAGAACTAAGGCCATTAAAACCAAGAAAAATTTCTTCCTCCCCGAGGAATATCCTGTTGAAGACAATAATGGAGTTAGGAGGGAGGGCCTACCATAGCCCTAGTATAAAGTGGCCTATCACATCCTAAAATATATTTCTTGTGAGGGTAGGATCCATGTTTTTTATGCCTACCAATTTATATGATTGTATCAACCAATATTTCAGATGGAGTTACCCATTCCAAACAAATTGAACACCCCCTACTTACTTTTCCAATCTATGATAGCCAAAATTTTAGGGGAGGAAAACCTCAGTACATAGCCCATCTTGGGCTCATTAGGTTGATTGTCATGGATACCTTAGAAATTCAGCACCCTGTGGCATGGATAGATTTTGTTGACATGGATAGAGAAGCTTTCCTGATATCACAAGAAAAAATCCTATTGGAAATTAAGGAGACAGTCAAGGTTGGTTATGAAAAATAAAAAAAGGAAGAAGAGGGTGGAAACTAAAAAGAAGAGGTTGAAATAGAGGAAAAATTTCCATAGAAGGAGGAAGAGAAAGAAGAAGCATAAGAAATTGAGGAGGAGAAGGAAGAAGGAAAAATAGAGAAATGGATAGATGCCCTTAGGGAACCTTCTAGACTCCATGAGAGAAGGAGACAAGAAAAAAAAGCAAGAATTTCAGAGGGGAATAGTGAATAATAAGTGACTTCCACCATGGAAACCTTTATTGCACTAGTCAAGGTCAAGGGGAGGTAGATAAAGCAAGGCTATAATATTCCAAATCAAGGAAATTCTACAACAATGAGAATATCTTAAGATATTATAAAGTTGGAGATCTAGCAATATGAAAACACAACAATGGAGTATCAATGACACTCAACTCATATAAATGTGAGAAAGATCCATAACCATATTATTAAGTAATAGCAGCAACAAATGAATACAAGATCTTGAGGAAAATGTTACTCAACATAAGCAATGCTCAACCTCAAGAGACAAGTACATAAATCATGATAAAACACTGCTACACAAGTGTGCCCAAGCTATGAATGTGTATTTTTATAAGAGAAATTGCATGCTAACATATGTCAAATACATGGATATACAAATATATGGCCCATACAACATGGGGAGTGAAGATCTCAGCTACCAAAGGCTACCTCAAGTCAATCCTGGAAGGATTGGCTACAATATATAAAATTTGCAAAATGTCGGAGTTGCAGGGTAGTAGCTGCAACTCAAGAACTGGAAAAGAGTGGAGAAGGCTGAAGATGTTGCATCTGATGAAATTCCTCCTCCAGTGGATCTCTAAAGTGAAAGGATGATCCCCTCACCTAAGATCTTACCCTCCAAACATATTTGCAAAGCCCCACAACAATTGCTCACTTGAAATAACGTAGTCACTGAAGAACACTGCGTTGTAGGGAAAAGTGAATGGTTTGGCCCAATACCAAGATCTGCAATAAGTGCTTAAACCTTCCTCACTAGCTTTCCAAAGGAATGGAGACTCCCTCCTCTGAAAATCAGCTTCGGAAATGGTGTTGAGGTCCTCCACTGCAACACCCTACAACACAACGTTACACTTGAGTAGAAATAATGTTGTAGCTGGAGGAGGTGGCTTGGCCTTGAGCCTAAATTTGGTGAATGAAGTACAGGATCCTTCAATAGGCCTATCTTGGAAGGAGAAGCATTCCTAATTAGGAAATCCCTGTGCTAAGTGGCACTGCAACTCAACTAAACAGTCAGAGATTGCATAAAGTCTAGATAGACCATAAAATCAATAATACATAACATGAAAAACAATGCCTGCCTTGCCCTCCTTTAAAAAAAATGAAAGCCCTCTCTCCATGGGTCTCACTTTTTAGGGTTTCCTCCACTAAATAGCCCTCTTCCCATTCACACTGTGCTATCTATCAAATTGTTTTCCTCCTCCTCTCCCAACATTGTTGACTTGGTCAAACTTGACCTTGTCCACTTGCAAATGACCCTATTCACACATGAGGGTGTGAAAAATAGCTCCAATGATGATCCCCTTTCACAATATGAGGGATTTTATTTATATTTTCATTATGCATGGGCCTCCTTACCCATTTATTCTCCTCCTAGATGAAATCAACACAAAATTATATTCCAATTTATTATAGGAAAATTTTGGAATATTACAATCCTCCCCTCCTAAATGTTTCTTGTCCTCAAGCAACTGCAAGGATAGAACTAGAAAGCCTCCCTCCAAGGCATGGAGTCTAAAATTTTTTGAGGAACATCTTCCTCATGTGGATCCTCCATCCCAAAGAAATCATCCATGCAAAATGAGTTACCTCCCAACATGGCAAATCCTGAAAATCCTCTTCCACCTCTGGCTCTGGCAATATGGGTGGGCTGAAAATCTGATCTTGGTAGAAAAAGTAGCCTACCCCACACTGTCCTCCTCTCCACTTAGGATAAGTGTAGAGTGTATGATGATCCTGGGCTGCAATGACATTGCCCTCAAGTGGCAAGATTAATATCAGACCTCTAAGGATCTCTCCTCCAACGTTATGCAACATGTTGGCCCAAATCATCTCATATGTGATGAGTTGGAAGTCATCATCATATGGCATCACTTTCCTCATATGGGTCACCTCATAAGGAGACAAATGTGCTGCTGTGGTGGCCATACCATCTCCCATGCTCCCTTTAGAACATGTAGCGCAAAAAGTGTGGGAGTTTTCTCCCTCCAAGGAGACATTCACCCAATGTGTCTCTCCCCTAATCATTCTCCCAAGGAAATCATCAGCAATATCAACCAAGGGAACCATAAGAAGAATCACGCTGGCTGCCATGTGAAGTAAGGGGGAAGGACAATGGTCCCTCAAATGTAGCCAACGCAGTTTGACTCTCCACTGCCATAGAAAATGAAATGTTGGGTGGCCTTCCTACCATTTTCTTGTTGACCCAATCTCCTCACAAGTCTGGAGAAAGTGAATGATATAAAATGCAACGTGAGTATGTTCTCCATAAGAAATCTCCCCCCCATATCCTCTTAGGGAGTGATCATCCATCATGGCCTTATGCAGACCACTAAATATAGAAGGAAGAATATTTCTCCTTTGAGCAAATCTGTGCACATATATGGTTAAGAGATGCATACATATAGATAGATTATTATGCAAACCAACAATACTCTTACCATATGTTTTGCTCACAGAAATGTAGTGGCTTATATATGAGCCTCCCCTCATCCTCAAAGGGAAAATAGTTGGTTGTGCTAACTCCTCCATCTTCACATGATCCATGAAGTGCCTCTTCGAGTTCTTCAAGTAGTTCCTCCAACAAGAAGAAGGAAAATGTAATGTGGCAATCATGGTTTGCCCATGGTTCCTCCTGGAATGTACAACATGAAAAGTGGGGAGGATCATGCTCCCAATGGGCATCCTCAAATCATATCCCACTCTCCAAACAAAGCTGCTCATGGAATCATCAATACATGGAAGCGGAAACAAATAGAAACAAGTTTCCATATGACAACTGGAAAGTGGATCAAGGTCCCATATAAGGAACCAGTGTAGTGAATTCCTTGCATGCATCAAATCAAACAAAAAAAAGTGCTTTTCTAGCCACTTGTTTGCTGCCACAATCATTTTACAAGATATAAACATGAAAGTACAAAAGGGTGTCAATGGTGCACACCAAAAATCATGTGGCTTTCCCCACAAACCACCAATGAGATGGCCAATATCAATGCTACAAATGGTTTCAAGAACATCATTATACAATATGCAAGAAGGGGCAATCCTCCTTGGTACAACATGCTGCTCATAAAAAGACAAGAAGTACAAAATATTAGGTGAAATTGTACATCCTCCGTCATGCACTTGAAGTCTTGAGCTGAAATGGCTCAACTGGAAATGCTCCCTTACTCCCAATGAGTAGGAAGGTGGTTGTGACATCCTCTCTATCACCATCCGGGATATGCATCTCTCCATATGCTGAAGTATATCATGCTGAATTCCCTCCCAAATAAATTCCTCTACCAAGAAAAGATATGCATCAAGATGCATGGAAAATAAGTCCTCATGTGTTGCATGTAACAGCTTCTCCTTGAGATTAGAAGCTCCAGTCAAGAAGACTCTGTCATGAGAATATATGACCATATCATCCACCCTATATCTGTCATCTCTATCAGGATCATCAATAATCATGCAAGCACCAAGATCCTTGGAGTACTCTACCAAGAGTTGAGATCTCCAATAAGGATCAATCCTCCTAAGAGACAACGTTGGTGATATGGAATATGAAGCTCTCCTCATGCTGCTACTTACTATTTTGACATCCCCCATGCCAAATTTTTCCTCCAAACTCTTCACCTCTCAAAAATCCAAGAGTGGTGAATCCAGAGACAAGATTTCTTTCATCAATGATAGATCTGGTGGCCTCCCTGGTGGAATGCCTCTATGCAGTGAGACATCAATGTCAAGAGTGGACTGCACATATGGTTGGGCAGCCTTGCCCTTGCTCTCAGAGCACAATATAGTATACCTCCTCTTTTCACCAGCTCTTTTAAATAGAGAAGGGTGTGTTCCTCTCATCACATGATGTTGCTCTTCCTCCCTTCCTCCTTCTTCCAGCTGCAATGCTGCACAATCATGTTGCTCACTGATTATGCTTGGACCTCCATGTATGAGATCCTGTGGACTTTCTTGCAAAGATGAAAAAATCCATCTAGTTGGAGCAAGAGCTCCTCCTCCCTTTGCATGAGGTGCTAGATCAACTCTATAAATGACAACCTTGTTGCCCTTAGCCTCCTCAACATGAGTGGGAAACCCTCCAATGATTGGATCCTCTTTTGGAAAAGGGATCTCTTTGCCTCTTTGTGCCAAAATACAAGATGAAGGTCTTGCCTCCAACAATGTATCATGCAAGATATCAGCCTCCTTTATGGTTCTCTGAAGTGATTCTGAGTCTATGGTTTTCTCCATGACATGCAAGGGTTTTTTTTGTTTAGATGTGTTTGTTTCCTCCACACATGTTTCAGGATTCTTCCTACCAAATCTTTCCATCAAAGTTTTAATGAAACTTGCATAGGAAGAAGTATTTTCATTCTTTAAAGTAAAGGACTCAAATAACCACCATGCATAGACCATACCTCCAAAGTGCAACTCTACTACTCTGATGGCTTCATCTTCGGAAATCTAATGCTGCTGCAGAAAGGTGTCTAGCTCTTCCACCCAAGCCCTGGCTAAACAAGTAGGGGAACCATCAAAGATAGATAGAAGAAATCTATCCATATTATGCTGCTTGTTCCTCCTCACCTTGAACTTGCAAAACTTTGGGAAAGTGAAATGAGCTCTAAAATTCTGAGTTTGAGATTCATACTCATGCAAGAAACCACTAAGAGTTCCCCTCTTAGGCATTCCTTCTTCTTTTTTTTCTCTTATGGAAAAACTGTCCCTGTGACTGTGCTGTACACCATAGGGTGTGGCTGCATGCTTACACTCCCTATAAGAAAATACAGATTTTGACTCAGTTTCAAACCCTCTTGGAGATCCTGTACATATCTCCCTCCTTATCTTATCGAATTCTTCATGAATGCTCTGTACAGATCTTGGAAGAATCTTTGTAAGCTTATCTTCCTTTTTCTCTCCACATAATGGAGTATTCATCTTTCTTTATCTTGATAGAATAATGGTTGAGATCCACAGGCTAAGAAAACATTATGCTTTGATACCACTGTAATATCCCAAATCAGGGAAATTCTACAACAATGAGAATATATTAAGATATTCTAAAGTTGGAGATCCAGCAATATGAAAACACAACAATGGAGTAGCAGTGACACTCAACTCATAGAAATGTGAGAAATATACCTAGCCATCTTAATAAGTAATAGCAGCAAAAAATGAATACAAGATCTTGAGGAAAATGTTACTCAAGATAAGCAATGCTCAACCTCAAGAGACAAGTACATAAATCATGATAAAACACTACTACACAAGTGTACCCAAGCTATAACTTTGTAGTTTTATAAACAGAAACTGCATGCTAACATATGTAAAATACATGGATATACAAATATATGGCCCATACAACATGGGGAGTGAAGATCTCAGCTCCCAAAGGCTACCTGAAGTCAATCCTGGAAGGATTGGCTATAATATACAAAATTTGCAAAATGTCAGAGTTGCAGGGTAGTAGCTTCAACTCAAGAACTGGAAAAGAGTGGAGAAGGCTGAAGATGTTGCATCTAACGAAATTCCTCCTCCAGTGGATCTCTAAAGTGAAAGGCTAATCCCCTCACCTAATATCTCACCCTCCAAACATATCTACAAATCCCCATAGAAATTGCTCACTTGAAATAATGCAGTCACTGAAGAAAACTATGTTGTAGGGGAAAGTGAATGGTTTGGCCCAATACCAAGATCTACAATAAGTGCTGAAACCTTCCTCACTAGCTTCCCAAAGGAATGGAGACTCCCTCCTCTGAAAATCAGCTCCGGAAATGGTGTTGAGGTCCTCCACTGCAACACCCTAAAACACAACGTTACACTTGAGCAGAAATAATGTTGTAGCTGGAGGAGGTGGCTTGGCCTTGAGCCTAAATGTGGAGAATGAAGTACAAGATCCTTCAAGAGGCCTCTCTTGGAAGGAGAAGGATTCCTAAGCAAGAAATCCATGTGCTAAGCAACACTGCAACTCAGCTAAATAGTCGGAGATTGCACAAAGTCTAAATAGACCATAAAATCAATAATACATGACATGAGACACAATGGCTGCCTTGCCCTCCTTTTAAAAAAGTGAAAGCCCTCTCTCCATGGGTCCCACTATTTAGGGTTTCCTCCACCAAATAACCCTCTTCACATTCACACTAAGTTGTATATGAAAGTGTTTTCCTCCTCCTCTCCTAGTGCTGTTGACTTCGTCAAACTTGACCTTGTCCACTTGCAAGTGACCTTGTTCACACATGAGGGTGTGAAAAATAGCTCCAATGATGATCCCATTTCATAATATGAGGGATTTTATTGATATTTTCATCATGCATGGGCCTCCTTACCCATTTATTCTCCTCATAGGTGAAATCAACAAAAATTAATATTCTAAATTATTGTAGGAAAATTTTGGAATATTACAAAGGTCCTCTATATTTCAAAAGGATAAGTAGTAGTAGATTCAAGAAAGTGAAGCCTCAACCTTCCTAAACAACCCCCATCACCATTGAGGGGTTAAATAATCACCAAGGGGGATAATTAGATAAGGATAAGAAAAACAATAAAGAATTGACCTCTCTCCAAGCCAAGGGAAAATAACACCAAGCCTCTCAGAAAAATCCGAACACCAGGGGATTCAAGGCCAGAAAACTGAAAGAAGAACCTTCCCTACTACAAGAAGGAAGAAAGTTTCTACAAGAAAGCACAGAGATGCTACAATGAAATAGACCATTTATAAAGGAACGATTTTAGCAGCTACAGGAAGAAGGCATAGGAGCCACAAGAACTCCAACAGCATTATCCTCAACCTAATATTGGGTTCTATTACAATTTTTATGAGGAAGGTCAGATAACACCCCACAAAATTGCAATCCCAATCCTGCTTGAGTTGGATAAATAAAAATTAAGAACCCACCATTGGATGAAAATTACCAAGTATAAAGGAGTTAAGGATGTAGGGCTAATGGAATAAAATATGATAAAAATGGGTGAAGAGATGAATAACTTACATGAGAGAGAAATTGCAGATATAAAATAAAAGGTTAATGGACCAGTTTTAGGAAAGAGATGAACAACCTTCCACCATGGAAAGCTTCGTTATTGAGGTCATTCAACATAGAGACCCATCCAAAACCTATGCAATGTTCCTCAAGGAGCAATGGCAGCAGTTCCAGATCACAACCTTAGCATAATATGGTTCACTTCCTTTTCAGGACTATAGGAAGTTCATAGATTTTTTCCAAAAAGTCAACATTGAAGACAAAACCAAGTTGGTCAAGTTCTATATGAACAACATAATTCTAATAAACATGAACTTTTGGGACCCTTATTCAAGATTGGGGGCTGCACAATTAATGGCACCAGCCTCTTGTCTTTCCCATGAGGAGGCCAAGGTTGAAGAAATTATGAAGGCCATGTCCAAAGAGGAAAATGACCCTCTATAAATTAGAGTAGAGTTGAAGAGTCTAAGGGTTGTCATCAGCAATCAAAGAATCATCTATGAATATTCTATATTAGCCCTTATTATAATGTTCCAAAATTTTAGCCTCAAAGCTAAATGGAACATTAGAGTTAGCAGCAGCTTTAGCCGGTGAATAAATGGGTAGAAAATCCCATAAGTCTCCTAAGGAGGATAAAAACACTCCAAGTGTGAAAGGGGACATTATTTATAGCTCAATAAAACACCTCCATGTGTGAACAAGGTTAAGATCAAGCTGCTTTGACTAAGTCAACAACGCAGTTTTAGTGGAGGAGGAATCCAAGGATGAATAATGCAATTTTGGAGGGAGATGTAACTTGGGTTAGAAGTAACCGAAGTGAGTGGGGCCAAGTGAAATCAAACTCATTTATTATATAAGGAATAGGATTGCAGCATTTTTCTTCATGTTGTAGATTATTATTCTTGGCTGCCAAGAATTGTTGCTGCTTTGCTGCTTAGCAAAGTTGTAGTGTTGTTTAGCTCTAGGTGTTCCCAGGCAGTAATCCCACCTCTTTCCTTTGAGGATCTCATTGGGAGAGTTTGTATTCATCATTCCACATCAGTTTTTTAGGCCAAGCTTCATCCATCCTCATCATCACAACTTTTTTGGAGATTGTGTAGTGTTGTTGGGTGCAGCAGTGGAAGGGATTGAAATCCCGGCTTCTAAGCTAGTTTCTCATTGGAGGAAGATTTCCTTCACTTGAGAGATATTTTTGGAGAGAACCAGAGCTTATTTCAGATATGTGGTATTATAACACACATTTCCCATTCATTCCCAGCATTTTTTCTGCTAGGGAATGCGTTATTTTGGAGGAAGTGCTCATTGCATGGTTTGGTGGTTCCATTGCTGAGTTTCCTTGTGATTGAGAGGGTCAACCTTTCATGGGAGGAAGCCCTTGAGGGTTATACATAATATCAGACATATTTAAGCCTTGTACACTCATGTGCTTCAGTGTTGCAGTGATGTTTCAGTAACTTTCTGAATATCACATTTGTATACAAAATGTTTGGACAAGAAACCCTTGCTGGTTTCTTTTGTATCTTTTATAAGGAGATTAGATCTTTTTTTCTTCAGAATTTTAATCAATATATGAGTATATATAATTTTTTCCTTCATTTATATGTGTAAAAACTCTCTTATACTATGCATTCCATTAAGCAGCAACTCCGGTAAAATGCAGTTTTGGGGTTTTAGCACTTTTTGGCAATCCTAGGTGTGGGAGATCTGTTTAACCCACCTAGTTTTCTTTGTTTCAGATAATTTATTGGATTTAGGTTTCTTATCGATAAATATATGGGATCCAAGAGTCCATTTCACTGTTTTATTTCATATGTTGCAAGAAATGCATTTTTTATGCTTGATTCATGAGTAATCCTAAAAAAGGGATATTACAGTGGTATCAAAGCATGATCTTTGGCTCGTCCTGTGAGATATAGATATTAGAAGAAGGAGAGATGGACAAAATCCATAAATATTTAGTATGTAATAGAAGAAAGGAAGAAAATCTCACAAAGTTTCTTCCAAAATCTATGAAGAGCTTTCAAGAAGAGCTGAAGAAGACGAGATTGGAGATGGGATCTCCAAAGGAGACTGAATCTAGAGCTAAATCTAGATTTGCACATGGTGAGTGTGATCATTCAGCTACACTCCATGATACACACTGCAGTCAAATGCCCAAAGCTATCTTGAGATGGATGGGAGGAGGAAAAATGCCTAAGTGGAGAACTCTTAGTGATTTGTTGTAGGAGTATGAATCTCAAAATGAGAGATTTAGAGATCATATTCATTTCCAGGAGTTTTGCAAGATCCAGGTGGAAAAAATCAAACAGCAGGATGCAGATAGATTTTTGCTATCTAATTTTGTCAGATCACCTACATGTTCAGCTGGAGCTTGGGTGAAGGAGCTAGACTCCTATTTGTAGCTGCACCATATTTCCGGAGATGAAGCCATCAGAGTTGCAGCGCTGCATTTTAGAGGTAAGGCTCATGAATGGTGGATTTTTTAGTCTTTTTCTTTAAAAAATTCCAATGCTTTCTCTTATGCAAGATTCATGAAAACATTGATGGAGAGGTTTGGTGAAAAACTTCCTAAGGCACATGAGCAAGGAAAACTTGAGAAAAAAAAACCTTTCATGTGATGGAGGAAACTCCATTTCAGAAGACCATGGGAGGAGCTGGTGTCTTGCATTACACTTTTCCAGAAGAAAAACCTCCAGTTCATATTCTTGAACAAAAGGGCATAGGGATCTCTTTTTCACAAGAGAATCCCATTGTTGAGATGTTGCCCACACACATTGAGAGAGATGAGGGAAACAACGTTGTCACATCTAGAGCACATCCAGTGCCTCATGCAGAGGAGGGAGGAGCACATGCTCCGACATGAGGGATTCTTGTGCTTTTGCAAGAAGTTCCCTAGGATCTCATACATGGAGGTCCAAGCACAGTCAGTGAGAAGCACGATTGTGCAGCATTGCAGCTGGAAGGAGGAGGAAGGGAGGAAGAGAAACATCATTTGATGAGAGGTACACACCCTTCTCTATTTCAGAGAGCTAGTGTAAGAAAGAGGAAGATTGTATTGCATTGTGAGAGCAAGGGCAAGGTTGCCCAACCACATGAACAGTCTACTCTTGACATTGATGTCTCACTACATGGAGGCATTCCACCTGGGAGGCCACCTGATCTTTAGTTGATAAGAGATATCTTATCTTTGGGTTCACCACTCTTGGATTTTGGAGAGGTGAAGAGTTTGGAGGAGAAATTTGACATGGGGGATGTCAAAGGCAGCATGAGTGGAGCTTCACATGCCAGATCACCAGCGCTGTCACTGAGGAGGATTGATCCTTATTGGAGATCTCAGATCTGGGTAGAGTACTCCAAGGATCTTGGTCCATGCATGATTCTTGATGACCCAGATGGAGATGAAAGATACATGGTGGATGATGTGGTCTTCTATTTACATGGCAGAGTCTTCTTGACTAGAGCTTCTAGTCTCAAGGAGAAATTGCTACATGCAGCACATGAGGATTTCTCTTCCATGCATTTTGATGCATATCTCTCCTTGGCAGAGAAGTTCACTTGGGAGGTCATCCAACATGACATATATCATCATATGGAGAGATGCATAGCCTGGATGGTAATAGAGAGGATGTCATAGCTACCTTCCTAGTCATTGGGAGTAAGGGAGAATTTCCAGTTGAGCCATTTTAGGTCAAGATCTCAAGTACATGATGGAGGAGGTATAATTTCACATTTTGTATTGTACTTATTTGCCTTATTTGAGCAGCATGATGTATCAATAATATTTGCTTCTTCCTGCATATTGTATGATGATGTACTTGCAGCTACTTGTAGCATTGACTTTGGCTATCCTTTTGATGAGCTGTGGGAGAAGCCACATGTTTCTTGGTGTGCACCATTGACACCATATTGTAACTTCATGTTTTCATCTTATGATATGACTGTGGCAGCAAAAAAGTGGCTGGAAAATAACTTTTTGTTTCTTATTTTGCTGCAGGAAAAGGATGCACTGCACTGGTTCCATGAATGGAACTGTGATTCACTCTCTGGTTGTCATTTGGAAACTCGATTTTATTGTACCTTTCTTTCATGTATTTTTGATGTGTATTTACTCAAGAAAAGCTTTGTATGGAGAGAGAAGCCAATTGGATGGCATGGCACCCATATGATATTGCAGCAGAAGACTTGTTTGTATGGGGCATCATACAAGTTGGTTATTATGATCTTACTTCATAGCTTGTATGAGGGAGAGATGAGATAGTAGCAAAAGTTGTTGTTGCTATGGTTGCACTTGGGAGAGTATGGGAAAAATTCTTCCCATACTTTTCATGATATTTCTGAAGAGAAGAAAGACACATTCACGGTGCAAGGAGGCTATCCTTCAGTATTGGAGGATCAGGAGAGACTTCCATGTAGGAAGATAATACTCTCACATAGCAGCATGATGGTGGATGGCTTTGGCATGTGGGATGTCAAAGGGAGAAGTCATGGAGCCTTATTCATAAGGCCTACATCGCTATCACATGGCAGTGTGTTCTTATTGATGGAGTTTTCCAAAGAGTATGTGTATCCCTTCTTGCAGATTTTTGTGAGGGAATCCTCATGGGGGAGCTTATACATGGACCTCAATTTTAGCCTACTCACTATGTATGGTAGGAAATGCATTTCTATACTCTTTGATTACTCCATTGAGTATTTGTACTTTCCCACCATGTTTGAACAGTGCATTGCTCCTCAAAATAGCAAGAGTATTTTTGGGTCTCATGATCACTTTAGGGCCAATGTTTATGATTATAGTAGCCCATTTATACATGAATTTGGGAAAGTGTATTGTTATTTTATCTATGTACATTTGATAGACATTGATGCTTACTTTCCCATGTTGGGAGAACATACATATCTAGCTTGTAACTTGTTGCCAGAACACTTGCCACATGACATTCTTGAGCAGCAGTTGGAAAGACTGCATAATATCCACTTGGAGAACCTTGGGTAACATCCAAAATTGCACCTAACATTCAGCAATTTTCTTATTTGGAGGCCAAATGGTGATTATGTGCCATTCATCTTGGATGGAATGGTTTGGGTTGACATGTCTTATGATTTTGGAGGAAGAGTCATTGGAGGCTCAATCTCCTTCTTGCCATTGGAGGGCAATCATGTTTCATCCCAATATCAACATACCCTCTACACTTATCATGACTGGAGAGGAGGACAGCGTGGGATAGGCCCTTTTTCCTATCATGTTCACTTATTCATCCCACCTATTTTTTAGGAGCACAAGGTGCAGGAGACTTTTCATGAGTTGCCATGTTGGAGGGTGACTCACTTAATTTGGATGATAGCATGGGTGAGGGAGGCACTCATTCACCATGATGATCATCACTCCTAATTTGTGGAGGCCAAGAGCCATCTATTAGGTTTCCATTCACACTTTCCACCTTTGATTGATGCAGACACCATGGTTTTGCACACTTGGGAGGAAGCATTGGATGACAATATATTTGCAGATTCTCTTGATGCAATGATGGAGGCTATTTATGAGAGGCCACATGAGGAATATGGGAGAAATTTTGTTCTCCTTATGCATTTTCTTAAACACAAGCAAATATTTTGGAGGGGAGGAATATAATGTTCCAAAATTTTAGCCTCAAAGCTAAATGGAACATTAGAGTTAGCAGCAGCTTTAGCCGGTGAATAAATGGGTAGAAAATCCCATAAGTCTCCTAAGGAGGATAAAAAAACTCCAAGTGTGAAAGGGGACATTATTTATAGCTCAATAAAACACCTCCATGTGTGAACAGGGTTAAGATCAAGCTGCTTTGACTAAGTCAACAACGCAGTTTTAGTGGAGGAGGAATCCAAGGATGAATAATGCAATTTTGGAGGGAGATGTAACTTGGGTTAGAAGTAACCGAAGTGAGTGGGGCCAAGTGAAATCAAACTCATTTATTATATAAGGAAGAGGATTGCATCATTTTTCTTCATGTTGTAGATTATTATTCTTGGCTGCCAAGAATTGTTGCTGCTTTGCTGCTTAGCAAAGCTGCAATGTTGTTTAGCACTAGGTGTTCCCGGGTGGGATTCCCACCTCTTTCCTTTGAGGAGCTCATTGGGAGAGTTTGTATTCATCATTCCACATCAGGTTTTTAGGCCAAGCTTCAGCCATATTCATCAGCAAAACTTTGCTGGAGATTGTGTAGTGTTGCTGGCTGCAGCAGTGGAAGGGATTGAAATCTCGGCTTCTGAGCTAGTTTCTCATTGGAGGAAGATTTCCTTCACTTGAGAGATATGTTTGGAGAGATACAGAGCTTATTTCAGATATTTGGTATCATAGCACACATTTCCCATTCATTCCCAGCGCTGTTTTTTCTAGGGAATGCGTTATTTTGGAGGCAGTGCTCATTGCATGGTTTGGTGGCTCCATTGTTGAGTTTCCTTGTGATTGAGAGGGTCAACCTTTCATGGGAGGAAGACCTTGAGGGATATACATCATATCAGACATATTTAAGCCTTGTACACTCATTTTCTTCAGTTTTATAGTGATGTTTCAGTAATTTTCTGAATATTACATTTGTATACAAAGTGTTTGGACAAGAAACCCTTGCCGGTTTCTTTTGTATCTTGTGTAATGAGATTAGATATTTTGTTCTTCAGAATTTTAATCAATATATGAGTAGATATAATTTTTTCCTTCATTTATGTGTGTAAACCCTCTCTTAGACTGTGCATTCCATTAAGCAACAACTCCAACAAAATGCAGTTTTGGGGGTTTAGCACTTTTTTGCAATCCTAGGTGTGGGAGATCTGTTTAACTCACCTAGTTTGCTTTGTTTCAGCTCGTTTCTTGGATTTAGGTTTCTTATTGATCAATATATGGGATCCAAGAGTCCATTTCACTGTTTTATTTCATATGTTGCTGGAAATGTGTTTTTAATGCTTGATTTATGAGTAATCCCGAAAAAGGGATATTACACTTATTTACATGGAAAAACAAGAGAAATATATATTGAATGTTGAGGATATTTTCATACTGCTAGGAATATAAATTTTACATGCCTTACAAATAATATGGAACTCTTGCCACGTAGTTTGTTAATTAGCGAGTACCACTCTCAAGTGAGGATGAGGAGTTCCTTTGAAAGGACACCCCTCTACAAAATAAATGTTCAAAGGAAAAATATTAATTGGATTGGGCTGAAACTCAACCCTCCTTTGTTATTGGGGTTGTAGGAGAGAAGAAATTAAGCAAAGGATCAAAGGGAGTGGACAAATATTGTGATAAGTGAAGTTTTTGACCCTCAGGAGGTGTTATCACTCTAGTAATTCTAAATTTGTGAGATTTTGGTTTAAATTCTAATAACACTAGAGGTAACCATAGACCAACTTTTAAACTCTAATATCTAGCCTTCTTAGGGTTTAGAGAGGGCTCTCTCTATAATATTTAACTTTTTTTGATTTATAAAATATTAGGCTAGTTATGATTGTGCAGTTTGGTTTTGGTTTGATTGATTTGGTGGAAAAATCACCTAATGAGATGGATAGTAGGAAATCTGTTTTTCCATTGGGCTGAGGAGTCAAAATTCAAGCAGAAAGAGCTAGGATCAAGGTCAATAATTCAAATGTTTTCAAGTAAAGATAGATAACCCATGAAGATCTTGGAACACTATTTGGTGAGGTGATATGATCGGGATAAAGAGCAATGAAGGGTTCTTTGATCTGGAAAAGAGAAGTAGAAGGCAGAGGTCAAACGAAAGAGGGAGAAATTAATGGTTGCATACTCTAGAACTCAGAAGAAAACATAGAAATGATAAATAGTAAAGACAGGGTGCTTTTAACAAATCCTGAAGTAATACTCCTGTTTATTCATTCAAATTTGGAAAACATTATGGATGCATGTAACAAAGAAAGATAAACAATGACAAGAAGGAAATACTTCACTTCAATAGCTGATCACATGAATCCTGGAATATGATGCTAATTGATCCAATCCAGTCTGTTACTCGAAATTTAAAACACAAAAGCCTTCAAGTCCAACAAAAATGACAATAGAATTTTTCAACAATTTATTCCACAACAATTTTTCTAAAGATGAAGTATTTATACATAATTGTTTTACAAAATATCCTAGAATTCTTTTATGAATTATCCAAGGAAAATAAAAATATATTTACAACAAAATAGAGAGAATTGCTTAACAAATCAGCAAGTTTTCCTATCTATCCAAATAAAATAGTGAATGATTATGGATGAGGTGCAGCTGGCTGCCTTGGTGTCTTTCTTGCTGGCTTTAGATATTTCAAATTGGTTTTGAAATCTGATATTCTTATCTTATACTCCTTCATTGATTCTCTTTAATCCTTGATACACTTTTAAATTTGGATACTCTTTAACCACTTTGAAATATGTTGAAATATGTTTACTGCTGTAATAAAAATCTGTTTTGACTGCACTTCAGCAAACTATTTTCTCTTTTATCTTTCTGCCTTTTTATCTTTCATAGTAAATATGTTAATGCCTCCCAATCTTCATCATTTGGAATTTGGATCTTCTTGAGCTTTTTGAAGTTCTCATCTGCTTATATATACCTAGAAAAATTTGGTTTAATGACAAACAAGTGTCTTATCTCATGCTGCAAGTAAAAAAAATCCTCAAAACTTCTGAGTAAGACTTTTCCTGTTGGAGTGCCTTGTCCACCTGACTTTTCAACTTTCTCCTTTGCATATTATTTGATCTTTTTATTGTAATCCTATTCAGGCATTAATTTTTCATTGATGACCAAAATATTAGGAAAACTTCTTTGCCTCAAATTCTCAAATTTAACCATAAATCTGATTATGGTGATGTTCACATTCTCACATTTTTCCTCAAGTTGTTTCATCAAATTCTTCTTGGTGAGGACTTTCCTTATTTAAAGAATAGTTTTAGTCTTGTTAGTAATCTCAAGTTCTTCTAGCTCTTTCTTGTTTTTTCTATTAAGAAACTTGATCAATTCTATTGCTTGTTTTGGTTTGTTGTCAAGCTCATCTTTATTCTTCGGAATTTCTTCTAATGCTGCTTTCATTAAATCTCTCTGTTCAAAAATCACTTGAATTGAGGGCCACACATCATTGATGGATTCAATGATCTTGTTCCATAAATTATTTTTCGCATATGAAATTTGTTCCTTTAAGGTTAACTCCTTTTGTAACTTCTTCAATTCTTCATTTAGTCTAATAGCCTTTTGCTCATGTGTTTTGGCATTTATTTGATCCAACTTGTTTGTATTTTTAAGATTGTAAACCATCTTTTTCAATATGTTAATTTCACTTGTCTGAAGTGACATTTCTTCCATAGCTTTCACTAGTTTTTTGGCCTCATCTGTAGGGTGAGATGCTGTAGTGGATGACTCTGTAGCTAATGTTGTGGATGATGTCATTGGCACTATACTAGCCAGTGGCACTTTGGGTGCCAAATCTTCCGTTAGAGATGATGGCACAGCTATAGTGACCATAGGAATAACTGAAGGAATTTTTTATGTTTTTGGTGTTTCTTTTTCATGGACAAGTTTATCCATTTTAATCTCCATCTCTTTGATCTGTGCTGTCAGCCGAAAGATCAAATTCATCATATCATCATTCTCATTCTGTCCTTATATTATTTACTTGGCTTGAGGATGTTCACCTGATGGCAATTTAAGTTGTTTCCTCAATGCTACAATGTCCCCATTTTTCTTCTTCACTAACTGCTCTACTGCTTTGACATTTGCAGGGTCATATCCAACCTGCTAGAACAATTATTCCAAGGATTTAATCCTAAGATATTTAGCATATAATGATGCTTTGTCCAGTTTCATTTGATTTTTCATGTTTGTGATAGTGTTCTGAAGTTTCTGAACACTCATAAATTTGGTTGTAACAGTAGAGTACAACATCTCTGAACTCTATCTATAAAATTCTATCTGATCAAGAGCATGGATTTTTTCTGTTTGAACTTCTAAATCAATATTCTTATAATAAGCCACTTTATTTGGAGTTTTCACTGTAGGTTTCAATACTAACATGATTAGCTTTTTATTTGAATAATCAAATGAAGACAAAATTCTATTTTGAACACTTGGTGTTTATTTCAGACATTGAGAGTAGATATCATTTTTAATCTCTTCATTTTTTAACTTGATCTGTTTGTAATTTTCCCTGATATCTAAATATTTCTCCTCAGCTGTTTGTGAGGATGAAGCTTCCATGTTCTGTTGTTTCTCTATCAACTGTGTATTTATGTTATCAACCTCTTATTCATTTCTGTTCTCTGTATCTTGCTCATTTCTGGTAACAGTGGCAGCCTCTGTGTTGGTAACTAGGAGATCTGTTTCTTCAACATCAATGGTTACCTTTTCTTTACCCACTAGATCAGTTTTAGGTCTTTTATTATATCTTATCTTGAACCTAGTTTCAGTAGTGGTTTTAGCGACATAAGTTTCTTCTTCTCTTACCCTCTTGGTGGCTTTTTCTGTTTTATCTATAGTTTGTAAAGTGTGACTAGTATCACTTTTCTTCACTGCATCTACTAAAGTATTTTCTTTCCACTCAATCTGATTGGCATATTTCTCTATCTCTGGTTTTGTCTCATGAATGTAGGTTGTCAGTTTGCACTTAACCTTAATTTTACTTAGTATCCCTTGTGGATCTTAACTCCATGAAAATCTCTCTTCAAACCTGTATTCTAATAACTACTTAACTGCTTCTGCCTTTGCATCTCTATGATTGCGAATGAATGGTCCCACTTGATTCTTCAATTTAAACTGTGTTTTCTTTTTTGATGCTAGGAAATTGATAGAATCAGAGTTTAATATTTGCCTGATATACTCCAAGGAAAAAACCCTTATTGATACAAATTTGGGTAGCTTGTAGGGTAACAAATTGGATCCAATCACTCTAATATCAGTGTGCTTTTCATACAAGTACCAATCACCAATCTTGGTATGCTATGACAACTATAAAATCTTCTTCATCTCATCATTTATCCTTCGTTGTTCAGTATTTTTCAATATTTTTATCAATGTATGGATGAAGAAGTCTAAAAACTCTACATAGGTGAAATTTGTGGACTCTTTCCTAATCAAAGAGGTCCATAAAATAACTAAAATAGGATTCCCTTCTATATTAAGCTTTTTAAGGGTTAATGGAAAATTGTCTGCTTGAAAATACAATAAAATATGGAAAATGAAAGATGTGTATCTAAACACTCCTTCAAATGGCAGTTTGACTAATTGGTCATGAATATTATCAGCAATATACCGAGCATAATCAAAGATAACATATAAAAGTTTTCTTGGTGTGAAAGTGGATAGGAAACCTAAAATGGATTCATCTGTATGTTCATCAGTAAAGTACCCTAGGATGAAGGAGAGCATGGATATGATATGTCTGGAACCCTCTGGAAATTTTAAAGTGGAATATGGAGGATTGATTTGAGGAGTTTCTACATGCAAGGGCATGAATATTTGGAAGATTTGGAATCTTCTAGGAAAGTCAAGGCTAATATAAAACTTGGTAAGTGCTTCAATGGACAGAGGAACTACTTGAGGATCAGGTTTAAGCTATAACATTTGATTAATGGATTCAACAGTAATGGTAAAAAGTACTTCTTTATTGGCATTGACTATTTCTCTTTTCTCAGGTATATATATGATTGGGCTGAAAAGGTAAATTACAAGTGTTGGAAAATGTTGCTAAGGAATGTGCTTGTAAATTTTTCTTTCTTGGTATTGTAGAGAAATTACATTACAATAAATCATCGATCAAATCTAGTACATTCTCCCTATATCGACCTAATCTAGGATTGTAAACAGAATATTCACCTTTAATTTGTTTTACAATCAACTCTGAGTCTCCCATTATGGCTATTCTTTTACCTCCTAAATTTATGATTATTTGGAGTCCTAAAATGAGGGCTTCATACTCAGCCATATTGTTTGTGCATTTGAAATTCAGTCTAAAAGCATGGCCTTCTGCATGATTTTTCTCTATATTGGTTATCCATACTCTTGCTCCTGCTCCTTACTTGTTTACTAAGCCATCAAAGTCTAAATGCCATAAAGATTTATGAAATATATTATCATTGTTTTGTGTTTTCTTTTCTTCCTTTAGTTCAATATTGATTTCATTATCAGTTTCAGCATTACATAGGATGAATGAATCTAGATCAGTAGGTGTAGCATAAATTGGGTAATTTATTGATCGTGTTGCATTAATTACCATGTATTTCATTAATGTTTCCCTGTATAACTTTTTAGGTTGACCAAAAACTGATATAGTAGCATAAGACATGTCCAATTGTATAGATCCTTGTAACTTTTCTCCCGATGAGCGTGATAATAACATTCCATATTTCGGTGGGATATCAACTACTACAATGTCCATAAGTATACTCATACCAGGATATTGAACTAGTGTTACACATAAATCTTTGATTAATCCTAGGCATTTTACTTTGCTTGAGTCAAATGAAAATAAATCCTTGTAAGGCCTTGTAATGTCTAAGTTCAGGGTTTCCATTATAGCATTGGGCATTAGATTATGTCAAGCTCCTGAATTTAACATTGTGTTGTGTAAGATTTGATCATGAATGGTTAAAATGATGTAAAATGGAGGAACTAATCCATATTGATGCTTTCCATTTACATCTGGGCCAAATATCAACTCTGGTTGATCATAATTCAAGTTTGTGGAGTCTTCTCCATCATTTATGTTTAGTGTTTCAGTGATGGTTGATTTATACAAACCATGTTTTACCAATTTTGTTAAAGGAATTGGCATTTTTAATTTTGCAATTTCAGTTTGTATGTTGAATGAAAGTTGAGATTTACTGATTTGAATTAACTCTTCTTTAGTAACTGTAGTTTGTGTTGGTTTATCTTGTTTTTCTACAATTATGTTTTCATTTTTGGTTTGATTTTCTTGTGTCTTACTACTTTTTGTTTTCTTTCCAGGAAGGGTTTGTGAAGCAGTAGATGTTTTTTCAAATTTAGAATTTTTAGAAGCTATTTTTGCAGTGGCAGCTTTTGGATTTGCTGATTTTGGATTAGCATTGAATGTTTTAGGATATAAGTTTTCTTTTTTAGCAGAATCAGATGCTTTTGCAGCAGCAGATTTTTGTAAATATTTTGTAGCTTGATAAACTTCATCTGTTATGTCAACAATATTAGGGCTTGGTGAAATTTAGGATTGGAAGATTTTTGGGAAGAACTAGATTTTTTCCTATTTTCCCTAGGGGGAATTTGCAGAACTTTTGTTGTTGGGGCTTCTACTTTTTTCTTATTTTCAATTTGTGATGTTTTCTTAGTAGAAGTTTGAGTATTTTTCTTACTCCTAAGGTTATATTTCTTTGTTATAAAATTATATATATTATGGAGCAATGAAACACATAAAATATGTGGAAAACACAAGCACCCAAAACACATAAAACCAAAGAGACACAGATATACGTGGTTCACCCAGTTTGGGCTACGTCCACCCCGAACAGCTAGCCCTTCCTTTCTATTATCCAGCAAAATGAAGAGACATAACCTACAGTAGATCTGCTGTAATATCCTCTGTTCTCTCTCACAGTATCCCTATCTGTTTCTCACTCTGAGAATGCACATACAATACACAGCCACAATACAATACCCTCATACAAAGCGAGGGGTTACCTTCTAGGGAAAAAAAACCTAAACTAAACATAACTTCTACCGTCAGATCATCCGCCTAATGAACGGCCCAGATTGACTATAAATTACTATACTTTTATAACACAATTTTACATTTGTTTTTAGCTTCGGGGGTGCTACCCCCGAAACCCCCCACCAGGGGGGGCTACATAAAGTTGCAGTCGCCCTCCACTAGACCCCCCAAGTAGCGTTTCATTTCGAGTGGATTTGCCACCCCATTTAGGTACAGGGGTCCAATGTTGTGATACAAAATAAACAAGATAATCAGGCTCCACACCCAACAATATCCCACTTGGAGATTGATTGTAGCAACTCCAACGCTGCTTCATTTGCTGGACAATGACTCCTCTTTGGACCTGGTTGTTTATCATCTTCATCGTCATCCTTGAATATCAATTGAAATTGAGCATATTCTCAGTTTCTCCCTTGTTACAACTTTTGTTAGCATATCTGTAGGATTCTAGCTAGTGTGTATCTTTTCCAGCTTCAACTCTCCATCTTCACATACTAACCGTATGAAACGGTACTTGAGCTGTATGCGTTTAGTCCTGGAATGAAATGCCGAGTTCTTTACAAGATGAATGGAACTTTGGCTATCACTATATAACGTGCCCATATCATGCTTCTTACCCAGTTCATCCATAAATATTTGTAACCAAGTCATTTCTTTACTTGCCTCTGTATTAGCAACATACTTTGCTTCTATTGTTGAAAGTGCAACAACACTTTGGATTTTTGAAACCCAAATGATGGTTGTTCCACCTACAGTAAATACATATCCTGTAGTTCTCCTCCTGTTATCTCTGTCACCTGCCATATATGCATCAACATATCCCTATAGAGAAATGTTTGAACCACCAAAGCATAATGCTTGATTTGTGGTACCTCTCAAATATATGAGAATCCATTTTACTACCATCCAATGTTATTTTCCTGGATTTTTCATGTACCTACTTACAACTCCCACTGCATGTGCAATATTAGGCCTTATGCAGACCATTGCATATATTAAGCTTCCAACTGCTGATGCATATGGAAATTTAGACATATAGTCCATTTCTTCTTGGGTCTTGGGGCACATCTCCTTACTAAGTTTGAAATGGCTAGCAAAAGGTGTACTAATTGGTTTTGCATTCTGCATATTAAATATTTTCAACACCTTTTGTATGTACTCATTTTGAGACAATGTTAATTTGTGATTTTTCCTGTCTCTAGTTATTCTCATACCAAGGATTTGTTTTGTAGCTCCCAAATCCTTCATTGCAAATGAATTTTCCAATTTTCTTTTGAGTACATTTATTTCCTTCATGTTAGACCCTGCAACAAGCATGCCATCTTTTATCACACCCCAAATTTTCAAAGTCACATGCTTGAAAATTAGTCATAATTCTCTTTCAAATTGGTTAGGTAGCAAGATATCATAAAATGATAAATTTGATGGTGTATTTAAGTTTTTAAAACTTTGGATAAGGTGTTAGAAATGATTCCAAGTCACATCGAAGGAGTGTGTTATGAGTAGATACTCTGAAATGATCATAAGTCTGAAATCTGGCCATTTGTCAGAAAATTGTCTGAGTCCACAGTAAATACAGCACGAAATTAACTGAATTCGCTACGGAAACACCTAGTAGTTCCGTAGCGAAATTGACACTTGTCAAATGAAACATGTTATGAAAACTCTGCCAGCCTTTAATGGTTTAAAGAGTAATGATGAATGTTTAGTGTTTGATAATTTCAAGGACCTACTGCCAAGACTAAAGCCATCATTTAAAAGTTATGCACTTTCTCATATCAGTCATCATTTGTATTATGTCTTCTCATTACGCTTTTGAAAGCCTATCTGTAATCTCTTTCACTTTTTTTTTCCACGCTCATCATTTTCTACCAAAGAAAATCTCTGTCAATAAGCTCCCTAGTAGAAACTCTTATTGTTTCACCAGTTTCTTTCCACTTTAACTGCTCTCTGTCATCAAGGGTATTCTCCCAAACAGGTGTTAAGTTATAAGGAAGGCTACTACTGCATAACACAGGAAATGGATACACCAAAGAAGATTTATAAAGGAGGTTTATCATTCATATATGAACCTACAACTCTAGAATTAGTTTTGGAGGATCCATATTTCACAGAGTTATTTACAAAGGCAGCATGCATTGAATTCTTTTAGAAATTGCAAGGGCATCATCAATAGGTATCACGAGACTTTGTGGCTAATTTCAGAGGTACATTTACAAATATAGGTTGTCTTCATATCCCAATTTCACCTGATAATATCTCTAAAGCAACAGGGATCTTGAGAACTGGAGAGGAATGGTTTAAAGCTACTAAGTTTGATTTGAAAATTTGTAATCACTACTTAAAGCCGGAGCATGGAGGGATTAAAATTACTAAAGGAATTCCTAGAACCTGTGTCAAAGATTAATTTTCCAAGTTGTTAATAGTCATACAAAAATATTTTACATGTGAAGGTCATTTTCAGACAATTTATATATATCATTTCAAATTATTGATTCACTTCACAGGGAAGAAGTTGATAGATATTCCATTCAATCTCTTTAGAACTCTCGAGAAAATGGCAGAAAAGGTGCAAGGGAGACCTGAAATGAATGAAACCTCCATTTTTCACCATGGATTGATGAAATTGCTATTTCTAGAGGATTTAAATGAACTAAACAGAGATTGGGCATTGTTCTTGTTCATGAATGGATATGAGCTAGATGTTTAATCTCTAAGGAAAGTCTCCAAGCTTAAAACCTCTTCTTCCAAGCAAGAAGTGAATGTCAATGCTACTGCAGAATTAGAGAGAAATCAACATGAAGGTTTAAAGGTTACAGATAAAGACTTGGTAGAGGAAGATGATTTAGTCGAAGATACATCATCACCTCCAGCAACTAGAACTATAAATAAAACTAACAAACATGTTACAGACAGCAAGATCAAATATGAAGCCAAGAGATCTAAAGGAAATGCTGAAGAAGATGTTAAAGGTAAAGGCAGAATTGAAGACATTATATAGGCTATAGACATTGCAGAAACTGCTATGGTGAAAGCAGCTAAAGTTAAAACATCTAAAGCCAAAGGTAAGGGTGTTGGAAATATTGTCATTGATGGCAAAGGAGGCAACACTCAGGAAAAGGCGGCATCACTCAGGCAAAAGAGGCAGCGCTGTAGCAAAGGAAGGCAAAAGAGGCACATCGAAAGCAATAGAGGCAGCAAGAAGAAATTCAAAATGTAACAGTCATAGAAGCACAGTGAAGAACCGTTATCGGACGATAGAGACAGAGGCAGAGTGACAGAAGCAGAGACAGAGGCAGAGAGCAGTTACAAAATTCCGGGAATCGCACTCTCCAACCGGCAGAGCAGAGGCAGAGACAAAGGCAGAGAGCAGTTACAAAATTATGAGAATCACTTCACTCCAGCGGCATATAATACAGAACCATATTCCGGGAATCGCACACTCCAACCGGCGTTATACAACACGAATCTTATTCCGGGAATCACAGACTCCAGCCGGACGTTACACATATAATACAAAACCATATTCCGGGAATCGCACTCTCCAACCGGTGGAGCACATATAACAAATACAAACATTATTCCGGGAATCGCTTCACTCCAGCGGCAAAATATACATAAGCATATATATCAGTTATATACAAGCGGATCACTTTAACCAAAGGTTCTATCAAAACGAAATGGCTTATAAGGTGGGACCCCTCCCCAATCGCAATTGGAGAAAAGGTTCAATCGGCGGAGTTTTGTTATGTGCTCCGATTAAAGGCCGGACCCGATTGAGCTATATACCATATTTAATTGCTAATCGCATCCGAGTTCCCAATCGAATGTCTTTTGTAAAACGTTGCGATTGAAATGGAAGACCCAATATTGTTATAAGCAGGAGTTAATAGATGTTAATCGCATCCGAGTTCCCAATCGCATGTCTTTTGTAAAACGCTGCGATTGAAATGGCGGACCCGATCCTGTTATAAGCAGGAGTTAATAGATGAAAATTGCATCCGTGTTCTGATCGCAATCAGAAATTTTCTATTATGCGCCCCAATTGAATTTGTTTGAAGTTCCGGACCCGATGGGTGTATAAACGGTGGTTAATACATATTTGAGTTACGGTCAAATCGCATCGGCACTGGTCAATCGGAACATATGTTAAAGACTTGCGATTGCGATGGGCTTATAAATTATGACTAACAAATGTTTCAGTTCCATGGTCAATCGCATCGGAGGTAAAGTGGAGCATCGGAACATCACAACAGAAAGTTGCGATTGTGATTGAGAATCGGACCCGATGAACTGATAAATTGTGACTTGATATGTTTGAGTTCCGGAACATGTTAACAAAGATTTGCGATTGCGATTGAAAGGCTGGACCCGATGGGTTTATAAGCCAAGACTGATATATGTTTGAAGTTTCGTCATAACAGTGAATAATCACAATCGGAAGAGGCTGAGGAGTGATACATCGCATCGGAAAATATCGGCGAGTGAGCCTGAAAGGAGTTCTTATTTGTTTAAAGAGTTTTTATTATATAATGCCGAGAATTGATTTAAGTCTTTTTAAAAGGAAGTTTGTATGTATGCCGAGTGTTGAAATTACTTAATATATATATGAAAAAGCGTTGTTATATATATATATATATATAATATATATATATATGTTGTTTTAAATAAGCCATAATAGTGCAATAGACCCCACGAACTGAAGTATGGAGCGATTATAAATATACAATATTTGTGATATATATATCGAATTCATGCAAAGAATGTTTCCACATCAACAAGACAACTTCTTTCTTGGTGATAATGAGTTATGTTTTTTCTAGAAGAGCTTGTGATATAAAGCATTGTTGTCAAACAAATACACTACGAGTGAGAAGAAGCCTCTGAGCGAAAAAAGTCAAAAACACGGTCAGAGAAAGACAAATGCGCATTGAGCAAGACAAAATAAGTGGTGGAATTCACATTTATGTTCGAATGTAAATGTTTTGATTGGTGTTTTATTGTTTGTGATGCATTGGCAAGTCTCAGAAAACAAACTCCTTTGTAATGTTAAAATTGACACCTACGGTTATAATTTACGAGTAATTTGATAAAGGAGTAAGAAGGTAGAGGTAAAGAGACATGACTTTCCATTTGAATTCCAGTCAGAATACAAACGGTCATGTGAAAATCTATAAATAATATCATCTTGATATTCAAATAAAAAAGAAAGAAGATAAAATGAGAAGAGAATATAGAAGAGTAAAATGAGAGAAGATTAAAAAAACGAACGAGAAGGAGAAGCTATGAAGCAGGGTGATATCTGGGGATCGTCAATGGCCTGGATTTGATAGAAGATGAGAAGTTTAGGGCTTCCTATCAATTGCAGCTTGATAGTCTGTGATTATAGTAGGCTGAGATTGAACCTCTGTAAGTTGGTACCTAGAAGAAAACTTGAAAGGAGTTCAGGTGTGCTCCTTACATTTGTAGCTGCAAGAGAATTAGTGAGCCTCTGTGGGTTAGTGCACTGCAGAAAAACGATGGTGAGAGGGAGTTGGAGCTTGCATACAACAAATAATAGATGTGGTTTCTCTACTTATTAGTTTCACTTATATACAGTGTCTACTGACACTTGATCATTACATGTATTGATCGATATGTCTCATTTTTCTAAATACCTCACGCTCTCAAAGTGCTCTATTTAAACTAATACTTTCAGATTACATTCTAAGATTACTCTCACATCAAATAGAGTTTGAAATGAAGGTGTAAATAAGTTTATTGAAAAGTTTAAAAGATCGGGAATGTATTAAACTGATTCACCCCCCCCCCCCCCTCTCAGTTTAATTAGAGATTCAACAATTGGTATCAGAGCGGGTTCCTTTGTACAAGTCTAACAACTGAAAGGAGATCCTAGGTTCCCAAGATGGCTAGTAAAGAAGGATGCTCAACCAATAAAGCCCCTTTCTTCATTGGTGAAAATTATGCTTTCTGGAAAATCAGAATGAAGACATACATAATGTCTCTAGGAATAGAAGTCTGGGCTGCTGTGGAATTAGGATATGCCCCGAAGGCAACTGACTCAGAAAAGGATGCAAAACAAGATTTTGTGGCTAATACAAAAGCCATGAATGCCATCCTAAATGGATTATGTGAAGTAGAGTTTATTAAAGTAATGCACAAAGACACTGCCAAGAAAATATGGGATACTTTTGAAGACATACATGAGGGAGACCAGAAAGTAAAATCTGCCAAACTTCAAGTATATAGAGCCCAGTTTGAAAAATTAAAAATTAATGATGATGAAGATGTTGGCAGCTTCTTCTTAAAAGTTGCAGAAATTGTTAACAATATGAAAGCTCTTTGAGAAACCATACCAGAAAGTATAGTTGTGCAAAATATTCTAAGATCACTCCCATCCAGATTTAATCCCAAGGTATCTGCAATAGAAGAGACAGTGGATTGGGAGACTTTGACCATGAACCGGATACTTGGAAATCTAACAGCCTATGAAATGAGGCTCCCACGGAAGAAGCCAAGTACAAGGGAAGCAACATTCAAAACAGAAAAAGGGAAAGAAGAAAAGGAAGAAATATGATCTTGCTCTGATGAAGAAGAGGCTAAATTTGTCAAGAAATTGGATAGAGGCTCAGGTAGATACAAAGGTAAACTTCCCTTCAAATGCTTTAACTGTGGAAGAGTTGGACATTATGCTACTAAATGTCCTCACAAGAAAGTAAGAAATCAAGCTCAAGAATCAGAGAAAGACACATCAAAGTTCTGGCAGAAAGGAAAGAAATCCAGCAGAAAATCCTTCTATGCTCAGCAAGACAGCAGTGCATCTGAAGACTCAGATGAACCCTCAAGTGAAGAAGGAACCTCGGAATTTTTATTGATGGCCATAGAAGATCTTGAGGGACTCCTACTAGAAGATGAAGAAGAAGAAGGGGAAGTAGACCTTGAGGGGGAGCTAAGAAGTGCTCTGGAGGAGATTGACAGACTCAAACTAAAATGCAAAAAACAAAAAGAGATTCTCCTAAAATGTGTGGAAGAAGAACAAAATTCAGAAGTCCTCATGAAGCTGAAGGTAAAGCTTGAAGAAGCCAAGAAGATAGAAGATATGTTACTTCAGCAAATCAAAGATAAATCTTGAGAACAAGAGAAACTGGAAGAAGAAATTCTGTGTCTGAGAAAGAAATTAGAAAATGCTCAACAGAAAGTTTCTATATACCCTTCTCAAACAACAAGCTCTATTAAGTTGAATGAAATTTTGGTTGCTCAAAGATCCCCTATGATAAAGACTGGAATAGGCTACGAAGGAGAATCGAGTAAAGGAAAAGAAAAGGTTGACAGAGAGATTATTTTTGTAAAAGCAAAGAAGGATGAGGAAGTAGCTCAAATAATTCCAACAAAAGAAGAAATCTGCAATAAGAGAGACAAAGAGCAGAAGAAACCTCTAGTAACAAATAATATAATGAATACTAAGATGGAAGAAAAAGAATCATATGCCCCTAAGTATATCAAATTTGGAAGTCATCAGAGGAAATTCTTCCCTCCTATGAAGAATGCCACCTGCTATGTCTGCCACAAGCCAGGACACATTGCTGCATATTGTTATGCAAGGAAGAGTAATTCAGACCTGCAAAAGATGCAAACAGTGAAGAGGCTATCTCAAACAAAAAAATGGAGAAAACAACCTTACATCAGGTATGCAAATAATTTCTATGGTTATTGTTTTTATTGTAAGGAATTTGGCCATAAAATTATTGAATGTAGAAAGTATAGACAAAGAATGATGTTCAATACCTCAAGGAGGTTGATGAGTCAAAGCAATTTTGTTCATGCTCACAATTCTGCAAAAACTATAATCAAATGTTCAAAAGGGGGCCTCCAGTGGATAAAGAAGGTGAATAACTGTGACCTGGCTCTAACTGCTCAAGATCTGAAAAGCTAGTGGTACTTGGACAGTGGCTGCTCCAAACACATGATTGGAGACAGAAGCAAGTTTATAACTCTTGATGAAAAGAAATATGGCAATGTTATTTTTGGTAATGATAAATCAGGAAAGATCAAGGGAAAAGGCTCAGTCAGCATAGACAATGGCAGAGGAAAAGCCTAAGAGGTACTATTTTTGGATGGACTGAAAGCAAATTTACTGAGTGTCAGTCAGATGTGTGACAAAGGCTGTGAAGTTCTTTTTAGAGCACAAGATTGTGTAGTCAGGTCAAGCACAACAGGAAAGACTCTGCTCAAAGGTGTTCGAACAAAGAACAATGTATACATAGTGAAAGAGGAAGATGAAGCCTGCCATCTTAGCAAACTTGAGGAGTCATGGTTGTGGCATAGGAGATTGGGACATCTCAGCTTTGACCATATCATCAAATTGAGCAAGAAGAAAGTTGTCAAAGATATGCCAGAAATAAAAAGGCCTTCAAGTACTATATGCAATTCTTGTCAATTGGGGAAACCGACTCGCACATCCTTTAAATCTAAAGAGGAGCTGTCAATAAGAAGACCACTCCAGCTTGTGCACATGGACCTATGTGGACCTGCTAGAAATAGAACACCAAGTGGAGAATCCTATTTCATGATGATAATAGATGACTTCTCCAGAATGACATGGGTTGCCTTTCTCAAAAATAAATCAGAAGCATTGGAAAAATTTAAGATATTCAGAGCATTAGCAGAAAATCAAACTGGATGCAAGATGAAATGTATCAGATCAGACAGAGGAGGAGAATTCACAGATTATGACTTTGCGGACCTATGTAATGAACATGGAATAAAGCAACAATTTACTATTGCAGGGACACCTCAGCAGAATGGAGTAGCAGAGAGACAAAACAGGTCTGTACAACAAATAGCCAGAGCTATGATGCAAGAGAATAATATTGCTCAAACCTTATGGGCAGAAGCAGTACACACAGCAGTACATATCCTTAATAAAGCTCACTTAAGGCCAAGAAGTGACAAGACTCCATATGAACTATGGCATGGAAAGCCAGCTTCAATAAAACATTTCAGAGTCTTTGGTAGCAAGTGTTACATAAAGAATAATGATGAAAACCTTGGGAAATTTGATGCAAGAGCAGATGAAGGGATTTTTCTAGGATATGCTTCCAAAAGAAAAGGGTACGGGTGCTACAACAAGATCCTTCGGAAGATAGTTGAAAGTATTGATGTGAGATTTGATGAAGAACTTCCAAACAATACAAGAAATACAGACTGCTGCAGTCCATCAAACAACCATGAAGAGGAAGACAAGGATGATGATGAAACAAGAAAGACAACAGATGATGCAGAGCTGAGCTCGAAAACCCCCTCAAGATACACTCAGAAGAATCATCCTGAAGATCAGATCATAGGAGACAAGAAAGCAGGAGTCCAGACAAGAAGGTAGCTAACAGAACAAACAGAAGAAGTATACATAGCCATGTTATCACAAATAGAGCCAAAGAAATTTGAAGAAGCCAGAAAGGACAAGTATTGGGTAAAAGCAATGAATGAAGAATGGGACCAAATTGAGAAGAACAATACCTGGGAACTAGTTCCTAGACCTATTGAGAAAAATATCATTGGTTCAAAATGGGTATTCAAAAACAAAATGAATGAGCAAGGACAAGTAATCTGGAATAAAGCCAGGCTGGTCTGCAAAGGATACTCACAAATTGAAGGACTTGACTATGATGAAACATTTGCACCTGTAGCCAGAATGGAGGCTATCAAAATGTTCCTGGCATTTGCATGCTACCAAGACTTCAAGGTATATCGAATGGATGTAAAGTCTGCTTTTCTTAATGGAGATCTAGAAGAAGAAGTGTATATGGAACAACCAGAAGGCTTCTCATTGACAGACAAAGAAGACTATGTGTGCAAACTAAAGAAGGCCCTATATGGACTGAAACAGGCTCCTCGTGCTTGGTACTCAAGACTGGACAAATATTTGCAAAAACAGGGTTTTAAGAGAGGTGGAGTAGACAGCAATCTATACATAAAAGCGCATGAAAATGAACTCCTAATTATTGTTGTATATGTTGATGACATTATGTTTGGAAGCAACAAAGATGATCTAGCAAAAGGGTTTGCTGATGAGATGAAAACAGAGTTTGAAATGTCTATGATTGGAGAACTCAGTTTCTACTTGGGACTGCAAATTCAGCAAAAGAACACAGGCACATTCATTTCTCAAGAAAAATACTTAAAAGAAATGCTGAAAAAAATTCAAAATGGAGGACTGCAAACCAATGACAACCCCCATGATCACGGGATGCAAGCTGTGTGCTGATGATAGGTCTGCAGATGTAGATCAAAAACTCTACAGATCCATGATAGGAAGCCTGCTGTACTTGACAGCTTCAAGACCAGACATCATGCTAGCAGTAGGACTAGTGGCAAGATATCAAGCAGCACCTAAACAAAACCATCTTCTGGCAATAAAAAGAATACTCAGATATCTACAAGGAACTGCACAATATGGGCTTTGGTATCCTAAAGGCAAAAGCTTCACCTTGACAGCATACACAGATGCAGATTGGGCCAGCTGTGTGGATGATAGGAAGAGTACAAGTGGAGGTGCGTTCTATCTAGGAGAAAGTCTGGTGGCATGGCTAAGCAAGAAACAAACATCCATCTCTCTGTCTACAGCTGAAGCAGAATATATAGCAGCAGCAACATGTTGCACACAAGTCATGTGGATGAAGCAGACACTTCAAGACATGAAGCTAAGCATTAATGAACCTATCTCAATCAAATGTGATAATACAAGTGCTATAAGTATATCTAAAAATCCTGTGCTTCATTCAAAAACTAAACATATACCAATCAAGTATCATTTTCTCCGAGAACAAGTGGCTCAGAAGATAGTTAAACTGGACTATGTATCAACGAAAGAACAGATAACAGATATATTTACCAAACCACTTGCCAGAGAACCATTCGAATACTTGAGAGACAAACTAGGGGTAGTATCTATAGATACTATTCTCTAATATGAAGAGAAAGTACAGTCTCAGGGGGAGAACAAAACGAAGATATCATTCCAGGGGGAGAACAACCAACAAGATAAGCATAAAACAAGTCCACAGGATCAGCATTATCAATATTATCAGCATTCAGAAGCAACAAGAACCTTTCAATCGTAAAATGCATCATCTCTGTCTGCAATCTAGCACATATTACAGGCACTACAAATGAAACACAGCATAGTCCAATTTCAGCAGAAGAGGACCTAAACGTAACTCAGAGAAAGGAAATACAACGACAAAACCCATACGGAGGGATGAGGAGTCATCCTTTTCCATTGATGTCAAAGGGGGAGGAAGAACAAATAGCAAATAGGAAGAGCAAGCAACAAGAGAAAGAGAAAGCAAACAGAGAAAGTGGATTGCCATCAATGCCAAAGGGGGAGACTGTTGGAAATATTGTCATTGATGGCAAAGGAGGCAGCACTCAGGCAAAAGAGGCAGTGATGTAGCAAAGGAAGGCAAAAGAGGCACATCGAAAGAAATAGAGGCAGCAAGAAGAAAGTCAAAATGTAATAGTCATAGAAGCACAGTGAAGAACCGTTATCGGAAGATAGAGACAGAGGCAGAGTGACAAAATCAAAGACAGAGGCAGAGAGCAGTTACAAAATTCCGGGAACCGCACTCTCCAACTGGCGAAGCAGAGGAGAGACAGAGGCAGAGAGAAGTTACAAAATTCCGAGAATCGCACTCTCCAACCGGCGGAGCAGAGGCAGAGACAGAGGCAGAGAGCTGTTATAATTCCGAGAATCGACCAACCCGGAGGACAGATATAAAATTCCGAGAATCACCCAACTCGGAGGACAGATATAAAATTCCGAGAATCGCCTAACCCGGAGGACAGATATAAAATTCCGAGAATCGCCCAACCCGGGGGACAGATATAAAATTCCGAGAATCACCCAAGCCGGCAGATATAGTCGTATGTATAATTCCGAGAATCGCCCAACCCATAGGATAGATATAAAATTCCGAGAATCGCCCAAGCCGGCAGATACAGTCGTATGTATAATTCCGAGAATCATTACTCGATGGGCGTTACATATAACATATAAACCATATTCCGGGAATCGCTTAACCCTTTGGCAAAGTATACATATATGTCTGTTATATTATGGAGCGCACAAAACAAAGTTTTAGATGGTGGGACCTCTCCCCAATCGCAATTGGAGATCGCAAGGGCAGCGGAACATCGCAACAGAAAGTTGCGATTGCGATTGAAGTGGCGGACCCGATCCAGTTATAAGCAGGAGTCGATATATGCAAATCACATCCGAAATCTCAATCGCAATCGGAACTCTACGATTGATCGCACAACTTTGTAAAATGCTGCGATTGAAGTGGCGGACCCGATCCAGTTATACACGGGAGTTGATATATGCAAATCGCATCCGTGTTCTGATCGCAATCGGAACTTTTCTATTATGCGCCCTGATTGCATTTGATTGATGCCCGGACCCGATGGGCTTATTAACTATGATTAAAAAGTGTTTGATTTCCAGTTCTAATCGCAAACGGAAATTTGTGAAGGTGCTGTTATATATAAATATATATATATAAAAAGTGGTTGCGGTTGTATTAAAACATGTCGCGTGGTCTGTAGACCCATGGGCCTCAGCTTAACGGGAGGGCGATTATTAATGTAATAAAATTGTAATATATGTATGTTCCGGCCTACGGAACTCGCCACATCAACAAGACACTTGCTGCGTGTAAAGGATTGAATTACAGTCAACAGATTCATTTATATATAAAGCGCTGGTATAAAAATAAAATAAAATTGCAGCTCATAAATTCAGGAGTTACGCAGCAGCCATAAACAGAAAGGCCTACAGAGAAGAGAAAGGGACAAAGAGACAGTTAGAGAAAAGACAAATGCGCAGCAAGCCAAGAGACAAAATGAGTGAGCTGGAGTTCACATTGTAATTCGAATGTAAATGTTTTAATTTTTTTTATTGTTTGTGATGCATTGGCAAGTCTCCGAGAGAAAACAAACTCCCACTGTAATGTTAAAATTGACACCTACAGTTATAATTTCTGAGTAAGCTGATAAAAGGAGTGAGAAGGAAGAAGGCAAAGAGACATGACTTTCCATTTCGAATTCCAAGCAGAATACAAACAGTCATGTGAAGAAATCTATAAATAATATCATCTTGATATTCAAAAAAAAAAAAAGGGGAGAGAGTAAATCGAGTGAAGGAAGAATATAGAAGAATAAGACAGAGAAGATTAATAAAAGCAGAACAGAAGGAGAAGCTACAGAACAAAGCTGATATCTAAGGTAAATCAACAAACTTTCAGTTTGATAAATTGAGGAAGTTGGAGCTTCCCTATCAAGTTGCAGCTTGATAGTCGTCAGTTGTAGCTGACTGAGGTTGGAGCCTCCTGTAGGTTGGTGCCTGCAGAAAACTGAAGAGAGTTGGTGCTTCCTTGCAAGTTGTAGCTTGCAGAATTGAGGTAGGAGCCTCCTGTAGGTTGGTGCCTGCAGAAAAACAGTGGTGAGAGGGAGTTGGAGCTTGCCTTTGCATCACAACAATAATAAGATGTGGTTTTCTCCCTTTATGGGTTTCCACTTATATCTGGTGTGTCTGTGCATGATATTTATGTATTGATCTGATATGTATCATTTGCTTAATACCTGCTGCTCTCAAATTAAGTCTACTGCTCTATTAAACTAATACTTTCATATTACATTCTAAGATTACTCTCACATTAAATAGAGTTTGAAATGAAGGTGTAAATAAGTTTATTGAAATGTTTAAAAGATCAGGAATGTATTAAACTGATTCACCCCCCCCTCTCAGTTTAATTAGAGATTCAACAATTGGTATCAGAGAGGGTTCCTTTGTACAAGTCTAACAACTGAAAGGAGATCCTAGGTTCCCAAGATGGCTAGTAAAGAAGGATGCTCAACCAATAAAGCCCCTTTCTTCACTGGTGAAAATTATGCTTTTTGGAAAATCAGAATGAAGACATACATAATGTCACTAGGAGTAGAAGTCTGGGCTGCTGTGCAATTAGGATATGCCCCGAAGTCAACTGATACAGAGAAAGAAGCTAAAGAAAGCTTTGTAGCTAATGCAAAAGCCATGAATGCCATCTTGAATGGATTATGTGAATCAGAGTTTATTAAAGTAATGCACAAAGACACTGCCAAGAAAATATGGGATACTCTTGAAGACATACATGAGGGAGACCAGAAAGTAAAAACTGCCAAACTTCAAGTATATAGAGCCCGGTTTGAAAACTTAAAAATGAATGATGATGAAGATGTTGGCAGCTTCTTCTTAAAAGTTGCAGAAATTGTTAACAATATGAAAGCTCTTGGAGAAACCATACCAGAAAGTATAGTTGTGCAAAAGATTCTAAGATCACTCCCATCTAGATTTAATCCCAAGGTATCTGCAATAGAAGAGACATCGGATTGGGAGACTCTGACCATGAACCGGATACTTGGAAATCTAACAGCCTATGAAATGAGGCTCCCACAGAAGAAGCCAAGTACAAGGGAAGCAACATTCAAAACAGAAAAGAAGAAAGAAGAAAAGGAAGAAATATGCTCTTGCTCTGATGAAGAAGAGGCTAAATTTGTCAAGAAATTGGATAGAGGCTTAGGTAGATACAAAGGTAAAATTCCCTTCAAATTCTTTAACTGTGGAAGAGTTGGACATTATGCTGCTAAATGTCCTCACAAGAAAGTAAGAAATCAAGCTCAAGAATCAGAGAAAGACACATCAAAGTTCTGGCAGAAAGGAAAGAAATTTAGCAGAAAATCCTTCTATGCTCAGCAAGACAGCAGTGCATCTGAAGACTTAGATGAACCCTCAAGTGAAGAAGGAACCTCAGAATTTTTATTGATGGCCATAGAAAATCTTGAGGGACTCCTACTAGAAGATGAAGAAGAAGAAGGGGAAGTAGACCTTGAGGGGGAGCTAAGAAGTGCTCTGGAGGAGATTGACAGACTCAAACTAAAATGCAGAAAACAAAAAGAGATTCTCCTAAAATGTGTGGAAGAGGAACAAAATTCAAAAGTCCTCATGCCGCTGAAGGTAAAGCTTGAAGAAGCCAAGAATATAGAAGATATGTTACTTCAGCAAATCAAAGATAAATCTCGAGAAAAAGAGAAGCTGGAAGAAGAAATTCTGTGTCTGAGAAAGAAATTAGAAAATGCTCAACAGAAAGTTTCTATATACCCTTCTCAAACAACAAGCTCTATTAAGTTGAATGAAATTTTGGTTGCTCAAAGATCCCCTACGATAAAGACTGGAATAGGCTACGAAGGAGAATTAAGTAAAGGAAAAGAAAAGGTTGACAAAGAGATTATTTTTGTAAAAGCAAAGAAGGATGAGAAAGTAGCTCAAATAATTCCAACAAAAGAAGAGATCTGTAATAAGAGAGACAAAGAGCAGAAGAAACCTCTAGTAACAAAGAATATAATGAATACTAAGATGGCAGAAAAAGAATCATATGCCCCTAAGTATATCAAATTTGGAAGTCATCAGAGGAAATTCTTCCCTCCTATGAAGAATGCCACCTGCTATGTCTGCCACAAGCCAGGACACATTGATGCATATTGTTATGGAAGGAAGAGTAATTCAGACCTGCAAAAGATGCAAACAGTGAAGAGGCTATCTCAAACAAACAAATGGAGAAAACAACCTTACATCAGGTATGCAAATAATTTCTATGGTTATTGTTTTTATTGTAAGGAATTTGGCCATAAAATTATTGAATGTAGAAAGTATGGACAAAGACTAATGTTCAATACCTCAAGGAGGTTTATGAGTCAAAGCAATTTTGTTCATGCTCACAATTATGCAAAAACTATAATCAAATGTTCAAAGGGTGCCTCCAGTGGATAAAGAAATTGAATAAATGTGACTTGGCTCTAACTGCTCAAGATCTGAAAAGCCAGTGGTACTTGGACAGTGGCTGCTCCAAACACATGACTGGAGATAGAAACAAGTTTATAACTCTTGATGAAAAGAAATCTGGCAATGTTATTTTTGGTAATGATAAATCAGGAAAGATCAAGGGAAAAGGTTCAGTCAGCATAGACAACAGCAGAGGAAAAGCCCAAGAGGTACTATTTGTGGATGGACTGAAAGAAAATTTACTGAGTGTTAGTCAGATGTGTGACAAAGGCTGTGAAGTTCTTTTTAGAGCACAAGATTGTGTAGTCAGGTCAAGCATAACATGAAAGACTCTGCTCAAAGGTGTTCGAACAGAGAACAATGTATACATAGTGAAAGAGGAAGATGAAGCCTGCCATCTTAGCAAAATTGAGGAGTCATGGTTGTGGCATAGGAGATTGGGCCATCTCAACTTTGACCATATCATCAAATTGAGCAAGAAGAAAGCTGTCAAAGACATGCCAGAAATAAAAAGGCCTTCAAGTACTATATGCAAATCTTGTCAATTGGGGAAATAGACTCGCACATCCTTTAAATCTAAAGAGGAGTTGTCAACAAGAAGACCACTCCAGCTTGTGCACATGGACCTGTGTGGACCTGCTAGAACTAGAACACCAAGTGGAGAATCCTATTTCATGCTGATAATAGATGACTTCTCCAGAATGACATGGGTTGCCTTTCTCAAAAATAAATTAGAAGCATTGGAAAAATTTAAGATATTCAAAGCATTAGCAGAAAATCAAACTGGATGCAAGCTGAAATGTATCAGATCAGACAGAGGAGGAGAATTCACAGATTATGACTTTGTAGACCTATGTAATGAACATGGAATAAAGCAACAATTTACTATTGCAGGGACACCTCGGCAGAATGGAGTAGCAGAGAGACAAAACAGGTCTGTACAACAAATAGCCAGAGCTATGATGCAAGAGAATAATATTGCTCAAACCTTCTGGGCAGAAGCAGTACACACAGCAGTACATATCCTTAATAAAGCTCACTTAAGGCCAAGCAGTGACAAAACTCCATATGAACTATGGCATGGAAAGCCAGCTTCAATAAAACATTTTAGAGTCTTTGGTAGCAAGTGTTACATAAAGAATAATGATGAAAACCTTGGGAAATTTGATGCAAGAGCAGATGAAGGGATTTTTCTAGGATATGCTTCCAAAAGCAAAGGGTACAGGTGCTACAACAAGATCCTTTGGAAGATAGTTGAAATTATTGATGTGAGATTTGATGAAGAACTTCCAAACAATACAAGAAATACAGACTGCTGCAGTCCATCAGACAACCATGAAGAGGAAGACAAGGATGATGATGAAACAAGCAAGACAACAGATGATGCAGAGCTGAGCTCGAAAACCCCCTCAAGATACACTCAGAAGAATCATCCTGAAGATCATATCATAGGAGACAAGAAAGCAGGAGTCCAGACAAGAAGGCAGCTAACAGAACAAACAGAAGAAGTATACATAGCCATGTTATCACAAATAGAGCCAAAGAAATTTGAAGAAGCCAACAAGGACAAGTATTGGGTAAAAGCAATGAATGAAGAATTAGACCAAATTGAGAAGAACAATACCTAGGAACTAGTTCCTAGACCTATTGAGAAAAATATCATTGGTTCAAAATGGGTATTCAAAAACAAAATGAATGAGCAAGGACAAGTAATCAGGAATAAAGCAAGGCTGGTCTGCAAAGGATACTCACAAATAGAAGGACTTGATTATGATGAAACATTTGCCCCTGTAGCTAGAATGGAAGCTATCAGAATGTTCCTGACATTTGCATGCTATCAAGACTTCAAGGTATATCAAATGGATGTAAAGTCTGCTTTTCTTAATGGAGATCTAGAAGAAGAAGTGTACATGGAACAACCAGAAGGCTTCTCATTGATAGACAAAGAAGACTATGTGTGCAGACTGAAGAAGGCCCTATATGGACTGAAACAGGCTCCTCGTGCTTGGTACTCAAGACTGGACAAATAGTTGCAAAAACAGGGTTTTAAGAGAGGTGGAGTAGACAGCAATCTATACATAAAAGCGCATGAAAATGAACTCCTAATTGTTGTTGTATATGTTGATGACATTATGTTTGGAAGCAACAAAGATGAACTAGCAAAAGTGTTTGCTGATGAGATGAAAACAGAGTTTGAAATGTCTATGATTGGAGAACTTAGCTTCTACTTGGGACTGCAAATTCAGCAAAAGGACACAGGCACATTCATTTCTCAAGAAAAATACTTAAAAGAAATGCTGAAAAAATTAAAAATGGAGAACTGCAAACCAATGACAACCCCCATGATCACGGGATGCAAGCTGTGTGCTGATGATAGGTCTGCAGATGTAGATCAAAAACTCTACAGATCCATGATAGGAAGCCTGCTGTACTTGACAGCTTCAAGACCGGACATCATGCTAGCAGTAGGACTAGTGGCAAGATATCAAGAAGCACCTAAACAAAACCATCTTCTGGCAGTAAAAAGGATACTCAGATATCTACAAGGAACTGCACAATATGGGCTTTGGTATCCTAAAGGAAAAAGCTTCACCTTGACAGCATACACAGATGCAGATTGGGCCAGCTGTGTGGATGATAGGAAGAGTACAAGTGGAGGTGCATTCTATCTAGGAGAAAGTCTGGTGGCATGGCTAAGCAAGAAACAAACATCCATCTCTCTGTCTACAGCTGAAGCAGAATATATAGCAGTAGCGGCATGTTGCACACAAGTCATGTGGATGAAGCAGACACTTCAAGACATGAAGGTAAGCATTAATGAACCTATCTCAATCAAATGTGATAATACAAGTGCTATAAGTATATCTAAAAATCCTGTGCTTCATTCAAAAACTAAACATATACCAATCGAGTATCATTTTCTCCGAGAACAAGTGGCTCAGAAGATAGTTAAACTGGACTATGTATCAACGAAAGAACAGATAGCAGATATATTTACCAAACCACTTGCCAGAGAACCATTCGAATACTTGAGAGACAAACTAGGGGTAGTATCTGCAGATACTATTCTCTAATATGAAGAGAAAGTACAGTCTCAGGGGGAGAACAAAACGAAGATATCATTCCAGGGGGAGAACAGCCAGCAAGATAAGCATAAAGCAAGTCCACAGGATCAGCGTTATCAATATTATCAGCATTCAGAAGCAACAAGAACCTTTCAATCGTAAAATGCATCATCTCTCTCTGCAATCTAGCACATATTACAGGCACTACAAATGAAACACAACATAGTCCAATTTCGACAGAAGACGACCTAAACGTAACTCAGAGAAAGGAAATACAAGGACAAAACCCATACGGAGGGATGAGGAGTCATCCTTTGCCATTGATGTCAAAAGGGGAGGAAGAACAAATAGCAAACAGGAAGAGCAAGCAACAAAAGAAAGAGAAAGCAAACAGAGAAAGTGGATTGCCATCAATGCCAAAGGGGGAGACTGTTGGAAATATTGTCATTGATGGCAAAGGAGGCAGCACTCAGGCAAAAGAGGCAACGTTGTAGCAAAGGAACGCAAAAGAGGCACAGCGAAAGCAATAGAGGCAGCAAGAAGAAAGTCAAAATGTAACAGTCATAGAAGCACAGTGAAGAACCGTTATCGGAAGATAGAGACAGAGGCAGAGTGACAGAAGCAGAGACAGAGGCAGAGAGCAGTTACAAAATTCTGATGAGGAGTCATCCTTTGCCATTGATGTCAAAGGGGGAGGAAGAACAAATAGCAAACATGAATAGAAAGCAACAAGAGAAAGAGAAAGCAAACAGAGAAAGTGGATTTCCATAAATGCCAAAGGGGGAGACTGTTGGAAATATTGTCATTGATGGCAAAGGAGGTAGCACTCAGGCAAAGAGCACGCGAGCGGGCAAAGGAGCATGAGAGGCGGTGTAAGCAATAGGGCGGCAAGAAGAAAAGTCAAAATGTAACGGAGTCATAGAACGCGGTGGTCGTTATCGGAAGGAACGGGAACACAGGAGGCGGTGACGACGAGAAGCGAGGAGACGAGGGCGGGGGAGGCAGGTTACAAAATTCTGGGAATCGCACTCTCCAACCGGCGAAGTAGAGGAGAGACAGAGGCAGAGAGCAGTTACAAAATTCCGGGAATCACACTCTCCAACCGGCGGAGTAGAGGCAGAGACAGAGGCAGAGAGCTGTTATAATTCCGAGAATCGCCCAACCCGGAGGACAGATATAAAATTTCGAGAATCACCCAACCCGGAGGACAGATATAAAATTCCATTAATCGCCCAAGCCGGCATATACAGTCGCATGTATAATTCTGAGAATCGCCCAACCCTGAGGACAGATATAAAATTTCGAGAATCGCCCAAGCCGGCAGATACAGTCGTATGTATAATTCGGAGAATCATTACCCGATGGGCGTTACATATAACATATAAACCATATTCCGGGAATCGCTTAACCCTTTGGAAAAGTATACATATATGTCTGTTATATTATGGAGTGCACAAAACGAAGTTTTAGATGGTGGGACCTCTCCCCAATCGCAATCGGAGATTGCAAGGGCAGCGGAACATCGCAACAGGAAGTTGCGATTGCGATTGAAGTGGCGGACCCGATCTAGTTATAAGCGGGAGTTGATATAGGCAAATCGCATCCGGAATCTCAATCGCAATCGGAACTCTACGATTGATCGCACGACTTTGTAAAACGTTGCGATTGAAGTGGCGGACCCGATCCAGTTATAAGCGGGAGTTGATATATGCAAATCACATCCGGAATCTCAATCGCAATCAGAACTCTCCGATTGATCGCACGACTTTGTAAAACGCTGCGATTGAAGTGGCGGACTCAATCCAGTTATAAGTGGGAGATGATATATGCAAATCGCATCCGTGTTCTGATCGCAATCGAAACTTTTCTAT